>LPNX011050390.1:90025-169866 GCA_001517045.1 Pseudotsuga menziesii
ACCGCTTCCTTAAAAGCCCAGCCAACTCTGGCAAGAATCAGCAGACTACAATCCACCAAACCGAGGCTAAGGCCTTTGAGGGACCAAAAAAAAAAACCTGCTAGATCAACGCGTAGACCACTGCATAGCTCTGCATGGCATCAACACAACGGCCTAAACATCGAAAGAAGCCACCCCGCATCACAAAACGCCGCCTCCTAAAAAGCCCAGCCGGCCAGCAAACACCGGTAAACCTGCTCCTAAATCCTCAAACAAATCATCAGCAACAAAATCCGCCAGCAACTGGAGGAAAACGCAGAGACCGGAAGGAAAACACAGGTCCGAACCCAAACAATGCTCGAGATGACGCTTCCAGAGACCAATTGATGGGTAGCAGAACGAGGAATAAACGTGGCAACTCCACGAGAAAGGGAAATAAAGTAAAAGACAGTACAATTAAAGTACCTTAAATGCCCAGCCAGATCAGAAAAAGAACAATAGGTCGAGGATCATACGGATAGTACCTCCTTGGAGACTTCCAAGGCTCTTTGAAAGTAAATTAAAATTTATTCATTTTAAAATAAATTCTACTAGCTATATCTTTCGTTGTTTTCCTTGGAGACTTCCAAGGCTCTTTGAAAGTAAATTAAAATTTATTCATTTTAAAATAAATTCTACTAGCTATATCTTTCGATGGACGTAAAAGCTTAAAATCCATATTGAATTCTTGTTGTCTTCCTTGGAGAATCGCCAGGCTCTTTGAAAGTAAATTAAAATTCATTCATTTTAAAATAAATTCTACTGGCTATATCTTTGGAAATTAAAATTCATTCATTTTAAAATAAATTCCACTAGCAAGTAAATTAAAATTCATTCATTTTAAAATAAATTTCACTAGCTATATCTTTGGAAATTAAAATTCATTCATTTTAAAATAAATTCCATTAGCTATATCTTTGGAAATTAAAATTCATTCATTTTAAAATAAATTCCACTAGCTATATCTTTCGAAATTAAAATTCATTCATTTTAAAATAAATTCCACTTGCTATATCTTTCGATGGACGTAAACCTTAAAATCAATAATGAATTTTTGAAAGTAAATTTAAAATTCATTTTAAAATAAATTCCACTAGCAAGTAAATTAAAATTCATTCATTTTTAAAATAAATTCCACTTGCTATATCTTTCGATGGATGTAAACCTTAAAATCCATATTGAATTTTTGAAAGTAAAATTAAAATTCATTTTAAAATAAATTCCACTAGCTATATCTTTCGATGGACGTAAACCTTAAAATCCATATTGAATTTTTGAAAGTAAATTTAAAATTCATTTAAAAATAAATTCCATTAGCTATATCTTTCGATGGATGTAAACCTTAAAATCCATATTGAATCTCATCTCCATTATGATTGTGGTGGCTAGTTATGTGAATTAAAATTCATTCATCTTAAAATAAATTCCACTAGCTATATCTTTCGATGGATGTAAACCTTAAAATCCATATTGAATTCCATCTCCATTATGATTGTGGTGGCTAGTTATGTGAATTAAAATTCATTCATTTTAAAATAAATTCCACTAGCTATATCTTTCGATGGACGTAAACCTTAAAATCCAAATTGAATCTCATCTCCATTATGATTGTGGTGGCTAGTTATGTGACATTGTGATGAGTGATGGTAGTTAGTGTAAATTGTATAAATGTCATGACTTTGTGTGCCAAATACTATGTCATGGAAAAGTGTTATCAATGGGAAATCTTTTTTTTCCATAGTTTAAATATTAAAAGAAAGAGATTAATATGGTTACATGGAAGTATGCTATACAAGAAAGAGGCACGACTCTATTGCAGATATGTATTCAATGTCTTTGCATATTTTTTGATAAGTGATGGAGGAGCATCCATGGGGAAGTAAACTATCATGCATGAATTATTTATATAGGTTTATACTAGTTTAACACACTTGCATATTTTTTTGATAAGTGATGGAGGAGCATCCATGAGAAAGTAAACTATCATGCATGGATTATTTATATAGGTTTATATTAGTTTAACACACTTCTAGTTTAATATAAGGCCTTTTGCATACATATTTAACCATTCAATATAAGGCCTTTTGTATACATATTTAACTATGCCATAGGTTTATATTAGTTTAACACACTTCTAGTTCAATATAAGGCCTTTTGCATACATATTTAACCATGGGCATGCATTTTAGCATTGTCTTTAAGCATTTTCTATCCTTTAGACCATAATTGTCATATTTTGAAACATCGTGCATTTTTCTTGGTTGACTTAAAATATATTCACATAGGAAGAACAAGAATGTCAAAATACATCATTACCTAGTTTCGTTTTATCCATAGAGTGCATATTTGTGTTGGGTGCATGCATTTTAGTGAATATTATTTAACTTTTTTTAGAATTGTCAAAAATAATTAAAAGAGGATTTTATCTTGCATTGATAAGTATGAACATGTAAGATGATGAAGAAATGAAATAATATGTTCAAATACTTATATGTTTTATTATGTCATGGAAATTTTTAAGGATTCATAATTTTCTTAAAGTGTAGAAACCTTAGATGGAGCATTCCTACAAAGTTGAAATGCTTTTGGTGGCTGATTCTTAAGGAAAAAATCTTTACTTGGGATAATTTATTAAAGAGTGGATGGCAGGGCCCAAGTTTCCGTTCTTTGTGTAAGAACAAAGGGGAAGATAGCTTTCATCTATTTGTAGAATGCACTTTATGTATAGAAGTTTGGAGAATCATAAAAGATTATTTTGGTTTCCATACAAACTGGGGAGAGGGTAGTTTAGAGAACTCTTTTCACTAATGGTTCATTACTGAAGACAAGTTCAAACTTCTTCCCATTTTCATCTCTTGGTCAATTTGGAATACAAGGAATTATGTAGTTTTTCATGACATTCATCCCAATGCACTCATTTGCAGTATTAAAGGCATAAATCTTTATAAGGAGCATGAGAACCGGCTAGCATATTTTATCCAAAAAAGGTTTATCCTCCACCTGATGTCTTAACATGCGCAGTTGATTTCTTTGATGGTGCCTCAAATCAGGATCATTGTGGCTATGGAATTGTGTTTGTGATAAACAAAGATCATTTTTTTTATGTCAGCTTGGGAGGTGGATTGGGGACAAACACTAAAGTAGAACTTTTAAGCGTGTATGGTCTTATGTTTATTTCCTTCCATTTTAGTGTTTCAGACATCAATATTTTTGGATATTCAAAGATTATTATAGATTGGTTGAATGGTTTGTCTAACTTGCAGGTGATATTACTCAAACATTGGTCTCATAAAATTCAAACTCTTAGAAGGGATTTTAAGGAGCTATCTTTCAGTCATATTTCTAGAAGTTTTGATGAAGCTACTGATACTCTATCCAAAGAAGTTATGTCCCTAAACTTTGGATCTATGAGAATTCAAGAATTCAAGGAAGGTGCCATGACCTTCGAGGGTGTTTATTTTTTAAGGAGTTTATGTAATTTTTTATGGTTCTAGAACTTTTTTTAAAAGAAAATATACTTTACTATAAGTTTTTGTAATCAATTAAGACTAGAACTGAAGAAAGGTAGTATGAAGAAATTGTGAAGCAAACTGAATTGAAGGTTCTCTCAAGAATTGAACATGGATGGCTAATGTAATCTTTCCTTGATTTTAAATAATAGCAGGAAAGTTTTTTTTTTGTGAAAAAAAGTGTAGAAACCTTGGAAATATTAATGAGAGACTTGGAATAACTTCAAGGAGACATTTAAAAATTCAATGATTTAGACCAGACAACCATTTTTGCAGGAATCCAATGTTTTTTATTTTGCAAAATTAGAATTTAGTTGTTTTTTACTAATGATTTTGATGATAGAAATTGATTCAATACCCTCAGAAACCACTTGGGCACCCAAAATTCCAGAACTTGACATCTGTAACTTGGATTTTGAAAATTTTTGATCAAATTTTAACAAAATAGTGCCAGAAAATTCTGTTTATTCCAACCCAAATCTTCGAATTTTTAGACTACATGTAACTCCAAGGGTGGATTGAATTTTATTGATTGTGAATTCCATATAAATACACAAGGAGATGTCACCTTTGGACTTTCACATTCCAAAGGTATGCGACTCTTCAACTTATTCCTTAATAACTGGAAAAACTAAAATATTTATAGTATTTTAAAAGTGGAACCTAAAGATTAAGTTTTGAGTACTTAATAATTCTTTTATTTCCAATTATAAAATGCTAGACGATACTTTTTGTAAAATATTAAAATTTTTAAGGATTTTATATAGTTTCTGGATGATTTTAGTGATGTTTAGATTAAAATATTTTGATTTTGTGGAATTTAAGAAAAACATTTTAGAAAAAAAAATGGAAATTGGCAATTTTTGGGGGGGAAAATAAAAGGAAAATTAACCCATTTATTAAATTTTCCCCTTAAAATTTCCTTCCACATGCATTTTACATAACCATATTTAGTTTTGTTTTTACACCCATAATTAAGTGTTATGAGGAACCACATATATTTTGATCATCTTAAGCGCATGCTAAACACATGGGATGATGTTCATATTTGACACATTCGACTTGCTTTGAGACCATTATGATGTACATTTTCTATATAGGGAGTGCACTTTCTTTGTAATTAGTAATATTGTAATATGTAATGCTAACTAAATTCTGAGGGAATTATTTTATGATAATAGTTAAACCAATATCATTCTCTCTGAATTCTAAGATAATTTTACATCTCAATATTTGAATCCGAAGTTAAAATCAAGTAAAGAATATAAGGAAGACGATTTAGATTCATGCATTATAGACATAGAACCAACATTACATGGTACTCCATTGGTGTTGTGAATTATTTTTGCATGGATTAAACAAATAATGACAAGGTACAGGGCCTTTCAATTATTGTTATTGAAAATTGAAGACATTTCTTGATTTGCATCTAAAGTGGGTTGACCATTGTAGTTGACACTAAGGTCAATGGCCAACCTTAAACATGTTGACAATTATAGTTCGTCTACTAGGACCAATCGCCAATCGCCAACCTTGTATACTATACTTGCCATGTATGAGTGAAAACTATTTTGAAGATGTTCCATGAAGTTTTGAAAATGAACATGCAACTAAGGACATTAAGTCCATTCAGATTTCGGAGGAGATTGGGATTATTGGAGTTACATATAAGCATGGTGATGCATTCTATCATCAAGGCAAAGGAAAGGAGTACATCGAACTCATTCTATCATCAAGGCAAAGGCAAGGAGTACATCGACCTCATTCTATCATCAAGGCAAAGGCAAGGAGTACATGGAAATCAAGAATGGGAAGTTTGATGGAATAGTTTCAAACATGATCTTCATGTAACATGATGGAATTTTAATGTAAAATAAACTTGTAAACATATACATACTCTCTTAATTTCGAGGAACTCATGAAATGATAAACTTATATTGAAATGAGAATTTGGATGCATTTATGCACTTTTTGAATGAACATTTTCAACTAGTTTTTTTTGTTTTTTTTGTTATTGAATGTTTTTTGAAAACATGTATGATAAAATTTTGTGGAAGTGATAGAATATCACACTCTAGAATAACAGGGATCTATATATGTGTGATGATGCATCTACATATGTGAAAAGGTACACTTCCTCACATTTAATCAAATAGTATATAGTTTATTTATCTAATTGAAGGTTTTTTTATGTGGACAATAAGGTAAACCATTCCTAATGAATATCCTTTATGCCAGATATAAAAATCTACCCGTTATGTGTACTATCCTGTGAGGAACCGCCTGCAATAAATAATGAAAATGCATGATATAACAAAAATAATAGAACACATAAGAGATTTTATTGATCGCAGACCACTTCGAGGGGGAAACCTCCTTTGAGAAAGCTCAATACAAAATAACTCATGGATTCCTTCATTGGCCTCAACACATACTTATATACTAAGTCTAATCTAAACAACTATTACTCCCCATGAATGTGGGATAATACAATATACTCACGGGACTACTTACAAAGAATATGCGTCCAACAAAAATATACTAACGAAAGAAAGAGGTGGGTTGGAACGGGTTGTTAACATCCCTTCCCTCTTAGAAAAGATTTGTCCTCAAAGCTTTAGATGTGGAAATTGTTGTTGAATCTGAAGGAGTGGTTCCCATGTAGCATCCTATGGTTGCATGTCATGCCACTGAATTAAGACCTCTGTGATGGACCGAGAGACAAGCCGACGAGTGCGCTTATCAATGATGGCCTCCGTCTCCAAAATGATGGATCCTTCATTATCGAGTTCTGGTAAAACAACGTATACTCTGATGTTGGTGCCAATCACTTTCTTAAGACAAGAGACATGAAATATTGGATGAATGCGAGAAGAAGGAGGAAGTTCTGATTGATAAGCAACTGACCCAATCTTCTGAAGAACCTTATATGGTGCATAGAACTTTGGAGCCAACTTCTGACGCCCTTTGAGTTTCAAGAAGGATTGCTTGTAAGGTTGTAGACGAAGAAAAACCATATCACCGACTTGAAAAGTGTGCACAGAACGATGTTGAACGACTTGTTGCTTCATGTGGTTTATTGCCATGTGAAGATTGTCCTATAGAATGTGAAGAATCTGATCTCAGTTTCAGAGAACCATGTTAACTTCCTAAACTGGTGAACTGCTAGGGGTGTATGGAAGGAGCAGTGGCAGTGTATGACCATAAAATGTTTCATATGGAGTCATTTTAGATGCAGTATGGTAGGAAGTATTGTACCACCATTCAACGAGAGGGAGGCACTTTTCCCATTGATGTTGTTATTCAGAGGTGAAGCAACGAAGATAAGTTTCCAAACATTTGTTGATGACTTCAGTTTGACCATCTATTTTTGGATGATATCCTGAACTCATCTTCAGTTTGGTGCCAGTGAGGTGAAATAGTTCTTTACAAAAATGACTTGTGAAAGTTGCGTTAGGGTTTGAGAGAATGGAAGAAGGGATTCCATGAAGCCGAAATATTTGGTCCATGAAAATTTGTGCGACTGAGGAGGTGGATATGGATGGCCGAGAGCATAAAAATGACTATATTTGGAGAGTCGATCAACCACAACTAATATGACGGTCTTCCCTCTAGATTTAGGGATCCCTTCACTAAAATCCATCGAAACATCTATCCAAATCCTTGTAGGGATTGGCAAGGGTTCGAGCAATCCGGGAAGGAGTGTTTCTTCACCCTTGTGGCACTGTCAGGTATCACATTCGGCCACCATTTGTTGAATTTCCCATTTCATTCCCTTCCAAAATAAGTTACGTCGTGCTCGCTCATAAATTTTGAGGAGTCCAGAGTGCCCTGCCAATGGAGAAGCATGGAGTTTATAAAAGACAGTTTGTTGAACATTTGTGCTCTAGGGAAGCACTAGACGACCCTTGTATCTCAGATAAGAACCATCCCAAGAGTAATGCTGTACAATAGAAGGGTTACTGGCCAACTTTTGGGTGATTTCAGATAATGAAGAGCCATTGACATAGCCTTGATAAATAGATTGTAACCAATTTGGAATATGTATAGAAATAGTTGAAAGAGAAACGTGGTCATCAAATGTGCGAGAAAGAGCATCCGCCACAAGATTGTCCTTACCCTTCTTGTAAGTGATCTCATAGTCATAACCCATGAGTTTGCTAATGGATTTATGTTGTGTTATGGATGAAACCCATTGTTCTAGGAAATATTTCAGACTCTGGTGATCAGTCTTGATGCAAAAATGATTCCCTAAGAGGTATGGCCACCACTTATGTACTACATGCAAAATAGCCATCATTTCCTTCTCATATGTAGAGGTGGTTAAATTCTTACCAAAAAGGAATTTTCTGGTGAATGCAATGGGATTTTCATCTAGAAGGAACAACACCAAGTCCATTGTTGCAAGCATCACTCTCAATAGTGAAGGTCTTGGAAAAATCAGGCATTGCTAGAACAGGTGTGGTACACATAGCTTGTTTCAGTTTGTCAAATGCACACTCAAGAACATGTGTCCATGTAAAATCATCCTTTTTCAGTAGATTTGTTAATGGATATGCAATCTTCCCATAATCCTTTACAAACTTGCGATAGTATCCAGTCAGTCCCAAAAACCCGTGAAGGTTCTCGAGTGTCTAAGGATGTGGCCAATTTTTCATGGCATCTATTTTGGCAGGATCTACGTGAACTCCTTGTGTTGAAACAATATTCTCGAGATACTCTACTTCCTTCTATCCAAAAACACATTTAGATTGTTTGGCACGAAGATGATGATCATAGAAAAGTTGTAGTACAATATCCAGATGCTGGAGATGCTCAACCCATGGTTTACTATAGATGAGGATATCATCAAAGAAGACCAGAATGAAGTTTCCCAAGTAGGGTCGGAATATTTTATTATTCAGTGCCTGGAATGCAGAAGGAGCATTCGTGAAGCCAAATGGTGATCCAACTTGGAGAAAAAATGAGCACCATGAAGCTCATCAACAATAGGAATTGGAAACTTATCCTTGATTGTGATGTGATTAAGTGCTCGAAAGTCAATGTAAAGGCACCATGACCCATCTTTTTTTTGGACAAGAAGAATCAATGAAGAGAAGGAATTGGTACTAGGATGAATAATACCTTGCTTCAGTAATTTTCAAACAAGCATCTCAATATCTGTCTTGTGGTAAAACAGGTAGCGATAGGGCCTAATGTTGGGAGGTATGCTTCCAGGAAGGAGCAGAATACAATGTTCCTCTAGTCTTGAATGTGGAAATGCCACCGGATCAGCAAAATCACATGCCTATCGATCCAAATTTTTTTGTAGATCCAAGGGATTAGTTGAGACCGTTGAAGGTTGCATATGAATGAAATGGAGCTGAGCGATGACACCATGTGAATTATTCTTAAGGAGCATTTCCATGCAATGTGAACTGATGATGTTGAGAGACCCTGGTTGTAATCCATTAAATGTGTGGTTTTTCCCCATTGACAGAAAACTTCATCCAAATTTCAGCAAAATCCCATAAAATGGGTCCAAGTCTAGGTAACCATTGAGCACCCAAAACCACATCACATTCGCATAAGGGAGAGGAAAACATGTCAGAGTGTATGTTATAATATCCAATAGAGATTCGTACATTATGACACTTCCCTTTGTAAGGTAAGGTGCACCCATTGGAAATCATGACTTCAAAGATGGAGTAAGGATGGACAAAACAATCTTCCCGTTTAGCGATCTTGGGGTCAATGAAGTTATGAGTCCTACCAGAATTAATGAGTATTGTAAGAGGGATCTTTTTGAAGAAATCCTGAACCCGCATGGTTTGTGGGGTGGTGACTCCGACTAATGCATGGAGAGATATCTTTGGATGGTCATCCTAAGTAGGAGGGTCAACAGGAAGTTGTTGAATGTCATCCTCATCATCTACTGGATCCTGAGCATCATAAAAAAAATTCAAGTGCAGACGAAGAATCCACATCCAAAAGGTAGAGATTTTGTTCAGCACATTGATGTCCCCGGGTGAATTTCTCATCACAATTATAACAAAGCCCTTTTTCTCTACGTGCCCGCATCTCTGCTTCAGAAAAATGCTTGACATGAGTCTTTCTAGGAGATGGAGGGATTGGAGGTCTTTAGGGAACCATATTTCTAAATGGAACAAAAGTGGATTTGGAGTGTTGTTGAGCCATGATCTTGTCCTCCACCAACTTAGCCAACCCTAGGGATTCCATCATTGTGTTGGGATAGAACATTTTAACCTCGGATTAGATTGCATCCTTCATACCACTGATAAAACAATTCGTGTGGAATGCATCCGACAATCCTTATGTGTGATTGGCCAGTTTCTCAAATTATGGCTGATACTCTCTCACAGTGCTAGTTTGGCAAAGTTTGGGGAGTGCCCCTGTGAAGTCATCAAAAGCACTAGGGCCAAATTGTTGCAAAAGGAGTTGGAAAAAATCTATCCAGTTTGGCTCTTCATGAGCCTTGATGTACCAACAGAAGCATTGAAGGGCTTCATGTTCCAAATGAAATGATGCAAGTGGGACTTTATTAACATCAAAAGTGTTGTGCAGACTGAAATATTTTTCTGCCTTGTAAATCCATTCAGTCGGATCATCACCATTAAAGCAAGGAAAATCAAGATTCAACCCACGAAAATTGTTGGAAGAAGAGAACCCATTGTCTGTAGAAGACTCGGGCTATCGTCGATTGCTCATGTTTGAATGCTGAAGATGGAGGCCGAGAAATTTTTCATCCAGATCTTGGAGTTTGGTCTTGAGGGCGGCCAATTCTTCTTCCATTTGTTTATTTGCTCCTGCATGGGTGACAACCATAACCAAGAGTTTTTTTTCGGGTGAAAATAGGTAGGAAAACAAAAACAGAAAGTTTTTTAGAAAATAAAAATTTGGAGTTGGGAAAAACTTGCGTGGGTAGTTAGGGTTTGACTAGGTATTAGACACTTTCTAAGAGACAGGGAAGCAAAAAATGAGAATTTTAGAAGCGGGGTGAAAGAATGAGAAATTGTTTTAGAGAGGGATAAAGAAGCAGAAATGGGAAACGAATATTGTGGTAAAATTTGAAAGCAATTGGGTGAGAATTGAAAAGGTTATGGAAAACCCTAAAAATAGACAAATGTGGGATTTCGGGCTTCGGGAAGTGGAATTTGGGGTAGGGTCCTCAAGGAAGGAAATATGCATAATGGAACTACGAGGGTTCTAGTGAATTTTCAAGGGAAATGAAGCTAAAACAAAGAAGATATGGCCAAAAAATAGAAAATTATACGTTGGTGGAATTGATCTGTGGCGGCTCTGGAAATATCCGCTTTATCAACTGGAAATAGATATGGACCCTAGGTATGTTCGGCTTCATAAAGGTTCATGGGATTCACTCGGCCACCAATGTTGTCTAGCAGATTTCATATTGAGGCAGTACCCCTCACTCCACGGCTCGGGTAAAACTGATAACTGCTTTGCCACAAACAACAACTCTTGGTTTACCTCACGGGTGGGAACTAGTCACTCAAGTAGGGGTCATTTCCCTTTTCTCTTGGAAAGTCCTCTCAATGGATAGATACTTCAGAGTTCCTATGGTACTCCTCACAATGAGTTTTAGGTCTATGACCAAGTACTTCCCACAGTTAAGTGGATAGGGTTTATTCCCTTATCCGAAAGAACAATCTAGATGCAAAGAAGAAGCACTACTACAATAATCACATCACCAGAAAGCACCGCAAAAGAAAAAAAAAGGCAGATATTCCACCGAGCGAGCCCAAGAAAGTGCTATGATACCAGATGTGAGGAACCTCCTGCAATAAACAATGAAAATTCACAATATATACAAAATAACATAGCACAAAAGAGATTTTATTGATTGCATGCCACTTTGGGGGGGAAACCTCCTTTGAGCAAGCTCAATACAAAATAACTCTTGGATGCCTTCATTGGAATCAACACATACTTATATACTAAGTCTAATCTAAACAACCGTTAATCCCCATGAATGCGAGATAATACACTATACTCACGAGACGACTTACAAAGCATATGCATCCAACAAAAATATACTAACGAAATAAAGAAGAGGGTTGACATAGGTTCTTAACATATCCCTTACCATAGAATCCTTTAATTATTTTGCGACATGTTTAAAATGCACAAAGTTAAGCCTGCTACTAGTCTAATTTTTAACTCCATAGGTGAAAAAATCATTCTAGCACCACCAAATGCATGCCTAAGGCGATACTATTATTTAAGAATGTGAAATATCACATAAAATGCATGCCATACCACTCAAAATGCATGTTGTTGGACACCAAAAATTGCTAGTTACTTGGAATTTTCGTACTAAAAAGAAAAAGTAAATTTTCTTCTATAAAAGCATGTAATTTTTGGATTTACGTTGAATATCTCACTGCATAGTTAGTTTAGGAATTTCGTGATTAACCTTTTCCAGTTTTAGCATAAAAAAGAGACGACAATTTTGAGTGGGTTTACATTTTTGAGTAATATACATACATATTTATAGAATTTACAAAAACAATGAAAAATAAGGAATTTGCCATTTTGTAGAGATATTAATGCATTTAGAGATATCTAAAGAAATATGAATATAAATAATTGTTAAATACTTGAGATACTCTAGGATTTAATTTCATATGGTATGCATTTTGATAGACCTTGTGTGCATTCTATTAAGCCTAATTAAGGTGGTAAAACATTTTGTTCTTAATTAAAAATCACATTTTGAGTAAAAAATGAGAATTGTGAGTAATGTAAGTACATTTTAATATTTTTTGAAAGATTATATCATGATAGGTGGAACATAATCATTCCCCATTTTGACCGTTCAAATGTCCATTCGTTCATCAGCTAGTGCATTTCCTTATGATTTAAGTAAAGATTAGGTCTTTAAGAAAATGGAAATGTATTTGCAGTGATTCTTATAATTTAATGTAATGTTATAACATGGATAGTTGGATGGAACACACAGTGATGGATGTGACGATGGATAGTTTGTTTGTATTCATGCTCGATATGTGATATTCATTGTAGGATTGGCCATCTTGCAAGTGAATGACTTTGGTTGTATTCCTTTCATATAAGAGCTAAGAAGGTCTCTTATATGCACATTCAAGGTGGCATGTTCGTCAAATGACTAAGGGATTGTCATCCTTTTACTTTTGGGTGCTTGAGGACTGAAGTGATGGAGCAATATCATAGGGAAATGAAGGTAATGTCATAGGGAAATGAAAATTTTGAAAACCAACTAGGTAACAAGGAAGGTTGTATTGGTATAGAGTATTAAAAAAAATTATTAGGTAAACTATGTTTTTCTAATGATATGGGGCACAATAATTGAAGCTTACGACAAGATCATAAAGTGTAATAGAAATAGAGAAAGAAAAAAAATCCTCTTTTAATTGTTAGATGCCAACTTTGTGTTGAATTTGGAGAAAATCATCTAAAATTGGTATCAATATTGCAACAGAGTTGACCTGTTATTTCTTTGATCCAAACTAAGTGAGGTTGCTCCATCCTAGATAGAGATAATTCCTTCATGTTTTCATATTGAGTGGAGGATATTTCAAAGACTTGGCCTCAACTTTCTCCCGACTCCGTCATTGGTATGTATTAAGAGTAAATTTCCTTCTCCAATGGCAATTCAATTTCTATGAATAGACATTATGGTTTACTACATCATTGTACATAGATTTCAATCCATGCAAAGGAAATTCCTCTCTTCATGTCAAGGCCTTTCATTCTTCATCTATGCATCAATTGAATTAATGGTATTTCGCAAATAAATTCCCATTATCAATTTCCTTTTCAATTAGATCCAACCTCAACAAAGTGTCGTTACAAATTAGATAAGCATATCTAAATACTCCATGTGTATGTAGGAATTGGTGATCATCGGATATTTATTTTACTATAGGATTTTTTTAGGGAGACGATGCAGCTGTCCAGTTGTTACAAATCTTCTCTAAATTACTTACCACAAATCTAACAAACGAGAATCCGAGAGGTTGATTCTTCAATTGGAGGCATTGTTGAAGTTTAGGGAAGTGAGGGAGCTGAAAAGACAATGGTATGATACCATTCATAAACAATCGAAACACTTTGGAAATTAATTGGTTTCTAAATTGAAGGGATGGAATTATAGATTGAGCCAGACATGGAGTAACATATATGTTATCTCATCCTCGAATCTCCCTTAGACAAACATGTTGTTTGGAACTTGTATTTGTTGCAATTACCACACATTGGACACAAATTTATTTCAAGCATGAATTAATGATGGCATCAATCAATTAACGGTGGAATTAATATGTCAACAAAATTTGGCTAAGGACAAAGTATATCGTTGTTGTTTCATTTGTTAAAACCCATTCTATGATGCTTGTATCTAACCATGTATGACATTCAACAACTTTTAACCGAATGCAATGATTTAATTCAATGAATTACAACCGTACATGATTAATTAATTTAATGTAAATCCTCACATTATTTCAAAAGTAAATCATGCATTAGAACTAAACAATTTAAATACCATAGACAACACAAATGTCATCATGCACACCCAAATTATAGGAAAACTTAAGTCAATGTCGGGTTACAATGTAACTTCTCACTCTCTGCTCCATTCAATAATTTACATACCCAATCATCTTACACATCCTCTCCTCTCATCCAAAGACCCTTTGAGAGTCCAATTTCAAGAATGTATAAGCATGGTTGAGGATAATGCTAAGGCTAAGTGTCTTTGTCCTTTTATTTCCCATTCCCCAACATTCTCTCATTCAATTATTATATTTTCCTTCTTCTTTTCTTTCATTTAATTTTTTAATTTCTTGCATTGTATTTTATTTTTTAAACCTTTTTTAATTGCTTGTGTGTATTGAGAGTTACAAACCAATTGTTTTTTGTTCAAATTTAATTTGGATCACATCTCTTCATTTAGAGGCTTTTGGTCTCCCAAAGCTTCTAAGAAACCAATCTCTAGATCAATGTGTCTTTTGTCTACTTCTTTGGAACATGGCTCTCAACTTTGTCCCTTGGCTACAACTATGACTCTATCTCTAGCTCTAGATCTTGGCTACAACTGTGAATTTGGATATGCTTTCTAGATCCACTTTTTCCTTTAGTGCAACAATCTACACATTAATTATTTGCTCTTAACAACCAATGAAAGACAAGTTGATGTTTGGTCTTTGTTTTTTTAGTGAGATCCCAACAATCATATGTCATCACAAAGAAAATCCACAAGACAAAGTGTGGAATATCTTATTGTGTTGAGATCAATCCCTTCCTACATGGAAACAACTCTCTTCTCATTTTCACATGCTTAGCATCACTCTATATTTGCAACAATTTCAATTGAATGGAATCCTTTATATGCAATCACAACACCTTCTTATACCCAAATCAGTTTCCAAAACATACACTTGTATCGGTGTATGCACCATTCATTAAGGCTATGGTTGTTGAATTCCAAAACATTCAAAAATCTATAATGAATGCCAAAAATAGTAATTTACATCAGTGATGTAGCTATTGCTCCGCACAACTCTCAAAAATGTATTCAACAAATTCATTGAATGAACCAAGCACATAACAATGGTTGTTTTGTTGATTGTAATGGTATTTCAAGTGACCCCCAATGTCATTGACCTTAATCCACCAATCTCTAGCACATGTTTAAGGAATAAATCTTATATTACACTATTGAAGGAAATAATTGGATTGGAGCTTCCTTTGACATCGACGTCCACCTATTTTCCACCTTGTTTGTGACATTGAACTCCTATGATATTGTAACTCTCTAGACAATTTCTAGTTCTTGGGTTTGAGATGCAGTAAGCTCTTCATTTCCTTTAGGTTTCACTCTCCACACTCTTCTCTTCACTACGCTATTTTGGGGTAAGGGTTTAGATGAAGCCTCCAACACTTTGTTGTCCAATGTCCATTCAATTTGTAACGATGACGAAATTCCTTGGCATTGCATGGATTATTTGGCATTCTCCTTTTCTCCATGTGTTTGTGAGTCTATTGTTGGCCTGGGGAGGCCTTATTTCCACTTTTCCTCTAAGATCATTCATTCTTATGGCATGTGGCTTTCTTTTACTCGCAAGATACCTCATGATGGCATTTCTTTTGTAGAAAGAACATAAAGATGTACTTTGAAAAAACAACATTTGGAAACATTATGGCCTTTCTTCTTGTACAATAGTGACAAATATGGGATGTCATGCATGATGAATGCCTCTTTTTCTCATTCTTCTTTCTTTAGAGGAATAAATTCCTACTTGTTCTAATTGTTGGTATGGGTTGATTCTATAAACTTTCCTCATTGTTTCTCTTTTGCATTTCATCACAAGAACGCTAGAGTGGTAATGTGCTACCATCTTCATTTTCTATTGCATGTGCTCTTGATGAGAAGGTCAAACCTACAACATCTCTTACTTCACAAATGTGATATTTGTGTGTTAAACTTTTTGTTTGTGTCATTGAAACATTGACTAAACAATGAAACACTTCAATAGGATATAGGATGGATAGTGGTTCCTCTAGAAAAATTGACTATATTTTCATAATCATTAGATGTGTACAAGCATGCTTTGCTTGATGGTTTAATCAAATAGGTTTGTAGTAAGTACCACAATCCCATCCAAGTGAGTGAAATTTTTACCATCATTCTCTACAAAACAATAATCACTCAATGAAGGATTCACCTAAATTAGATCCAATATAAAATCTTATTTATCCCGTTCTTTCAAGTTGAAAACTTAACAATTTGAAGACAACTATAGTTTTAGTTAAGATAATGAGGGACGGTGTCTCAAAAACTCACCATATTCATATACAAAGATCTTGTTTTCCGAAGAAAAATATCGCACTCTATATTTTTTATTTCTAAAAAACTTGAACCATATTGTTCATTTGACATATTTGTCCTACATATAAATGTTGTGCAAATCCACCCCACAAACCATGTTACATGATAGCCAAAGAACATACATAATGCATCTTGAGCAATAAAAGCTGCTTAAAAAAAGCAAAAAAAAAACAATATATGACCATGGATGAGTTTTTTTCCACACGCAAGAAAACAAATGTAGTTCCCCTGCCATGGCACACCAAAGACTGCTGATACATTATCCCTAACCATGAGTATAACAAAGGAGAGCTAAGAAGGGCATCTCAACTACCCTGAGGAGGTTCATAAACAAATAAGGGTTTGAATAATTTGAACAAACAATGTAAATGTTTTGATCATCGTGGTCACAACTCTAAGCGCATCATCTATAAATTTTTTTTATCACTATCGCCAATGACTTTATATAGAACAATTTATTATGAACCATTATCTCCTCATTTAAGAGAAGGAAAAACATCAAAATCATGAACAAAGGCACTAAAATACTTCATAGTTAAGTGATCTTGAAGTTCATAAGAAAAAACGTAACATTGGTTGAGCAATTGCAAGCATTACAATTGGTTGATTCATCTTGTCTTGGCCATTTTTTTAATTTACTCTATATGAGCTATTTGTTTACTCTAGATGTTTCTCACGTTCTTTGCCATTCTTATTTAGCTTCTAATCCCTATTCTTTTCTTCTTATGAGGCTTCTATATCTCTCTTGTTCTCTATACATTCTAAGACTAAGATATTTTGTAGAAATGTATGTGGATTGTATTGTGTGAGCTTTCATTCATCTTTCCACATTTTTTATTGGCAATGTATTACATTTTATAGTATCTATCAATAAATGAATAATAGGTCTACATATATGACATGATGTATGGTAATTTAACCATACTTTTATTAAAATAAAATTACATTAATGGATATAAAAAATGTAGTATAGTAATGTGTTATCTTAAGAAGAATCCATACCAATTTGTAGAACCTCATTAGTCCTTAACGTACTCTCGACATGCATTCTAGTGATAATTGTTTGTCTCTCATGAAAAGTGAAAAATAAAAATAAACCTATTTTGATAGTCCTAGATATTGGAAATAGAGATAGTTTTTGAAATTTACAAATATGAATATAGTTACCATAGGAATCTATTTTTTGTAAGGCTCATATTATATTAAAATTCAAAAATAGAGAAGTACAAATATTGTGGTGGCTTGCCTACCACTCGGGAAACCAAGCCAACCACACAACCATAAGTTATCCACCAATTTCTAGTTTGATAAGAGTTGCAAGAATTGATGTTAATACTGTATCTAAGACTTCTATCTTAAGAGCACCATTTTCGAAATCTAAGAATAAGAAGCCCCCATAAGCTAGGGTTATAATCCAAATGACCCAAAATACTAGATAGAGATTCAAAATCAATTCGACTACTAGCATACCTAGAAACTAGAGAGATCAATTCACTGAGAGGATTAACCTTCCTGGAAAATAACATAGAGATAGATAAGGAATCTTCGGAAGTGGTAAGGGGAGGGACCTCCTTATTGCCTTCGACCTTGCTCGCTTTCCCAGGATCCTACTTCTTGCAAAAAACCATGCATGTGGTTTCATGAGCAAGCGCATTCAATTAGGAATCCAGTCTGAGTTGGCCCTTCATTATATGACATATCCACCCCTCCATGCAGTCCAAGCAAGTAATGAGGTTAGAGTATTGGTCAGAGTCTGAGAGCTTCCTAGAAGTGCTCTTCATCAAGGCCTAACCCAATAAGGTATTGGTATCCCACAATAGAGTAATAGTTTTGACACATTTTGCTTCTATAGATCTCATAAAGTTGGGAACTTCCACCATCCTACCAAAATCAACAACCAAAGGAGCGGTCTTGATCTTGTCATGTTTGATTTGAACCCAATCTTTCATTACTCGAACCTCGTGTTGCACCAAAGGTGACACCATAACACTTTAGCATGCTTTGGCTTTGTCTTGATCTGTTAGGATGTGTGCCATTTGAGAACGCTTAGAGCCAAGGGGCATCTTATATTCAATTTTTCAATTCACACCATCTTAACCAAAGAAACAAAATTGAAAAGAATGAGGGGAGTGTTGAGCATAATAGCAAGAGAGCTCAAACCAAGCCCAAAATGGACATAGAAACAAGATGTTCACTTCCAATAGCCGTGGTGAAAATAACGGACCACCCCGCTAATGGGATTTTTATTTACCTTCTAATTTCTTAGAAAGGCAGGTAAGAAGTCTATGCATTAATTGTCAACCCGGGGTTCAATGGAAACTTGAGAGTTACCATGCACTATATATGCAAGACACTATCTCCTCTTAACTAGTTTATCTATTATGAAGTTTAATTCAATAACATTACTTACATACAATGGTATGAACAATTGCACAGTCTTGGAAAAGAATTAACCAACTACACAAGTAATAGAACTAAGTTGCAAGGAAAGTAAATCAGGTGACATGAAAGTAAAGCACACTACACTGGAAAGTAAATGCTATAGTTAAATTGACACGAGGCTGCAAAATAAATGCTTAAACTAAATTCAAACAGTGCTGGAAAGTAAATGTTAAAACTAAATTCATACAATGATAGAAAGTAAATGTTAAGACCAAGTTCACACCACACCTTCACAAAAAGGTAAATTGCATAAATAAAATCTAAATCTAATCCTTGTTAAACACATGTTATTGTTTAAAAAGGTGGACTTAAAACTAGGTAGTGATTTAAAACCACATCAAAATAAACTAAATAAAATTACACTATAAAAAATTAGAAAACTGAATCTGTGTTAAAACAAGATCTCATGAAAGTGTGATTATTCCATCATAATATAGAATATTTCTGTAAGGCTCCTCCTCTTTGGAATAGAGATTAAGCTCTCTGTTATACACAAGCTTCATTAAAACAAAAATAACCCATATTAAATGTAGACCTAAAATAGGCTCAATTGATTTCAACAATTTGCTAATAATTAGCAACTTCAAAACCACCACATATATAATCACAAGATCTTTGTCAACAAATCATAGCTAATCTTTATCCAAAATTCTTTATATATACAAGAGGTTGATAATGCTCATTGATCCATGGCATGAGTGGTGGTTCAAGGTAAATTTGAATATTGACTTTATGTATTTTTTAGAATTCATGCAGCTTCCTATAGTGTTTTTTAGCTTGCTATAAAGTTTTCACAACTTTCTTGTAGAGTTTCCATAATTGCTTATAAAAAATTTTCAAAGTTTATGCAATTGTCTATAAAGTTTTAGTTTTATGTATTTTTGTGTTTGATTAATTTAACAAGAGCCACGACATGGCAATGTCCCCGATGACAACATTTGTTTTTGGAGGGGAGAAAAATTGCAATTGTAAGCAGCTATTATATGAGTTGAAGTTGGTGAGTTGAGATTTACTCTTGTGAAACCAGTTTTGGGCTTTGATGAAAAGACTTCCAAGGCTCATACCATAGAAACAATAACACATGGCTTTTGATAATTAACTTTATCATTGAAATAATATATAGTGATTGTAGATAATGATATTTTTTACACCAATATCATTGATGAAGAAATTAACCCAAGTCTAAATAATTAAAGTAAATAAATGGAAAGAAAGCAAATATAAAATTGCAAAGTGAAACACTTAAGTTAGGATCTTAGTTATTTATTTTTCATTACTGCCAAGTAATAATGGAAGTTTCAAAATTTCTCACACTTCAAAATATATTAATTACATTAATTGATATCCTTATTTTAAGGTAAAGAATTTGAAATTTATAATTAGTCTTTTAATTTATAAACTAATTTGATTAGATTAACTTATAAAGTATAGTGATATCTAAAATTTCAAATTATCACGATATCAATATAGAAATTGTAAATACATAGAGAATACATTAATTGATATCATTATTTCATTAAATTGTAATTAAACAAGCGACAATGATCATTATTTCATTAAAATGTAATTAAACAAGCCATAACTTCCATGCCTTCCAGTTTGTTGACTATACTTCCACATAACATACACACTTTCTCCTACTGGTGTCAAATTCAATGAAATGCTATCAAATCTGACCCTACTCTTTTTCTACGTACCTTTTTTTCTGCAAACTCAGTCTTGATGGATGACTACCTAAATAATCTCAAATGTTTTTATAACGGGAGAGGAGGCACAAGCCAAGAAACATTTCATGTTAAGAGTGGGATGGGAGAACATGTAACCAACAACATGGAATAATAAATACAGTATGAAATGGGGTTGTACCATAGTTGGTTTTTAAATGTTTCAATTTCGTAGTCAATAATGGGTGAATAGTGCAAGTTTTATCTTAAAGCAATACAATACATTTTGGTGAATGCATATTGTTATTAATGAATGCCAAAAACCAGAGTTTAATATGTTTAAAATTCAACAATGTAGGTTTAAGTATATATAACATTTTTTACCAACAAAACATCTAAATATTGTTTGTGAATGTATTTTGTCATTAATGAATATGGAAAAATTGAGTTTAGTGTGTTTATCAAAATTTTGAGTTTAAGAGGTTTCAAATTCAACCATGTATATCAATTTCTATAGTATGATAGAGGGTTGGAATGTGATAACGACTAGAAAAATGTTCTTGATGGACTCTTTTATTGGTAAAATATGGTTTATGTTTCAAACTTGCCTTCACGAAAAACAAAAAGAAACAATGAAAACATCCTTGTATACAATGTTGTCAAATTCAGTATACAATGTTGTCAGTGAATGGAAACTAATTTTACCTAGATTAAAGAAAATGAGTTTATCTAATTATTAATTAATTCATATTATTAAATCAAACAAAAATCAACATTCCAAACTATTTCAAAGAAAAACTAATCCACTATGTTGGTTGCAAGTTATTAGTAAGACTATAAATGTAATTGATACTTAATTAAATTTTTGTCTGTTTGTAAAACTAACAATTACACCATTATTGACTCTAACTATTACCTCTATCCCAAAGCCCGAGAAAACTTTAAGTGCATCTTGGATTGTTTGGAAAATTGTATTAAACTAATAAAATTGTATTAAATTTGCAATAAATTATATGTGCAACCTTGCTTAGAGTGATTGTGCATCAAAGACCCAAAACAAAACAAACTAATAAAATAACAATAAATAATATATTTTAAATAAAATTTAATATTAAAACAAAATTGCTATGTTTAACATTAGGTTTTTGGCAACTATTTTTATATAGATCAAATTAATAGGCATGAACACTTTATATATATATCTAATAGGAGATGTAATAATGTTATATTTAATACGTAATAAAATGAAGCTTTATATTTAATATGTACAACATTATCTTATATGTTTTAATATATTAAAGAAAAATAATTATTTATAACCTAATAAAGAAGCAATTATTCAATTGTGTATTTTTCTTAAAGCATGGCATTCATAATAAAATGCAAGTGTAATCATAATATATTTGTAACTTCTCTTCTTTATTAATATATATATATATATTTAAGTAACTAATGAAATTAGTAGCAAAGCTATTTAATATTTATCTTTTAAAAAAAGTTTAATAAAAATAAAAATTTGGTTTTATAATGTTTTTTTAAAACTAAAATATCAACTTTTGCAATCAAAGATATTTAGCTTTCAATAAAAATTACTATTATTGTGATAATAATTTATTTAGTTTTTTTAATGTTTAGAAATATTATTTCTTGTTATCTTTTAAAAATGATTAAATATACTTAATATGTTTTTTATTTTCAAAAATACAAAAGACATAAATTTAGATTTTCTTTGTTTTTCTCTCTCTATATCTTTTTATTTTCAAAATTTAAAAGAAAATATAGTTTTACATAAAATCTAATATTAAATATAACAAAAATGAAATACCATTAATATTATAAATAATTTTTATTTTTAATATAGACTTTGTTTATCTATTTTTTTAAGAAGTTATACTTTCTAGAAAATGTGTGATTCCACTTCATTTCTTAAACATAAAACAAAATATGTAAAAATAGTGTTAAACATACTTAGAAAATGAATATTAAATCATTAAGTAAAAAATATTGATATCTAAAACTTTATACAAGTATAAATAATTGACATCTAAAATATGAGTTAACTATCAAGAAAATATATGAAATAAAAATATATGAAATATAAAATATTAAAATTAATGAATAAACACATAATATTAATAGAGAAATTATTATTTATTAAAGTGTTGATTATCTAGAAAATAACATTAAAAAATAAAAAAAACACACATATATATAACAAGAAAAAATTCTAAAAATAAAACAAATATCTCATTATAACTAGGTTATTTTGAACTAAAATTTGTGATTTTCATGTTATTAAAAATGATTTTCATGTTATTAAAATGTGATGGACTTTTTATTTTCCAAAGTATGAGAAAGTATGAGAATAATGATTTTCATGTTATTAAAATGTAGTGGACTTTTTATTTTCCAAAGTATGAGAAAGTATGAGAATTGTGTAAATTTTGAATTAATAAGTTATGTAAAAATACCATAACTACATGTAAAATGAAATTGAGTTAGGGAGAATGAAATTGAGCTAGGGAAGGGCTTGAGTGCTATAAAGATCCTAATGAGAAAGAAGATTGCATCACATATTATGATTCCTTCAAGAAACTTGACAGGAAGTATATTGGAGCTAATTTGCACATTGTAAAAGTGGCTTCCCTATGGGATAATATTATTGAAATGTGTGAAAAGCATGATTTGCTAAGTAAATACCAAATCCATAATAAGTGGATAAATAGATTTCTAGAACAGCTCGATATTGCATATTATTATTTGATCAACCTCAAGAGCAATTATATTTCAGATGGAAGAGACCACTAAGGCTAGTTGGTAGTTAGTAGTTGTTGTTTTCAATATTTGGTGTCAAGTTCTTCAACTAATAACATTATTGCAAGAAATATTAACAATGATTTTTTATGAAAGCAGAACATTTATTTCCAAACAATCATTCTGTTTTAATTATGTAATTGTATTGGTCCAAGTGCACTTAACTTTGTATAAACAACTAGAAACAACTATTAGCTACTCAATATATGCATTATGAACTATTGACTATTGAAAGAAGACATGCTTTTGCAAAGATAATAGAACTATTTGACTCAAAACCTAGAATCTAGACTATGTTATTGGTGGCTTAATCAAATGTAAAGAATTATTCGAGATAAAAATCCAAAAGAAAGGTAAGGGAAAAGCTTAAGGCACTTGAAATGTATCTGTGCTAAGCCCTTTTAATTCATGATGTTTTTTCCCTTGATCTGATATGCATTGGGATTTTGGCAAGAATACCATACTTGTACTAACAAAAGTTTGCTTCATTTTATAGTAAGCTTATATCTCTAATTTAATGAAATACCGCATTTAGTTTTAGTTGTGTGAGAGTAGTAGTTTAGTAAATGTTCCTTAGAATTATGTTTTTTTATGGATTTTCTTTGATATCAAAACCTACATGCTTATATGTATATATGGCTCTATCACTATACAAATAAAAGCATATATATGGTCTGGTGTGATAGAATAACATAGTTATTTTTATGTGTGAGAGAAATAGTTTGGTGGATGGCCTTTATAGTCATTGCGTTATGCTTATATGTTTTGTTTGGAATCAAAGCCTAAAAATATATGGATTTATGTTTATAAAAATAAATAAAATTCAATATTTCTACTTTGAAGAAATAATATAATATTTTTAATTTGTATAAAATTTAGTGGATGGCCCTTATAGTTATTTTCATTTGCTTACTTGAAGGAAAATATTTGAGGCTCTTATAGGAAACCCATTTTGATGTTTCTTTGTTGGGTTGTCTCATAAAGCACAATATGGTAACACTAAATGCATTTAATATGTTAGCATTAAAGAGAATATATAACTTGGGCATGGTGAGTCTTTGTAATCTCAAAGTATTTTAAAAAACCCTATAAAATTTGAGGTGCCAACCCATATGATATAATAGTTTAACAAAATACATCATTTGAATAATTCAAAGTATTTAAGAAAAAACTATAAACTTTGTATATAATTAGAATAAATTTATGGTTCATAGTTTGAACACTTTATGTTGCGAGTGCATAGAAAACTACCAAATTTATGAGCCCAATATATATAAGTGAACCATTTTTACTTTGAAATGTGACAGTAAGTTTTAGAATAAAAATATATAATGTATTTAAAAAACATTTTTTTTTAAATGTAGAGGAATGCATATAAATGAATACATATTCTTATCAATATTATGTGGAGTTATGTAATCTTTACAAATATGGATTTTAGTTCAATACAATTTGAACATTTCCATAAATAAATAAGCATGCATTATGTTTATAAAGACCAACCTTAATGTCATAATACTTATATGAATTGTAAGCATCTAATATATTATTATGAGCAACTAAATGAATATAAAATCTTAAATTTTAAATTTTAAAAAATTAAAGAAAATGGGTATTTGTAATATAAATATTTTCCCTAAATATATAAAGTGTTGTAATATTAATATCTCAATTTTGAGTGATGTGTATTTTTAGTTTATGATTTTGACTAGGAGTTATGTAACTAAATAAGAACCTCATTTAGCTTATAAAAAAGACTAAACTATTTCATGTGAGATATTCTATCTTATATTTTCTTCAAATTAACTCAAACAACTTTATAAAATACTTTTCATAATAATATAATAAAAATATGATTTAATAAAATTCAATTACACTAAATCAACATTATAAAATACTTTTAATAATAATACAATAAAAATATGATTTAATAAAATACAACTACAATAAATTAGTTGATAATAACAATTTCCTTCCTTCATTTCTGAAAGCTTAAAAAAAAACTTTTTTGATCACCCACTACAGACAATTTGATATATAATTACAAACAATTTGATATATAATTTCATCCTTAACTTGTTGAATTATATAGCTTAAAAATATTTACATACTCCAACCATTATAAGATTAATCAACCATTATAATATTAATAATATTGACTAAGAAATGATTCCAACTGGGAGGAGGAGGTGCTCCAAGAATCGCTGGAGGGAGAATGAGGGTTTGGGGAGGATCTGCAGTCTGCAGCCAGCCATCGCCCAGGATTGCTCCCCCTCCCCCTCTCAGATCCGCCATTTCCTGCTCCGTTTTGCTCATGGAGTCTTTCGAGAATTTATTGAAGGGGGTCTAACCTGTAGTCTTGGTGCGGCGGTGCACAGAACGGCTACTCGCCTGATCCTGTTTTCGGCTGCCTCTTGATGCTCGATTCTTGGATCTGCTCGATTAACGGCCGGGGTGTTCGGGATCTTTTCCTCTGGATTTTTATTGAAGCTCTGGTTCAGGATAGGTTTCACCGGCCGCCCAGCTTCCCGTGAGACGAACTTTCCTCGTCGACGCGTTCGAAACCTGTGAAGGCCGTGAAAGAATCGAAATCCAAGCCCGCATTGCTCATTCATATCTTTCTTGCTGGGATTTAATCTTTCCGGGCTTTCCAGGGTCAGGCCGTGATGCAGGCGTCGGGGTTATACGTCGATTCAGTCGGCGTCTCGAAGATGGGGGCGGTTGCAAATTTAAATGGTGATGCTGCGGGGTTCTGAGCAGGGTCACACGCGGGGACTCCTGTCATATGCGACCGAGAGGTTAGAATGCGGCTAAGATTTCGCCGAGGGTTTTCTTTCGTTGGGTTTCAGCTTCACAGCTTCAATGAATGCGTCCAGGCTGTTCTTCCAGAGTTGAGAGGCCGTAGGAGCTCATCCTTTTGCTGATGAGGACGCAGGTCGGCCGTCGACTGAGAGGCTGTTTCTTTCTTTTTGTTGTGGTTTCTCGTTGCTGATTGAACGGTATGCTGCTGGACGAATGGCTCTTTCATGATCTGTTTGAATTTGCTGAGAAAGATTGCCTGCCTTATATGGCAGTCATGGTGTCTGTTTGATATACTCTTGCGTGGCGATCCGTTTTGTTCCTTCGGGAACTTTGCGGTGGCGACGGCATTCCAGAGGCGGTGGCCTTTGCTTTTGGCAGTATGTTTGATCTTAGATTTTTGTGACCTGATTTTTTATTTGGGTTGTGATATCCATATTTTGGGACAGTTTTGTAATTTTTTTGGTTACGTTTATATGAGACAGCTAATATGTGACAATGTAGGGATCCTAGTGATCCTCTTACATGTGCAGATATGTAATTTTGTTCTACTTTGAAATAAAATTATTTCCGAGGAAAAAAAAATATTGACTAAGAAATATATATATATAGATATAGATATTATCTTCACTGCTGGCTTGACGTCCATTTGATTAAGAATAAGACAAAAGTTGAATTTTTTTATAAATTCTTAACTATTTTTTTCATCTATATATTGGGCAATTATCATTTTGGAAAAATAACACGAACCCATGAATACGAGATGACAACACCACGTTTAATTATAATCGAGTTGGATGAAGTGTGTTTACTCAATCGTGAAGAATAAGAAGAACGTAACCAGCTGCCTGATTTACCGTCAACTAAGCAGAGATTAGACGTCAAATCTTCAATTTTGTCCAATTATCACATATAATCCTGATTACTGAATATTTCACATGGGCTGTGAAACTTTAAAATTCTTTTGAAGTTAGTCTAGTAAGAATGATTAATTAAGCCTTATCTCTCTGAGATTCCCGAGAGTCATCACTTGTCAACAGAAAATTTCACCAAACCTATTTTACTGAACAACATAAACAAAAAATGGTAAGATTTTGCTTTTATTATCTATTGGCTAGGAATTACAGATTTGATGTTTGTTTTGGTTTTAACAGAAACCAAGTTTACTGAATAACATAAACAAAAAATAGTAAGATTTTATTTTTATTATCTATTAGCTGTGAATTACAGATTTGATGTTTGTTTTGGTAGTGTAAAGTTGTTCAGTAGTTCGTGACACCATTGAAAAATTAAGCCGGTGTCACTCCCTCATGGAGTTGAGTACTCTCCATCTACGAGCTGAGTTTTCCCTCGACCCCATTTACGACTTCACGAGTCGCCAAGGAGTGGCTCTAGTATCCACGCAGAGACTGGTATATGATTATCCACTCTTCTATTTCCTCCATGTCATGGAAGATTAGACTAGTAAAGGAGCTATCTGTTAATGTATACTGTTGAAACCCTAATTGTTCATATGTTGAATGTGTTGCATGCTTGCTATGTTGAAGTAATTGCATTGGTACTGCATTTAAGAATTATGTTGTTATTTCGACCGCATATTTTAAACTTTTCAAATTGCTTAGCCTGCACAATTAATATGGTCCAAAGGAAACAAAGGAAACCATGTCAAAAGAAAACTGGGATTAACTAAAGATCAACGGCTAATACCAGAATTTCCTTATTTCAAACCTAGAGCCATAATTATATTTGGAAACTTCATATCAACTTGGGAAAAAAATGAAATTTTGCAAAATAAATAATTATATTTGGAAACTTCATATGGAAAAAAAAGAAATTTAGCAAACTAAAGTTAGCTTTAAGTAAACTTCATGGTGAATTTGGGAAATGCCTCAATTGAAAATCACCTCAGGAATACCAGACATGCAAAATTAAGACGGGTAGCCAAAATACTCCGCCTATTGGAATATACAAAGAATTTTGAACTTATAAAATGCATCACAATCGAAAAACTCTTATCAAGTGAGGATTTGAATATATTTGAAAACTACTCAATGAAGCCCATAGTCTAGACAACAGATTTAAGATAATGAAGATAGAATAATAGTGTAATATCATTCTTTTCCAATAAGCTAGATGCTTGTACACACAATGGTCCAATTCAAGTACTCGCTAAGGCAGCAGAACAACAATGCAAAACTGAAAATTCAAAATCTCTACACTATTGTTTAGCGTGTAATGAACTGGACGAAACATAGATGGTAGCACATGAAAACAAATTAAGAATTTCAGGATCAAAATGAACAGTCAGTGATCTCGGTCTTGGAGAAAGAGGCTATAATAACATCACACTAATACCTTATTAATTTACGTCTCTCAATTGTTATATCCGTGGGGTAATTTACCCTATTCACTCAAAAGACGAGAGGAGTATTAATGTGAACCAGATCCAACATAACCCTTTAGCAAGATCTGCATGCAAATCACATATACAACAACCATAAGCCAAAGAGTACCCAAAAAATGCATTTAATTCTATCACAAAATTTGATAATAACCACCATAAAAGGCAAGCCAGGTCCATGAAAAAGCAAGGTGTAAGAGGTTTTGATCAAACACAAAGAACTAAAGTGGAGCAACAACGAAACCACCAACGATATTAGTACTAGAATAAAAGGATGCTATAACACCGACCAGGAACCTAATGCTAGCTTCAGGATGGCCAAAACTTTTTCTACTGATAATAAGCCATATCTATTTGGAGTTTATTTACAATTACAACACGCACCCAAACTAGAAGGGGAGTATAAAACCAAACAACAATCAGAAAACATTAACCCAGTAAAAAAATCATAATAACAGTCACTAGAATCGACAGGCAATCCAGATCAGTGAAAATAGGGTGCTGTTCTAGTGCCACCAATGTTCGATCCCTACAGGTAGTGGCCAACGATCCTCTAAACTAAACATCTCAGAACAAAACATCCTCAAAACGAAACATCTTAGTACACAAATTTTAGAATGTGAAAAGAGGAGAGGAGATATATTAATCAAATTTGGAGAATTTGTTACCTGGGTGATAAACAATATGGAACAGGTTGTAGGCTGAAAGTAGGGAGTTGAATTCCAACAAGATTACAGTTGATACTGATATACATAGGTTTTCTCTCTATAAGATCTATGGAAATGGCATAGTCAATGAGCTCATGGGCATCATTCAATTGATTCACAATAACCTGGACAGTTTTTAAATTCTAACATCATTAGAGCTTACTCAAGAAAGGAAATCAACATGCAATCCAATCCAATACCAATATAACATTACATTCTACGGAGAGCTGAGCGCATGTGACCGTCTGGAAGCAGCGGTACTCCTGGCTAAAGTTGGCATTCCTATGATATGATGCAGAATGCGATTGGTGGCATAGTCATTAGAAGGCCCTGATGGCAGATTTTGGTTGTAAGCAATGTTGTCTAGATTTTTCTTTGAAAAGACATTAGTTGTTTCTTTTGGAAATCACTTGAAGCCTAGCTTCGTGATATTTAAGGTCTTGGAAGAAAATAGTAATAAATACACATAATTAGATCTGTGAAGATAGTAAATCAGAGCTAAATTTTCAGTATTTTTTGTTCCTTAATATTATTTTAGATGGTTTTGAAGTTATTCTTCAATAAAATAAAAAATTAACCTCTCAACAATTCCTAATATAAACCAATAGAAACTTTTGATTTCACTTTTGATTTCATTTTTTTTGCACTCAACGAGTTCCAAAGTTGTTTTTCTCAGCGCCTAGAACAAGAAACCTTGTGACTGGGCATTGGACATTAGATTACTCTAAATCCAGTCAACCGGTTTATGACGGAGAGTAAACAGATTTGCAATGAAACAATTCAACACAATGAAAAAATAAAAATATCTGGGATTGATTCCCATGCTTATGATAGCAAGGAACTGTGAGATAATGCAACCTTTATTTCAACACATTAAAATATAAACACCATCCTCCTGGGTGAAAATTGAAACGTCCCCGTGCTTGAAAATTGAAACGCTTCAGAGGTGAAAACTGAAGAAGCAGGCCAAATACCAGATTCTTGAATCTGCTTTTACTGGGATGAATCAAACTCCATTTACTAATTACTAACAGTAATCTTCTTTTACTGAGATGAATCAAACTCCATTTACTAATTATTAACAGTAGATTATTAAAATTTGAAACTCGGGGAGAATATAACTTTGGGGTACCGTAGATTTTCCAGATGGATAATTTGATTTCTACATGGCCTTAGTTTTTAGTATCCACCATGTGGAGTACCTTAAACAATTCAAAGCTTCTTCTTCTGCATGAACGAGCCAACCAACTTGTTTCTTGGTTGCTTTTGAATGCTTGTTACTTAGTATATAACAGGAGGGTGGAATGAGATGAATAGCAGGGTGAATGTTTAATGTTAAAGGTGGCGATAATGAAACAACCCAACCAGTGTTAGTTAAGGCGTGTTCGACTTCTGTTTGATGAGGAGTTAGTGTTCTTCTGCATCTGATGAGGCATGTTCTGCTTGCTTTTGCCCCACACTTTCCTAGACCTTGGCCATTACTACTCATTGGACTTGGTTTATGCTTCATTGGATAGAGAGTGTTTCATGTTTTCACTCATTACATGCTATTTTGGGAAGGCATTCCCTTGGAGAAGGCATATAACAGCTATATTAACCATCTTTTGAGGAGCGCTTGGCCTATCATTGTGACATGTGGCATAGCATTTCATTATCACTTTCGCTAAGAATGAATGAATTTTCAGGGATCCATTATGGGCTCTCATGGAATTCATGTTTAATGCCCATAAATCAGCTTAAGAAGTTTGGTTTGACAGTTGGAATGCTAGGCACAAATACCTGCACCGAAAGGTGTGAAACTAATGGAGAATGCGCTTTAAAATCTTTTTCTGTATTTTCGTTAGATTTTATGATCAAATACGACGGTTAAACAACTCAAAACTGTGGGCAACTAGGCATGGCCTCGGCTGAGCAGACTTAACTTCATTCAAGGTGTCATATATAAGTGGGTTTCTCTCTTTCTCTGTAATGGTTATTGTAATCAAAGTAGCAATTAGTAGAGTAATTAAGTTGGTAATCGACAATAAATTTTGATAGTGGTTTAGTATCAAATTATCTGTCACAACAGTCTGTACACAGTATTCTCGTCCACACACTTTACCATGTGTGACATAATGATTATTTATTTGCTTACGTTAGTTTGCCGCTGGGTCTTGGGGCACAAAATCCTAGACCTACGTCACCTATATAGACGAATAAGAAGCAAGATAAATCAAAATTAAAATAATCTCCTAAAAAACATTTATATAAACTATAGCAAAAACATTTGAAATGTGAAAAATTTGAACTTGTATCCTAAAGTAATTCATCTAAGCGATTCATATATATCCCCTGTCGGGGACATAATTCGTTTGCTTGGCGGTCCAGGGTCAAAACCCGGTGCTTTTGAAAGACAACATTTAAATCCAACCATGCTAAGGGTTGGTGCGGCCAGGCTGGGTACGATCCTCGAGTGATTTTGATAGCTTAGATGCCCTTGGATAGTGGTTTCTCAGACCAAAAGTTCGCCCAACAAGTCATAGGGCACTCAACCAACAAAAAAACATAAAATGCACAATATAATTTTAAATATCCTAATATTAAATTCTAAAATACGGAATTTCAAAAAGTATAATTATCATATTTCAAAGTGCAAAATCCATTCAAAAAATGTTATTTCAAAATCAATAGCAATTCAAAATGTTTAGTGGTCAACCGACCAAATAATTCTCAAAATAAAGGTTCCACCGAGATTAGAACTCGGGTTACTGGATTCAGAGTCCAATGTCCTCACCACTAGACCATGGAACCATCGTTGTAGTTTTGGGCTCTGGTAACGTAAATAATTATAGTGTGAAATCACAAATTCGAAAAAATTCGCTTGAAAGAAGCAGTAAGAAGGGCGCCATCTCCGGAATTTTGGCAATGAGAAGAGATTGATACGGCCACTTCAAGATCCGAAAGTAAAAATCGTTTCGGGATTTTTTTTTCAAAGAGTCGTCGTTTTGCTTAATAATAGCGCCACCGCTCCATAGTATAAGGAGGAATTGGTAATAAAATTGCTATTTGGTGGTACAAAAGAGTTGGTATGACCATTGGCTTGAAAATTACTAAAGACATGTCATAAGAAAAGTTTTTATATTGTATAAATGGTAATAATTATAACTAGCAATTGCTCTAAAAGGTGCAATAAAACGTCGAAGAGATTTGTGGTTATCCATGATACAAAACAAGAGATTAAAAATGTGTAGATAGGAAAAAACCTCTTCTATCAAGTCTTGGAAGAAAATGAAGTCTATGTGAGAGCAATTTAACAAAAACAATGTTCACATTAGCAAATTTAAAATCAAAGAAGACACTAGACTGATTTAATATTTACAAATTATAGCAATTTTTAAAAGTAATCTTAAAATTTATAGTTTATGAAACAAAAATCTCAAGTAGAGGTTAGCAAAAATAGGTTGATCCCATTCAAAACACGATATTTTAGATAGACCCGTTTAGTACCTAAAATCTTACAAAAAAAGGTTCACTTGTGAAAACAATCAAATATAATTTATAAGAAAAGCTTGGTGTTTTTTAAAGTCTTAAATGCAAGCCATATTACAAAGATATCATAAAAACATTAACTTAACTTGCACATATATCTTGAAGCTTAACGAAAAAAATGGTTCTTAAGCATCTGAGATAGAATAGAAAAAAAAATACAATTATCTAAAAAATTGTAATTACTATACTGCGGAGTTAAGAACTAACAAAAGAAAATAGAACCTTCATCATTTACAACAAAAAAAGTATCATCGGTGTTAACTATAATGTTCTTTTAAAGTTAATTGGAGGGAACACTAAACATTTTGAACATAGGTTCATAAATCGTTCTTTTTTCTTTGTTGCATTAACATGTGAGATTACAAATTGTGCATCTAAATAATTTAGAGTCCACTACTCTTCCTTATTGTGTCACTTCATATCTTAATCAAGTTGATTGACATAACACAATAAAAAAAAAACTTCATAGTTTCTTAACAATTTTTGTTGACGTATTTGTATAGTTCTCTCAGTATCTTTTCTTTTGTTTGAATTCCATCTTTTATTGCTCATGTTTTTGGTTAAATTTGATGACTTGTGTATTTGTTTGTGATTTCATTAACTATACATATAAGAGCTTATTTTCCTAAATATAAAATTTAGAAATGTTAAGGGCCTAAATGCATTAAATTAATTTAATTGAGCATTTGATCAATTTAATTACAAGTATTGATTTAAATATTTTTCCAACACAGATAATGATGTTTGAGTAGAAGGTTGTTTTCATTTATGTTGGTTGGGATTCCAGTGAATGATTCCTTTGGCGTTATATACTTCCATAGTGTGATGACATATTCAATGAACCTCATGACCTTGATGTGGTAATTATAATGTGATGACATATTTAGTATTTTAAATTTGATTAACATCACTTATGATTTTATAGAGAATCTTCCCAAAAACATGATTAACATCACTTATAAATTTATGGAGAATATTCAAAAACTTGATTAACATCACTTATAATTTTATGGAGAATCTTCACAAAAATTGCATAGAAATTAAATTAAAACACTCTAGCCACTACTTCAAAATGAACCATACCTTTAAAGAATGATCTTTGCCTAAAAGTTCTTTAAAACAAATATTAAAAAAAAACAACAAATTATCTACTCGTTAATAAAAGACCCATCACCATCTCTTTGTTTGAGCCCCACCTCCATTTTCTTGAGAAGCATAATAGTTTTTAGCTTGAATATATGTGTGTGAAGAAAACGTGAAAATAAAAAACAAATGAAATAAAAAGTCCTCCTCATATGCATATAAAAGAATAAATAAATAAATAATAAAATATCATAAGTATATTTACATAAAATATCAATTTGAAAATGGAGGAGCCGTTTCCCACCTCACTAGGTTACAGGTATGTACGCATTAAGAGAAATATACCACATTCAACATTCAATAAGAAGTTGTTTAAAGTTTAGTTTACTTTAGTGTATAAAATAAGATTTGTATTTGAGAGGAATGAGTTGAGACAATTAAATCACAATCAAAAAACAAAAAGACGCATGTCAAGACATCGCCCACTCTAAGGTCGCAGAGAACGTGTCCGTTCTAGGTCCCAACATATCCTGGATTCACATTTTTGACCAAAAAAATTACAAAATCAAACCTTGCAATTTAATATAAAACCAAATAATGGTCACGGAATTTCTTCACAATGGTTTGCAGACTATTGTGATCAATAACATTAGAGGATGAGTAATAATTCTTAAATCGTCGGTCGTTGCCATTGTTAGTACATATTATTCATCTTAATCCATAAATTGTTAATATTGACAAAGAGATATCAAAATCAAAGAGATCATGGACTTACAAAAATGACAGCCTAGCTGTGGTCTTGAGTGATCTTGATCTCCATATCATCGTTCTCCATTAGTCCCAACATTGCATCCATGAAATCCTTGTTGGCAGCGTTGTCGTCCTTGTTCTTCTCTGCATGTTCTTGTATTACCATTTCAAAGAAAGCATCAAATATCTTATGGCGGCTCTTTTGTCGTAACTAAAGGCCTTGCATATCCATCCACTCCAACTAGAGAATAAAGTTCCCGATATTAATCGCCCCACTGAGAAAAAAGACCTCGTTGATCATGTCCAGGTTAGAACCTCCATGGTGCCTTAATCCTCCTTTTAGGGCCAATACGAGATGAAGTATGGTGGGTTTAAAGTGGTAGCTACAGGAGTTGATCTTATGATCTTTAAAAAGACATCGACAATTATTTTACTTATCAATTTTTGCATACAAAAAAAATCAATTCTTCCATCCAAAAAAAAAATTCAAAACTATAGTGAATAATTCATTGTAAGTATACCTTCACAAGCCTTGGAAAGAATAATTTTGCATCATCTTTTGCAATCTTATCTACATGACTTGAATCAATTGACCATTAACTCAATCATAATGAAAACTTTACACTATAAATCCTCTATAAAAACCATAACCCATGTATAGGCACTAAAAAGGAGTCATGGATATCTCATGAATAATATATCAAGTAATTATTAATTTGCAAAATATTGTCTCAATCCATGAAGGTTGATTTTTACTTTCCTTCCATCAAGATCCAATTTCATTTCATAAGTCTAAGAGCACAAACAAGTCATAGACAAATATCCAAAATAAGGAGAGATTTTTCCTAACTAAAAAATTTCCAAATACAATAGTCTAAAAATTCTACTAATTGTGTTGAAATAGGCTGATTTTCATAAAATCCGGTCTGAAATAGATAAAATCCTGTCCGAAATAGATAACGACTCCATTTGACCTCCATTTCAAGGCAACTCATGACAAAAATACTGTTGGACTCCGCCCATTTGACTCTGCCAGTTCGTTGCCTTGTTCTCCTACCTCCCTCTTAGAGCCCACTTAACGAATGCTTCCTCACCCTTGTAAAAGTGGTATATTTTTTAGTGCAAAGGTGGCCTTATATAGAGTAGCCTATAATTTAATAGTTCAAGGCCTACATGTATTTCATATCGGGAGGGTTTGGGATGAGATTGACTTGATGAGAGTTTCCATTCTGCCTTATCAATGCACTCAACTGCCATTTCATTGTTATATACGCAATTATGATTTTTTTTTTTGCTTGAACTGAACTTTGTATCTAACGAAGATGATTCCTTTCAATCTTATCCCCGATAAAATATCGGATAAATATGCATTTAACTGAGCGATTTCGGAGCAGAAATAGAGCCCATTTTCCTTCTTTTTATGTCATTAATAACTTACGGAAAGAAACCTGCTCACTTATGCTCATGGCGAATTTCTTTAACAGATCTACTTCAAACCTATAAATTTGTTGAAAATACATAGATGTAATTAGTTCCTATGTTTGTGGAGAATGAAGGATAATAAACCCACTGCAAAATCATAAATAATGCCATTACAAATTCATAGTGAATTGACGTAACTACACAAAATTGATGAGAAAACTACAAATTAGCTTAGAGAAATCTCTGCAAAATGATGGAAGAGCCTACCCATTAGGAAAATAGACTCCATGGTTACAATTTTCATGGGAATGGGAATCATCAGTCACTAGTACAGGATCAGAAGAGGCGAAGTAGATGTGATCTAGAAGGGATATGTCCAGAAGAGGAAGCAGAGTAAGGAAAGCACTTGCTGGCCGCGGAGTCGGAGATTTCACAATGCGGCAAAATGACTTCCTCGCTGGTAGCAGAGTGGCATAGATTTGGTGAAACAATGGTACTTTTGGCTTTGCTTCTCTCTAGGCGGTTGTGCCCTCCTTCAAAATGATGCACACGGTTGTGCCCTCCTTCGAAATGATGGACGTCTGGGAATACTGTTACGACATAGTGTAGAGAACAGTGTAGAAATACGTGGATGGTTTTGATTAGGCAGAGGGACGACCAAAAATTGGGAATTGTGTCGAAAACTCGACCTCATAGAAAAACGTCTTCGACGTAAATATGTAATTTAATATTTATTGGATATTCAATTTTATATATTATTATGTTAAGAGTGATGCCAAAGGGCATCTAAACAAAGGGATTTTTTTTTTCATTTGTCAAAGATTGCATTGTTTTAGTTTTATCACTTTCCTAAAATCATGAATATGTATCTAATTTTGCATTATTCAAATGACAATAATTGAAAATGTTAATGGAGTAATTGATTCAAAGGCATAATTGATCCTCGTGTTGAGATAATATGCTCTAAATTAAGTTAGAACATGTGTTTTAACATAGGTTCATTTATAATGTAAATCAAATATATATGTATTATCATTAGCAAGATTAAAACTAAACAAAAAATATCTTGAATAGTCGTAAGAATGTCATGTCAAGCAACACATGCAATAGGCATTTCACAGTGACATTCCAAGCAAAACTATGACATAAAGCCATCATTGTGTTTTCCCATACATGCATAGATTTGCAAACAAGTTTACACAGATCTTATAATATAACTAAGTGATCAAGAGAAGATGTTTCCAACCTTCCTAGCAAAGTCATCATCATCAACATCTTCCACATAGTCTTCATTTTCTTGCAACTCATCTCCATCCCTTTCTCATTCTCCATTCTCTTAATGCTTTGCATTTTCCAAATCATACTCCTTATGGTTAACATATTCATCGCCATGTCTATGAATGAATTCATTCATTATTGCATCTCCTTGGTCATCCATTAAAATAAGTTTATCTCCATTCAAAAAGAGCTAATGACTTCTCTTATATAAGAGCATCCACATCATTGGATGCCTTAGATTCGTCCACCCCAGGAGTAAAGGTGGAAAATTCAAATATATAACTATTGCATTTCGGAAGTTGTCCCTTTTCAGCTCTATTATCAGGGGTGACAAGAAAACTTTTATCTTTCTAAATTGAATTCCTAAATGGACTAACTCCGCCCTTCTATTAACAAAAACTCATTAATGTGTCTCCAATACTAGTGGTTCGCAAGTAACTTCCATTAACAATATCATGGAAAACTCCCAAAATAGCCCATATGAATGCACCAAATTTAATGAAAAAAATTAGAACCATAGGATTGTGTCAAACTTAATAGAAACCACAAAGAATAAGACAAGGTAAATAAAATTTAAAGAAGGCAATAAAACCAATGTAATCCTACATCTTAGAAACAACAAAGGATCGACAATAATAAGTTTCCATGTTTCTCACCAGTTTTGACAATGTACGCTTGGATTTCAAACACATTACACATCCCACTTCTCTTCTCTTTGGCCCTTCAACACTGTCAGGCATGTTGCTTCCTTCCTCTCTTAGACCAATAATTTGTTATTTTTGTTCACTCTTGAAGCCTTCTTTCTTCAAAGAATTATATAATACTCGACGATCCGCAAGGGCCTGGTGATAATCAACTAATCCTACTTCCAAAGGGATCCAAAACATTTGTATAAGTGGGCTCATATCTTTGAAGGAATATGATAAATGGAAAATCTAAAACATGAGGTCGACATGTAATGAAAAGACACAATGCCCCATATGGGATTTTGGTTTGATATGACACACACCCTCATGCATTTGTAAACCAAAGGGCACAAATGACACAAAGGAAGCAACACTTAGACAAGCGTGATTTGTAATCAAGTGACTTACATCCCACTCAAATAACCAACATGGATCCTATGTAGAATATTATTATTGGTCTCTATGATGAGTCTTATACAGATATCTATATTCTCTTCTTGTGGTTTTCAAGCCTTTGTTCTTGGTTTTGTTCTAAGTGTAACTACATTGCAAATTTTGTTAATATTAGAGGCATGGCTTTGGCGCTAGTGTACCTTGTTTGCAAACTACAGAAAGCTAGGGATAATTTCGTCTTCAATACTCATGCACCCTTGTTTTTATGATAGCTATGTTATGTGGGATTGGATGCAATTGTTACTCCACTTAATGGCCATTCATTGGCTTTGAAGTGACACCATATTTTCTCTTCATGTAAGTATCAAAATTCCACTTCATATATTTTTCATTTCCTACAAGTGTTAGTAATATTGACAGACAATACATGCTATTAAACCCTGAATCCTTTGAGCATGAAATGACTTATTATGCAATTATAGCCCCTAATATATGGAAAAGAAAGAACAATATTGTGGACAGTTGGTTCACGTAAATAAACATATGAATTATATATATATCTAAAGTGGTTTGAAAATTGCTTGCAAACCCAACACTGCTATATGCAATGGTAGTAGTGTGGAATGTGCAAAGTTCTTATTGGTTTGTATTAGTGCAATCAATAAGTAGTTCAAAATTTCCAACATTCATACTGGGTTATATATTTAAACTACTTGATGTTGGCATTCATGCCATTCATAAATACAAATTGGTATCAAATATCTTTATTCAATTGGCATTTTAAACTATTTTAAATATAGGAATAGGAAGGTATAGCTTGCCATGTTTTTATACCATATGCTCTCCAAAATTAAACTCAATATGAACCATGTCTCCAAAGATATCATATGTTCCCCTTTGACTTTGATTGCACAGATATATGTACCAAGAAAGAAACAATTTAATGTTAAGTCTAGAATAAAACATGATGGAGAGATACATGAGCTTTAGTATTTATTTCTTTTAAAATTTAACTAAAAGTCAGAGAAGTCTAGGATTAAATTTTTATCACTCTTCCAAACAGAGCACAAGCCTTCCATTCATAACAACCACTATATATACTCCCAAACATAATGAAGCAATTGTTATACATGACTAATTTCAAGAGATATACTCTGATTATAGAGTTATATGACTTGATATTTAAGAGTGTTTTGGTTTTATTTTACATTATTTTTATTTTTATATGAAATATTGTCCATATGTTGAAATATATTCAGAGCTGAATGAATGAAGTAGAATAAGTATGTTATAAATTGGTATCAGAGCTAGGTTTCGATCTCGAAACCTTACAGGTTGTGTGCATGTGTCTCACACCCACTCTATTAAACACACATATAGTTAAGCATCAATGAAATGATTGTTCATTAAAAGAAAATGTCGATTCAATAAGAGAAAGATTACCCCATAAACAATATGTTCACTCCATTAAAACATGTGTGAGGGAAGATTAAACAATTCATGAAGTGGCTCTCCTAAAAAATGGTGGAAAATATCCACTCCATGCCAAATATTTAGTATAATAAATGTCCAAGCCTCACTACTACATGTCAAACAAGTCTTGTGAATGAGGGTTCATGCTAGATTTTATGGCACGTTTTTCCAACCGATAGATATACCCCAGCCAACAGTGCATAATAGTGAATGGAATTCGCTACACAAAGGATGCCGCCATCGAGTTATGTAGCCAATATTTTTCACATTTCCCAACCAAGGAAATATCATAACAGTCATGACTTCACATTGTATGTATGACCTACATACTACCTCCAAGCACATAGAAGACTCAACATGCAACTCTCCAAAAATGTTTCAAGCAGCATATAGCCTCCAAATGTTGAGTTGTTATATAATTTTCTTCTTGAAGGGTGTTGGGCTCTGATCTATCAGTATTAATCAGAACTTAAATTTAAAATCAATCCGGGTCTGTAGACTTCGAGACACATCCAGGTTTAGGACAGAGAGGCTGGACTCATTTGGAATTTAGCTAACTGTAACTGAATCTACTAACAGAAACTGAAATACTGCAAATCACAGAGACAAAATCCTTTTACAAGGGTGACTTCGTTTGTTTCTTCTTAAGCACACAGTAATTGATTTATAAAAGCATAAAGGACTGAGGTAAAAAAAACAATTTAAATAACAAATTTATAACTCTAGGATCATACTACAGAGTTCTAACAACGCTGAAGACACATTCACCAATTAAAATCTTTTACAAGACAATATTCATAATCTGTAAATGTTCTTTACCATTTCACCATTGGATAATTAGCAATATATATGAACTAAAATCTTGATTAAAAACTTCAACGCATTCAGTCTTCAACCATTGAAAAGAACAGAGTTTATCCAATAATGTTGGTGATATACAATGCAGTAGAATTTGTAATTTGAACCGTAACTTGAAAGGAACAGAGCATTAATAGAATGAATTGAAAACCTGACTGAACTTGTTCTACGATTTATGAACTGGAAATTACAAGAAAATGCATACCAATGACACGATTTAGATAGCTAGAACCAGAATTAAATAGCTGCAACCATCAAATCGATCTACCGGCAACATGAAAGTGTGAGAGTTCGACGATGGGGGCCCTCCAAAGCCTTGCTCAGCACACAATGAAAGATTTCACAGAACTAAAGCTTTATATTCATTCACCAAAAAATTGTTTACACAGAGATACCATGCAGTTTGGAAGCACAAGTGCGTTCCTCTTCAAAATCGTGATCCTTTCTTCATTGTCTTGTGAATCATTTATACAAATTCAAAATCAAACTGTAATGCTATAAATCTGCATCTAATTTAATGCTAAGAGCTAACGAGATCATCTTCAGAATCGTGGAGTTCCACAAAATCAGCATTGTTCCTTCTTTTGTGTTGAATGCAGAACAGGTGGCCATCTTTGACTCTAGTTGACTCGACATCTGCACAGGCCATCTCACCTAACTGTTGTATGTTCATCCATCTATGGACATTAAGGATCCATTCTTTATCTTTCGTTTCCCTCCTAGCTGTCCTGTAATTACTCAACCTTGGAGGAAATACGGGAAGTTAGTACATCCCGTAGTCTAAGTAAAAATCCTAGTTTAAAATGCCTAAAAAAATCACAAAACTCAATTTATTAACAAGCAATGACATTATACCTCTTTAACCAAGGTTTATAGATGAACTTTAAAGCTTTTTACTCAATATGGAGGTTTTATGAAGGAAATGAAGGTTATCTAAGAGGCAAAAAGGGGTCAAAAATAGTGCCCAACAAAGGGAATATGGCCTCAATAGAGCAAGAAACAAGCTGATGTAATTAACAAGAAGAGAGATAACTTACCCAGCTAGTAGACAAATCACCCCACTAGCAATTGAACTTGCCCAACATTGATAAAAAAAAAATGGTTAGTGAGGTAAGAGAACATCCTAGTTATGTCAAACACACCTTAGTCAAAGCAAATTCTCCGTAGTAGTGATAAAATTGCCTAAGGAAAAACAAATTCACCCTAGGGACAAATAAACTTTCCTGTGCAATACAAATTCATCCTAGTAACTACAAATCCACCCTATTCACTGTTAAATTCTCCCAAGCAATACAAATTCACCGCAAGCACTACAAATTACAAAAGCACTCAATTTAGAAAATCATAAATAAGAACAACAACTCTTAAATTTGGTCTCTTGATATTTGAGATTGATTGGGAATCCAATCAATGAGATTATCTAGTTGTTGGAGCTTCCATAGCTCAAAAAACACAATGAAATTGCAACCATAACACTATTCAAGCTACCTGCATCCAATGGATGAGATTATTTCATTGTTGGGCCTTTCATAACTCAACAAATACAATGAAATTGCAGCCATAACACTATTCAATCTACCTACAACTCACAACGGTTTTCATAGATCATTGGTATTCATTAAAGACTCATGGGAGATCCTCTATCACACATACATGCCATAAAAAATACGCTTAAGACAATATTTTATAGTGAAAATCCAAACAGGAAAACTAACATCCAATTGTAGCTTAGCTCTTCATTTGGAAAACTCTGATTACAATGCAATGGGTTGTATGACTTTCTCCTCTCTTGTCCAACAAGCAGATAAAGTCCCTTTCAAAATGGAATTTACAATGCAAAATACAAGAGACTAGGGGATAGTGGGAAGGCCAAGGGACATACCTTTCAATTCTCATTCCCTTCTCCGATTTTTGTTTATATTCAATTAATCAATGCACATTTTTTTCTTGTTATACATTGCATTGGTGTTTCCCTGATTTATAATCTTAACACATTTCCAAATTATATTGTCGAGATGAGTCTCACAACCACCCTTTAATTCAAATCCATTTTTGGATAAAAAAGGGAAGCACCATCATTGAGTTATATTGCACTAAAAGAGAATTTATGAAAGTCGCTTGTCTCACCATAATCCATACTTTTGTTTTACTTGGTGTAAGAGAGAGAGAGAGAGAGAGAGAGAGAGAGAGAGAGAGAGAGAGAGAGAGAGAGAGAGAGAGAGATNCCCCAAGGAGGAGTTATTAGCCAACAACTTACTAGGTAGGATTGAACATACCCTGACTATTTCGTTTGTTGGTTTAACATATTTTTGTAACAAATGGATTACCACACCATGAATTTCAAGGAATTATCCTAGAGTAATCAATTCCAGGGTTTTCAAGGACGAATTCAGATATACCACCACATGTTTCTTCTCCAACCTATATCTGTTGAATCATTCCATCTAATGCAAAGAACCAACCTAGGGTTTTGTATCCTTACAATTTAAAATGAAATAACCCATTCCTTGATGCATATGAACTCTAGCTACTATCAAATAACATTGCCATCAAATCCATTCTTTCGATTATTCTTTTAGGAAAGAAGAGTAGATATGTGCACACCACTGTGCCATGCCCTCAATATGTCTTCCTTGCACACGAAAGAACTCCCCAATCACCACTCTCAAGAATATATATCATTCTATGTGGGGTGTCATATTTTCATGGTTTTCTTAACACTGAGAAACCTACATTTGTATGATTAGTGCCCTGGTTTTCTTAAGTTGTTTGAAGCATAAAGTAAAGTGTATCCAAAACTAGCCTAGTTCATACAATGGGAGAGATGACAAGTGGGTATTGGAAACCTAATGTGATTATTTCAAGGGATATTGAAAAGGAAATTTTGAAACATCAACAATTATAGTCATTTACTCTATTCTATGTTATTCCATTTTTTCTATGTTAAGTACTTAAAATGCTTGAGTTTCTTTTCTTGAAGTTTATTTGAATACACTCACTCCAAGAATAAGTTTGGATCCATGGATCAGAAAAAGGTAATGAAATAGAGATTGGTTTTTTCAACCCATTATTTTCAAATCCATTGACTGCAAGAATTGAATTGAACCATGTTTTAAATAATATGATTTATCTTACTAATGATACTAATGGGTTCCAATTATGATGATGGTGAAGTATAGGACCAATAAGGCTCACAAAAGGACCAAACATGAGGAAAAAGGGGTATATGGATTATTGCCCTCATATGAAGATAAAGGAACTAGTGCAAGGTTAATGCAATATGGTGACACATATAGTAACACCAAATCTGATCCAAATTATAAGCGTGGTGAGATATATCAAACCTTAAAACATGATAATTACTCAATGATCCCAATTAGAGAAGATGTTGATGATTTGGCACTCATCTATCAAAACATAATGAGACTAGGCCTCTAGATAGCAATGAGCAAACCAATTGTTCTTCCATGCAAAGAAATCATTTCATGGTTTCTCCCCAAGGTTGACATCTAGAACAATATGACCAAGAATGTAGATGACATAGCCATTGCATCATTTCAAAATTATGCCCTCAATGTTTAGTACAAATTCCCAGTTCCAATGGTTCATATAACTAAGGAATATATAATATTCGTAGACTTGGAGTACCATGTGCTATTGAGGAAATGGTGGGTAAAAGGAAAAATATTCAAACCAATGGACATTGTCTTTATCCCACATAGTATGTAATATGACTTTATTAGAAGGTGGCATCATTGATTGCTATATTATATGGAGAAAAATATGCCATACAATTCTAGGAAGATTTTGTGCCCTTGTTCCATCAAGTAACTTCACTTGGTGTCATTTTCAATTGGGGATCCATTCTATCTACAAATCTAAAGCAATCCATTTTTGCTACAAGATACATCCTCGGGGAAACTCTCATAATTCTATATGTCTTCATATATATTAGATATTGTATGTGCCTCAATATCTTTCTAGATATGGATTAAAGGAGGTAGCTACCAGAATATGCACTAATTCATGTCTATTGTAAGATATTGTGGGAGCATAATTATGTTAGAAGTTATGTAAAAATCTATGAATACTTCATAACGCCGTTATATACAATCATCCACAAGAAACCAACAAAATGTATGTTAAATAGAGCTTTGAGTGATTGGTTTCTCTAGGATACTAGTGCGTGATAAAAAAATGCACCTATCTATAGATATATGAGGGCACATAGACTCCTCGTACTTTTCCCCTCTTTGTTACAAAGAAATTACTACAAATACCAAAGGTTACCTATCAGACTTACATAATGGAATTGGAGCAGTGTTTAGTAATTTGGAAAGAAAGCTCCATGTCCTCCCTTGACATTGGTCATTGGAGCTTATAGTTTAAATTTAGTAAAGGGTTCTATGGAAGAGGCACACACTCTAAATGCTTTTCATTTTGGTACTAAAACCTTTAGAAGGAGTGACTCCAAGAATGTAGTGGAACATATTTGTAGTTCTTGTAAGTACAATTGGGTTTATGTTGATGAATTATATATGAATCAACAAGTGCACAAAAGGGTCAATTCACTTGAGGAAGTGGAAAGCAAACTTGGGAGTAAAGGGAAAAAATATGTTACACGATTAAAATCCAAGGAAGATACAGAGATACAAGAAACTGTGCTCAAATAATAAGAAAAATATTCCAAGATAGATGCAGAGGAATAGAGAAAAGGGAAGCATATATAAAGGCTACAAAAGAACATAAAATTATGGAAGAAACATAGAAGGAAAGAATGGAAAAGGTTGGGGAAGAACAAAGAAACAAAGAAGAAAAGCAAGAGGAGGAGAGAAGACAAAGTGAAGTTGATACACAAGTTTCAGATAGAGAAAGAACCCCTTCCATGTATCCATTGACGAATTCAATTATAGGAGGATTTCCCATCATGGAGTCTGGTTTGGGATTATTCACCCCCATCAAAGGAAGAGGTATTTTCTTTGTTATATTCTTTTGTTTATGACAAAAGAAGAAGTAGATTGTCAAAACAAACGTAGAATAAACTTAAGCTCACAGGGATTCACACTCTAATAATCATGAATGAGACCTATGTTTTCATAAACATAAGTGATGATCCAGTATCTGCAACCTCTAAAAATGTATCCTTATCCATTATGAATAAATCTAGTGTGGGAAATGGCAAATAATAAAAGAATACAAGTGAAAGATAAAATCCTTAGAGACAAAGGTGGCATAGTTGAAAAATGAAACTAGAAGCTTATTATAATTTAAAGCATGTGTGTTTCCATGCAAGAGGAGCTAGATGAACATAGTATCAAGTGTACATCCAATATTCAGGAAATGCAAGAATACCACTTTTAGATAGATGACATTCTGGAAAACAAAAGAGACTATGAATGCATTTTAGGATTTGTGTAACTGGGCTTAGAATAAATGATCAAGCGACAGAAGAAATAAAAGGAAGCACCATTGGACCTCGCTAGAATGACTCTAGATGATATACATTGTAACTATGAAACAATTGCTCGTAGCAAATCAGCAAGAGCAACTCTTCAACGAGATATATCTACTACCATGTCCAAGTTTCATAATCAAACTATATCAGGCTACTATAAGGGTGGTTGAAAAATGTCACCTACCTTCACTTAGTGATATATCCAAGCCTCAACTTGACATGGACATAAATAAATAAGAAACACATATTTTCAACCAAAGGAAATTCATGATGGGGATCATATTGGAGGTCACCAAAGCTGCTTTAATAGAACACATTTCAACTCCAACCATAGACATCATCATGTTAAAATATTCCACCCTTTCTTTAAAGAGGGAGATTGGTATTATTTATAATGAAGTTTTCAATTATTTAATAACTTTTTAACCTCTTAAGATCCAACACATTGAATTGATGTCTAACCAATATGATAGGTAATTATCTTATTGTCCACTATGGGCCCACATCCCACGTGACCTTGTATTTAAGTTTTGTATTTGATTCCATGCTTTTTGGAAAAAGTAAGTAAAGGGGTATAACTGGGAACACATACTTTCCCTCATGGCTATTATAATGTTTATTTGTAAATTTGTTTTTAAATATAAGGTGAAGAGTATAGGAGGTCAAGTTCTATAGGAAGGTGAAGGGTCAATCACTCAACAGTCACTCTTGGAGATTATAAAAGAAGGATCTTAAGAGAAGAGAAGGGATTTTTGTTGTTGTAACTTGTAAAATTTATTTTAGGAACTAATAAGGATAAGCATGTTCTAGGCCTTATATGAATTTGGATATGCTTTGGATTCGAATGTATGAATATCTAAACGGTTTATACTCTTCATTGTATGCTAGAAATTTTCTATGAGAATAGCTTTCTATATTATGGCTTTTCTACTTCATAGTTACAATGTTTTCTCATTTAAGTATCTCTAGATTCATATTATTAGTTATGGGTTACAAAACTTCAATAGAATATGAGTGCGAATAATCTTTCTTAGCTTTGTTCATGTTGAGTATATATTTCTATTAGTTTTGGAAAATCTAATTGTTCTTGAATATTTATAGTAATGTATATTTTTTCAACTCGCATTTTAGTTATTGCTCCTAGCTAAGATAGGACTTATTTTCATGACTCTGCTTTTATATTAAAAGCACAATGCACAGTGGATTGGATAAGTTGAAAGAATATAATATCGAAACCATGAAATGTTCCTAATACATAATCCTGATAGCTTCCCTATTTCAAACAATGTAGAGTCTAATTGGGACTTTATGTTGGGGAGAATCCTTGTTGTTGGAGACAACATTTGCTCATCACAACACCTTCTACATGGAGAGCAATCCTAGTATTCTCCATTAATTAAATGCATGATGTGTTATTTGCATGAAATGAAAACACAATGATGCTAAATATTCATGATCTCAAGGTTTGAAACACTAAACTCATAGATTATGATAAAGGTGATTCGTATTGCCAAGTTGTGATTGAGACAACCTTATTCATGATAACATTAAAGGTCATTTTATAGAGAGGAATATAAGTTCGATAGTGGATTAAGAAACATAGGAGGATTTGCACTAATATTTTGTTTCCAAGGTACAACCTCATGGGAAACCCTTCGAATACTTACCCATGATTCATGGATTGTAAATGAGGTAAATCGACAGCCTTGGTTACAAGGCCTAACCTCAAGGGGATCAAGAGAGTCAAACACCCGACCTCATGAAATTTAGGGGGAGATATCACGTCTGGATCAAGACCACTTGAGATAACTCTTGAGGTTTATTTGCATTAATATACACAATAAGAATGTCCTTCTATTTCAATAAGATGTGTAGTCTATGACAACATTAAGAGTCAGAATTTACAAAGAAGGTTATAAGTTTGATAATGGATTAACAAACAAATGAGGATTTACATTGATATACACAATAAGTATGTCCTTTAATGTTGGGATTGGTAATGAGAATGCAGTGAATGAATTTTTGCATTTGCAAACCAACTTGTTCTCTATATGGTTTCATGGTAAGTGGATTGTTGAAAAAAATTCAGTGAAAAGAAAATATCGTTATTCATTGACAAGGAAAATTCCTTGGATCACCTATCTAATTTTGCTATTCTTTTTTCTTTTCAATTGTTGTCAATGGTCATGACCTTCAGAGTGCATCTTGGTTCTATGGTGGTGTTTTGTACGATTATTCAAGAAACAATGAGGAGGTTGCACTATGCAATGATGAGGAGACTAGTGGGGGGATCTAATTAAAGAAAATGCATTTGAGTGTTAAATAGGTGAGGCCACTATAGATTCTATGAAACTGAGACCAAACTCTAACTAGAGTGGAGGATGTGCCTTGCCAAAAAAATTAGGCCTCGAATAAAGACAAGTTGCGCTCTGGTTCCAAAATCATTGGGTATGCTAGAATAAAAAGCAACTTGAACAAGGCTATGATGATATCAAGCTTGAAAAATATGAAGTGCAATAATTGGTTGGAGTATTCATCAAAATGGTCCTTCACTGCTATGTGTTATCAACACACAATGAAAATGGAAAATAAAGGAATGAAACATATGATGGATGACATATTTAACAGGCTTGTTAGATGAATCTCTTAAAATCATTGTTCACAATATAAATTCCTTATGGAAAAAATATTACTAGCTTGTAAATTTATATTTTAAATATAAAATTGATATTATAATACGTAGCACTTTAAAATAGACAGAACATGCAATGACCCAACACATTGATGACAAATGGCACATTGGCATGCTACAAAGGTATTGACAGATATACAACATCATTTCATTGGTTGAAATAGACAAATATTGTTAAATCCCTATTCACAATATAAATTCCTTACATCAGTATCATGATACTCATTGGTTTTCTCTTACTGCACATCCCTCCTCCCTTCATGAATTGTTACCTCCCTTCCATTATTATTTATATTATACTCTTTTGTACTTTATTAAGTTTATGATTTTAGGTTGTCAAGATCATTACTTATTATACAACACAAAAAGGAAGGAATCACATACTTTACATTTCTATCTATCAAGCATGAAGTATAACGAACCACTTTTCAAATGATGATATCATTCATGTACCCTCTTTTGTCGTTTGTAATATGATTGTTTCCAAAATAATCATCAACACAATAAGCATTTTTTGCATCTTTAGAATAATAATACTCTATTTTTAAGACCACATCTAAGCCAAACACCAATTTGGTGTATGGGATCCCCTTGTTTGTGGGGAAAGGGACACCCGTCTGCACAATAATGTAACTCCTAAAGTCTAAATAAGTGTACATACCCTACCTCCCTCCAGGTTTGAACGTATGACGTCTTAGGAGGAAATGTGGGTTCTTAACCATTTGGCCACTTAGGCTTTACATTAGTTGTAAATGTATATTTATATGTAACTTCTATAAATGTATACATGTCATTGAGAATATTTTAAAGGTATTGTTAGGATTAATTAATCCTCCCTTTTCCCACATAGTCTATTTGTCCTTTTTCCTAGCTTAGGAGGTCTTCATCACTTCACTAGTGCATGGAGGACACGCATAGGGGAAACCTACCACTCAGTGTGCTTGTTTGCATGAGTTTAGGGGCTCCAGGGACCAATTCCTATAATTTAGTAACCCACTATGAGTGCCACCAACAGTCTCCATCAGTTGACCCTATTAGGTATCCAGTTATGTTTAGTTATGCTCTGATTCCCATCAGTAAGTTCACTCTCAGCCACTCTAGCGCCAGTTTGCATGATTCAAGGGAGGTTGGGTGCATTTACTCACCTACCCTCATCATTTAATTGATTGTAGACTGATTCAGTGATCTGGAATTGCATAGTGAGATTTAGTGGTGATTTTCCCACATAGATGCAGAGTTAGTCCAGGTTGGTAGATTCAGATCCTATCTTAGACATTCAAATTATCCTATTTGTATTACCAATGTATTACATATTTCATAATGATTATTCATGTAATGATATTCTGGCCATTTTTTGCCTCGTGTGTGTGTAATTTATGCCATGAATCTATTGATCAGTTTAAATTTAATTGTTCATTCTTATGTAACATTCTTTTGAGATTGCTATCATTTAGTCCTGAGGATCCATGCTTCACTAAAACTAACATGGTATCAGAAGCAATTGGGTTCCACATAAATCCTGGTATTCTTGCCTTGCTCCCTTTGGATTCTATCTAGAGAAGTCTATCGAGGTGTGAAGTACCCAGATAACGTACACATGTAAAAGTGGAGAGTGTTTGAATTGGTTTGATGGCAAATTGAAGTGTTTTGCAGTGTTTTTGTAGGTACAATATTCAAAGATTTCTTGAAGAATTAGCTATTCTTAAAGCTATGAAATGGAGAATTCAACAGCTCTAACTCCCAGAATCCTCACACCCTTCAATTACCTTGATTGGAGGGAATATATGCATATTGTATTGCACAACAAGGGTCTGTACAGGGTCACCATGGGCAGAGAAGTCGAACCCAATTAGTATCTTGAAAAATAAAAGTACCTGAATAAGCTTGATAAAGCTTTTGGCTTCATGTGTATCCACATCTCCAGGGAGCTAATGTTCCATATTGATGGGCTAAAAACTCTGAAAGAAGTATGGGATAAGCTTGAATCCTTGTTTGGCAAGCAAGATGAGCTTAGAGGCCATATTCTAGGGAATGAATTGGTAGCACTACAACCCAGTAACTTCGAAACTATACAACATTTTTCTCAAAATTCAAATCATTGGTATGAAATGCAAGTAGTGCGATATTGATAAGAAGGATGAACAATTGGTTCTCTCCATTCTGAGCAAACTTGGACCAAAATTAGCAATGTTTATATCTACCTTTCATTCTAGGAGACTGACTACTCTTAATTCTCGAATGCCATCCCTTGGTGCCTTCACATGGTCTCCAATACATGAACAAGACAAGTTGATACATATGGGAGCTCTCAAAGCCTCTCCAAATCAAGATCTCTTAGATGGTGAGATAAGGAAAGTGCAAGAAAGGAGGAAGCGTAAAGGAAAAGAAAAAAACATTGAATTTGAAACAAAAGGAAGAGTTTGATACAACAAATGAAGCCTCAGGCTCTAAGAAGGAAAAACATCAAAGGTTTGACAAATTCAAGTGCTCTTACTGTAAGAAAGGAAACCATACAGAGAAATATTGTATGAAGAAGACCATAGATCAAATGAAAAAACTCGTTGAGTAGCACAATATTTCCCTCCCTGAAGGTGCAAGGAAAGATGACTCTGGAGAAAAGACTGAAGATCATTATGAGAGATGCCATGCACTGAAGGTTGTTTTTTTTAAATCATATGCCTTCCTCATTGATTCATGAGCTTCCATTCACATGTTGCATCTAAAGAATCATTCTCTTGATTACAACTTACTGATGGTATGAGTATTCACATGGGTGATGACACTCAAATTCAAGCTGAAGGAAAGGGTTCAATCAAGTTAGATCATAGAGTGTTCAAGAATGTCCTCTATGTACCTTCCTTAGATGCAAATTTGTTGTCTGTATACCAGATGACACATATTGGCTCACCAAAGCGAGTGGTATTTGGTCCCGACTCAGTGGAGATATCAGATATCTCAACTGGGAAGCTAATAGTGAAAGGTGTTGCAAACCATGAATCCAAGGCGTATGAATTCTCACACTTTCTTCCATACTTAAATATAGTGACATCTTAGATGCCACTTGAAAGGGAAGGGTAATTCATCCTACCTAAACCTTTTGCATATGATAACATTTCCATTAATGTTTCAGATTCATAATCTAAAGAAAATGACTAAGATGAATCAATTTATGGAATCAATGATGAAGTTGAATCGGATCCATATCCATATCCATTCATTACTCCCAATCCTAGGCCTAAATGGGATCAAAATGTTATTGAGGATGTTGGGAACATGTTGGACCTACGAAAAGATAGGAAGAATTCACCCATAATTATGCTCTGGAATATGAAGAGTCGGGTCACATGACAAAGGAAGCTGCAATGGAGGAAGAAGAGTTGCGATAGAATCAACCATGGAAGAAGAGTCGCGACAAAAGCAACCGTGAGAGAAGAGTCTACGAATAAAAAGGACAACCACGATGAAAGGAACCATGATAGAAGAAGAGTACAATAGCTGAAAAGGACATTTCAATGATCATGGGTAAGAAGCCAGTTAGAATAATGCATGCTTTGGGAATAAAGCATCTTTGTAATTTTGGGCCGATAGTGCCTACTATTAGTATAACTGAATGTATGAAAAATAGGAATGACATCTTATCGGCTAACTGAATAGAGTTGGTTGATTATGACATGTAAGAGCCTATAAAAGAGAGAAACCAAGATGTGTGTAGGTTGGTCTCTTTAGGTATCTGTTGGATTTTGTCTGAGAAGAGTTGTAGAGTTGTAGAGAAGAGTCGATCCAGGCTGTGTGTGGATCGATAGTAGAGTGAAGGAGAGGAAAACTTTAGAGACCTAAGACTAGAGAGCATGAGAGGAGAGAAGACTATATATATTGTAGAGAAGATCTAGAATAGAGTCTGCAAGCTGAGCGCATAGACGAAGGTGTTATATATTTCTCATGCAAAATGAAGAGTGCCTTCATGATTTTTCTCAAATGGGTTTCCACGTTAAATTTTGTCTCAATGTTTATTTGATGAATATGTTTATGTTGAATTAATGTATGATGTTAATAAGTAGATTTGAATTTATTGACTAGAATTTGTTTATGAATGAGTTCTTAGATGCATGTGTCTCATTGCTGATAGATAGAATATGTGATAAAGCTTTATATCACTGTTGTAATCTTTGTCGATGGATAAGTAGAGTAATATCTTGAATGAAGAGAATAAGAATAGGAAAAACAGCCCCTGGCTTCATTCGATCAAGATAGTAAGGTGCCAAGGAAGAGGAAATATCCACACAACTGTAGAAACCTGGTTATGAAAGTTAACCATAGATATATCTCAGGTGAGACTACATTTGCGTCGTAGGTGGTGTCAACTGATCCTTGGTCTATTGGGACGATATCTTGGGCTTTGTTGACGAAAAACCAAGGGTTTGAACCTGTTTCGAAGGAGGAAATTCCAACAAATGGTTCTCTTGTCAGGACCGTGAATCATTTTGTGAGGGATATGTTTTGGCAGCTAACAAAGCCGTAAATTCAAGAGTGGGTGGATTCTAAGGCATTAGAGTTTGCATAGAAAGAAAGTGAAGGATCATGGTTGAATCCAACGAAGTGTTTGGAGTGGTATATTTATACTGATATTCACGATATATTCTTCTATGAGTTTCCTATTTTGTTGAATGAATGGTTGTTGAAGCTATAAACCCAGCAAAAAAAATTCCAACAAAGAGAACCGACAGAGTGGAGTCCTCAACTAATTCAACAGCTAAAAAATATTATCAACCCTATATCTAGGGTTGTCAATTTATGGGTAGACAATATTTTGGAGGGATACATCATTGATTTTGTTGTCAACACAATAACATCATATAGTGAGGTAGAAAGAAAAATTTCCCAAGGACCTAGAGGAAGATGCTTGACATCTTTAAGAATTTGGATAAAGATGCTTGTATATGAAAAAGGGATCCTGAGAATGGAATTCGACAAGTAAAGAACTGTGCTTGAAGACCTTGGATGTGTCGCAAATGACATGTGAGAAAAATGGATCAGAGTAAGTTGAGATGTTCCATGGTGATAGCGAAACTGCACTAGAAGGAAGACATCTAAGAAGTGGAAGAAGACTTCGGTCGGGAAAGAGAAGAAGAAATATGACAAGAAGAGGAAGTTGCAATACAACCAGAGGAGAAGACTACGAATTAATGTCACACTTTGACGGAGGTTCTTGCGACAAGGAAGAGGAATACTAGCCTATCCCTGAAAGAAAAGAAGAAGAAGAAGAAGAATCCCAAGATCCAGAGTACGAATACGACACACCTACAACCCCACATACGTCCCCAGAGGTAAGGTCCATAAACTCATCTCCTAGTTGGTTTGTCGATACAAGTAATAATAATCATGGGAATAGTGTACAAGCTAGTCTTGGTATCCAAACTATTATCCAGTAGTACCTAGGACCATTATGATGGATAGGAATGATATTAAGTTGTCGATATTCAACGGAAATAGGTTAGAATACCCATAGAAACATTGGTTTCTATGTGAAGTCGCGTGTACCGTGGGATAGGTCCAAGGTGAATCCATAATGAGGGCTCAAATGATCACTAACCTAAGGCATCGTGCATTGGATCAGTATATCAATTTCTCTATGGTTCTGACAAGAGTTGCACGGAAAACACTCAACCAAATTCGAGCAAACTAATAGATGAATTTAGAAATCACAAATCTGAATCTCAGTGTATTACAGATATTTAAGAGATTAAGAAATTGTCTACGGAGTCTGTCTACGAATTCAACTAGAGATTTAAGATGTTAATGGCCAAAGTAAGCTTCCAAATGTCGGACGTACAAAACAAAGAATGGTTCATTGCAGCATTGTTACCGCACATCCGGATTCCCTTGATGCAACAAAATATTGTGTCGCAGACTGAAGCTCTGGAGCCGTCCATGAAGCTAGAATCCTCACCTGTAGGAGGGACTGGTGCAAGAATGATGAAAATTCAATCATAGCTAGCCATCCTTAGGATGCAACTTCAGGACATTAAAAAAGGGAAAGAGATCTAAGAAGAAATGTGGTGTACCATATGCAGATCAGAGGGACACCATAAGGATAACTGCCCAGCACTCATGAACTATGTCACATTGGGAGCATCAAAACTGATAAATACGCAAGGGAAGACTTGGTGTAGAATATTCCAAACTAGAGGCCATCGGTCGGAAGAGTGTTTGCACTTACATACGACTGAAAGTGCATTGGCTAGTTTATATTGTAAATTTTGTCAATTAGTAGGCCACAATGAGAAGGATTGCAGAGCATTTCAGTTGTTGCAAGATAAAATGGTGGAAACCTATTTAATGAAGAATGAATAGCAAATGCAAGTTGAGCGGTCTCAAGCTCAATATGCACAAAATTAGCATCCTCAACCCCAATATCTGCAGAATCAAAACCTACACCAAAAATACCCTCAACAAAGGGGGGTGGAAATTTTAGATGTCAAGGACAAGGAGGAGGATTTGGTCATGGAAGAGGCCAATTTATATGTTATAATTGTGGGAAACCAAGACATTTTTCTAGGGACGATGTGAGTCCTACAAAGACATGTTCGTATTGCAAATCCTTTGATTATATTGTCGAATAATGTCTGTAGTTGATTGGAAAGTAGAAAGATATAAATGTGGGAAATATGAACCCTTTGTAGAATCCCAACCCAAATCCCAACCAGAATATCCAAAATATTTCTGCCGAGCCGAGGGAACCACATATAGTTGTCATAACAAGAGGAGGTGTTTTGAGTGGGCAGACCAAAAAATGCAACATGAACAACCGCAGGTGTGACCAGTAACACAAAAGAAAGTGTCATTCGACATCCAAGAAGAAAAAGAAAGTACTTTTTTACGCACGACCGAAATTCGTTGACAAGAATCAAATGTCGACATCAGCTACTACACTACCTGGAATACTAATAATGGAGATGCCTAAGAGTTTTGACCATCTATTTCGAAAGCAACCGATGGGAAATGTTAGTAAGATTAAGGGTTTTTCAAAAGTTTCTTATCACTAATACAAGATAAATATGTTGTCACGAAATTTAAATCCATCATAGAAGAACCTCAAGAATATGTGTGACCATACATAAGGGTAAACCATGTGGGAAAAAGATTAAATACTAGTCGCGAGTTAAGTATGACTGCCCATATAGAAGATTACGATATAGACTATATTATCCTAGATGTGGGATCTAATGTCGATAATATGACAAGACAAACATGGGAAAGGATGGGGAAATTGCGACTAGAGTGGTCTCCTATCCAACTCAAATTAGAAAATAAGTCGAAATTCCTACCTATCAATCGACTGACTCAAGTTCCTATCAAGGTAGAAGGCCTGAGAATGTATGAATTTGAAGCAATTGACATTATCGATGACACAAATCCGTATCCTCCACTTTTGGGGATCAAGTTGGCGATTAATAACCAGACCATCATCAATTTTAAGAAAAGAATCTTAACATTCGAAGATTCATAGCTAAGGGTGGTCACACCAGTTGATCTGCTAGAAGTTCAGAGTTACGTCGAGCCAGTAAATAGTGAAGGATAAGGCGATTATATTGACCATATATATAACATCACATATGTAAGGGATGATTATGTAAATTCAATGGTCAACATAAGGCTTAGTTGGCGGAGTATTAGTTGTTCTACATCATATTCGGGTGAAGCATTTGAAAACTGGAAAAATCATATGCATGAAGTATCCATGAGACGGTGCACAAGAATTACACTATCCAGGAAATGGTAGTGGTTGTTTCCAATACTATCCTGGACTCAAGTATGCTCCTGCTACCTTTTCTAGGATAGTAGTGGTTGCCTTCAAATATTTTATTCATAAATTTCTTGAGGTCTACTTCGACGATTGGACCGTATTTGGGCTCATTAAGGATCATATTGAGAGCCTCAGAATAATGTTGGAACAATGTCGCCAGTATCACATTTCGTTGAACTTAAAGAAATGTATTTTTTGTGCCCCTTTTGGAATTATGTTCGGCCATGTGGTTTTTCACGATGGAATCTTGTTCGACCCTGTTAAAATCGTGATTATCGTCGACCTGCCACCACCTACCACAATGAAGAAACAAAGAAAAACATTGGTACATATAAGATATTATCGAAAATATATCAAAGGATATGCAGAGGTGGCTGCTCTGATGAAGAATTTATTGAAAAAAGATGTTAAGTTCCAGTGGACAAAAAATTTCCAAGAAAGTATGGACACTTTAAAGAACAAGATGGTTACAACACCCATACTTGTATTTCCATATTGAAAAAAGGAATTTCATGTACATGTCGATGCATAGTCTGTCGTGCTCATCGTGGTAATACCACATCCTGGTGAAAGGTCGATTGATCATCCTATTTCCTTCGCTAAAAGGATATTATCAATAGTAGACAAGAACTATACCATGACAGAAATAGTGGGACTAGCTATGGTATACACTCTGTAGAAATTTCAAAACTGCTTGCTAGGTGGACATTTCAAAATGTACATAGATCATTTACGTTGAAATACCTGGTTAATAATCCAGTGTTGGAGGGGAGATATTCCAATGGCTTCTCCTTTTTTAGCTTCTTTTTCAGGAATTTGACTTTGAATTCATTGTTAACCTGGGTCGACTGAATTCAAGGACAAACCATCTCTCGAGGATTTAAAGTGGCGAAGAACCTGGTAATCTCGATGATAGAATTCCTGACACACAATTATTTGTGATAACAATGTTTGATGATCATTATCGATACATCATACAATTTTTTAGTGCAGGATATGCCACAGTTGAATTTACTACTACACAGAAGAAACAATTAGTTGTGTGAGCTGTAGATTTCCAGTTAATCTCTGTACAATTATATAAAATGGGTCCTAATGAGATTCTTCATCGCTATGTCTTGGAACATGAGCGACCAATGATACTCAATGAAGGACATGCTGGTGTCGCGAGAGGCCATTATTCTGGAAAAGCTACAGTGCGAAAGATATTGTAAGAAGGATTGTGGTCGCCCACCATACATGTGTATGCTCGACAATATTGTCCCAGTTGTGATGTATGTCAAAGAGCTGGAAAGTCGTCGCGAGGAGATGAAATGCCACTAGTGCCTCAAGTAACTTTGTAGGAATTTGACAAATGGGCTGTTGATTTTGTGGGATCTATTAATCCAACAGGGAAGAGAACAGGTGCAAGATATATTATTACCGTGACCGATTACTTGAGAAAATGGGCTGAAGATGCACTAGTGAAGGATTGTACTGTTGCGACTACTTCCAAGTTCATGTTCGACAATATTGTGACTCGATTATGATGCACGGAGATTTTGATAAGTGACCAAGGTACGCATTTTTCCAATCATTTGATTGAAGAATTAACTGAAGAATTCTAGATCCAACATAGAAAGACATTGCCATATCACTCTCAGGTGAATGGTGTTGTTGAAGCATTCAATAAGATACTAGAGAAAGTGTTGACAAATATTTGCAATGTTCAAAGAGACGACTGGGACCCAAAAATCCCTACATTTTTATGGGCATACCGCACGACTTGTAAGAAGTTGACAGGCCGAACTCCATTTCGCCTGGTGTATGGACAAGAGGCTATGATTCCAATGGAATATATTGTACCCAACTTAAGGATTGTTGTGATTAAAGAGATGACAGGTGTTGGTGTGGTCGAGGAAAGACTGTCACAACAAATACAGCTGGAAGTGGAACGTTTTGTCGTAGGTTATCATCAAAGTGTTGAGAAGGAACGACAAAAAATATGGAATGGTCACCACATCAAGAATAAGCGATTTAAAGTCGAAGGACTTGTTCTTCTATATGATGGAAAATTTTTAAGGCATCCGAGAAAGCTGAAAACACACTGGTTAGGACCGTTTATTGTAATTTATATTACTTACAGAGGCGCAATACAACTACATAAGTTATATGGAACACATGTCAAAGTATTGGTGAACGTAAGTCACCTAAATCCCTACCAGGATAGTCGCGACTTGGTTGACTGAAATAATATTAAAAACAACAACAACAACAACTATCTGTCTGTCTATCTGTCACAAATGAAAAAAGGGTGGGGAAGACAATTAATCTGTCACATTAAAAGGAAATGTTGAAAGTTGAATACATATCACATAAGAAGAAGAGCTATTGCAAGATGCAATTGTTTCGCATAGATGACAGCTAATCGTAATCAATTCAGAAACGCTAGCAATTTTGACGGTGTTCCTTTTGGTCACTTTTGTCATTATTTCAAATAACTACCACTGATGTAACTGGATAATGATGGTTTTAATGGTGGTTTTTGTATGATGATTCACACGATCTTCCAATGTGACAAATATCACTGCCACCTTTCCATTCATTATTTGCGTGTGTGAAGGAATGATTAATTGAATGGGTAGATGTTATCACCTTCGCACCCAAGTTTCAGTTCATTCTGTTGCATTTGAGTAAGAGATTTCCCTCTATAACTGCAAGAGTCAAAGTTAGTTTTTCACATACTATGGTTGTTTCCATTTCTAATACAAGCACAGTTGCATAATTCGGTGTCGCAACCGTATCACCCACACTCATTATGGAATACACTATCAGATATGTTCCTCCACAGGTCATGGTTGCAGAAGAAGCTGAACAGATTCCATTCATCCCTGAAGTAAGGTTACGACTAGACCCACCTGGCTCATCGATGAGGAAACGATCTAGTAGCTGCAATAAACCAGTAACACCACTACTAGGAGACAAAGAAGTCGAGTTTGAAGTTAGGATACCATATGATATCCCGCCTAAAACACTTGATGCACTGAGGAACAAAAATCCCAAAATGCAAAGTATCCATTGGTAAAAGCAGTCATTCTGATAAAAGAGTTTGAATAACGGTAAATAACGATGATAGCCTATGATGTTTCCTTCATCTTTACAAGAAGCCCATGATATATTTGGTGATCGATGAGATTTACAAGAAGCTTAAGATATATTTGGTGATCGATGAGCATTACAAGAAGCTCAAGATATATTTGGTGATGTCGACGAACTTTACAAGAAGCTTAAGATATATTTGGAGATGTTGACGAACTTTTACCTCATCGGTCCTAATGTTCTAAATAAGTAACCTTTCAAAACTGGAAGAAAGAACAAAAACAACAACAAAAGTTGTGAAGAAGATAGAAGAGGTAGAGGCACTGTGTGCCAAGGCAGTCGAGCACGTTTCTCAGACATGGGAAATGTTGATCAAAGATGTAGAATTAGAGAAATTCATAGATTATTTGTGCACTACTGAGTCATAGGTGACCCATATGAAGAATGAGCTGAAGAAACTACGCTTAGCAGAGAAAATGGCTAAGGTTGTCGAGATGAAAAAAGTACAGCAACAAGTCGCAACACTCTGAACACAACAACAAAATTACAAGTAGAACAGAAACAATTACTAGAAGTATTCAACATGTACACCAGAAAGTGTGACAAGTCATAGAGTCAGCAAAACTTACAACATCGGAACACATCAATTCCAACCTTGTGGAGAATTTGAAGAAGAAAGCAGAAGTACGGGAGAAGATCGCGCAAATAATGAAAATATTTCAGGACTTTCAAAGTAAGGTCATCACAATAGAATCCTCAGACTAGGGTGGGTGAGGACGAGCCACAGGTTAGATTTGGGGGCATGTTGGCCCTAGTAAAATATAATCATAATTCGTCCAAAATTATACTCAGGAATATGAAGAGTCTGATCGCACGACAGAGAAAACTGCGACGGAGGAAGAAGAGTTGCAACAAAAGTAGCCATGGAAGAAGTGTTGTGACAGAAGCTGTTGTGGAAGAAGAGATTATATAGAAGAAGTTGTGAGAGAAAATACCGCGACGTAAGAGAAGATCCCACAAACAAAGAGGAAAAACCACAATGGAAAGAACCATGACAGAAGAAGAGTACAGCGGTTGAAAAGGACAACATAATGATCATGGGTAAGAAGCCAGTTAAAATAGCTCATGCTTTGGGAATAAAGCATCTTTGTAATTTGTGTCGATAGTGCCTGCTGTCAGTATAACTAAATGTACAAAAATAGGAATGACATCTTGTCAGCTAACTGAATAGAGTCACTTGATTATGACATGTAAGACCCTATAAAAGAGAGAACCCAAGTTGTGTGCGGGTTGGTCTCTCCAGGTCTCTGCTGTATTTTTTCTAAGAAGAGTTGTAGAGTCAAAGATTTGTAGAGTTGTAGAGAAGAAATTCAATCTAGGCTATGTGTGGATCGACAGTAGAGTGAAGGAGTGGAAAAATTCAAAGAACTAATACTAGAGAGCATGAGAGGAGAGAATTCTATATAGATTTTAGAGAAGATATAGAACAGAGTATGCAAGCTAAGTGCACAGAAGAAGATGCTATATATTTTTTATGCCAGATGAAGAGCGCCTTTGTGGTTTTTCCTAAATGGGTTTCCACGTTAAATGTTGTCTCAATGTGTATTTGATGAATATGTCTATGTTGAATGAATGTATGATGTGAATAAGTAGAATTGAATAGACTGACTAGCATTTTTTTATGAATGAGTTCTTAGATACATGTGTCGCATTGTTGATAGATAGAATATGTGTTAAAGCTTCGTATCACTGTTGTAATCTCTGTCGATGGATAGGTAGAGTAATATCTTGAATGAACAGAATAAGAATAGGAAACACACCCCATCGACTTCGGTCGAGGAAGATAGTAATGTGAAAAGGAAGAGAAAATCCCCACACAACTGCATAAACCTGGTTTTGGTAGTTACCCATAGAGATATCTCGCGTGAGACTACACCTATGTCGCAGGTGATGCCGAATGAGCCTTGCTCTGTTGGGTCGATATCTTGGGATTTTTTTTATGGACAACCAAGGGTCTAAACCCGGGTTGAAGGAGGAAACACCAATAGAACATGACTGGACAGTCATCTAACATGAGAAGAACAAGATCCCAGTTTCAAAAAGAGAGCCTTGCGTTATGTCAAGCAAATTCACTTCTTCCAACGAGGTGCTACAAACTCCCAGAGATATGCTTCATGATGGTAAGGTATGATCAACAAATATGCTCACTTAAGAACAAATTGGATCGTGTCACTCTTCCTCTAGAGAGAAGAGACAAAGGCAACATTTCTTCTCCTATCTGTCATCAGATTGGAAGAAGTTGGAGAGGTTCACATGCACAGTACCAGGAAACTAGTGCACACAAGAACCATTACACTGCATTACTCCTCCACAGAGATGCATATTGCAGAAATATTTTCACAAGTTTTTACTCAAGAAGAATTTTTTTCTCTTAGTATGAAAGCTTGATCCTGGTTTTTCCTATTTATTTTTAGGGGGGGGGAGGGTTCCCATGAGGTTTTCCCCATTTCCTTTTTTGTTAAGCAGTAATTTTTATTCATTTAGATTGTATGGATGACCTTTGGCCTAGTTTCCAGGTCCCAGGTTGTCCAAAGTTAGGATTAAAGGGGGTGTTAGGATTAATTAATCCTTCCTTTTCTCACATAGTCTATTTGTCACTTTTCGTAGCTTAGGAGGCCTTCATCACTTCACTAGTGCATGGGGGGCACACCTAGGGGCCACCTACCACTCACTGTGTGTGTTTGCATGAGTTTAGGAGCTCTAGTGACCAATCCATATAATTTAGGAACCCACTCTGAGTGCCAACAACTGTCTCCATCAGTTGACCCTTATAGGTATTCAGTTATGTTCAGTAATGCTCTGATTCCCATCAATTAGGTCACACTCAATCACTCTAGCGCAATTTGCATGATTCAAGGGAGGTTGGGCGCATTTACTCACCTACCCTCATCAGTTAACTGATTGTATACTGATTCAGTGACCTGGAGTTGCATTAGTGACCTCCAGTGGTGATTTTTCGACACCGATTTAGCTCCAGAGTCAGTCCAGGTTGGTAGATTCGAATCCTATCTTAGGCATTTGAATTATTCTATTTGTATTACCATTGTATTACATGTTTCATAATGATTATTCATGTAATAATATTCTTACCATTTTTTGCCTGATGTGTGTGTAATTTCTACCATGAATCTATTGATCAGTTTACATTGAATTGTTCATTCTTCTGTAGCCTTTTTTTTCTAGATTGCTTTCATTTGGGCCTGAGGATCCATACTTCACTAAAATTAACAGGTATATGCCCTCAAAATTTTGGGGTGATATATTAGCTTATTAACTTGTTAAAATTGTTCATAAGATCATTTGTATGGAATAAAACACTATGTAACATTACCAATTTTCAATGGCTATAAGTTGGTTGGACCAAATAAAGTCATGTACTATAATGTTTATAAGATTATTTCTATTAAACAAAAACACTATGTAAGATTACCAATTTTCAATGAATATAAGTTGGTTGGAACAAATAAAGTCATGTAATATATGATAAGAGGAATGACAATGTCCTAATAAGTTTTTTTTTCTCAAACTTAGAAATCATTGTATAACACAATAATCATATTTTATTTTTAAGGCAAGGTTTGATGTTATCCTTTGTTGTTGACCCAAGTTAGAGACAACTTTATATTTTTACTTTTTTTGAACCGATATTGTCATGTACGACTTCATTAATATAAGATTGTTAAGTGAGTAATCTATATTTAATGTACCTATATGCCTTCAATGTCCATTGCAAAATTCCATAACTAATTCTCCCTCCAATAACCCACTGTTAGGCTAACTTTAAACTCGAACAGTTGTTAGGGTTAACATTGACTCAGGAATGAGTCAAAGGTGGTTGAGGTCTAGCACATAGTTTTTTTGCACATGGTTTTTTGTAGCCCATGGTATGGGTGGCCAATGGTATTTGGTGTCCCATGTTATTGCATGTAAATAAGCCTTTATAAGGATTGAGGAGGCTCCATTTTAAAGTGGCATAGAGGTTAGTGGTGTCTAGCTCACTTGGCTAGGATTGGCTAGTTTAGGTCAAGGGAGATAATAGATCTATTATGGTGTTTTTTCATGATTTTGGGTTTTCCACATAAACATTGTGTGTACATATTTAATGATTTCTTGTGCTTATGATTTTATCCCATGTTATTATTATGTGATGCTCATTTATAATCCTAAGAACTGGTATTAGAGCCATGGTTTGGCATATAGTTGTGCTTGTTGTGTTGTACCTAGTTTTTTGAATTAATTATGGGGTACATGTTCAGTGGTACCTGACACCCTAACAGTATATTTGGGTTCTTGGTTAGAGTGTAATTTCCTCGAGTGCTAGAAGCACAAGGTATCCCTCTTATGCGGAAAGAAGGGATGTTGCATTAAGTGTGGAGTGAACCACTAGGTAGGTACAAGTGTGGTAGGTGTACTTGTAGCCCTGCTTGATGTGGATCAGAGAGGTTGAGTCTTAGATTTCAAGAGGAATGTGAGATGGTTAAATCTCAGTTGTGGGACCAATATTGATGAAACATGTATGTCAAAAAATTCCTAGAGAATTGGCAGTTATAGCAACTGAGGACCCATGTAATCTAGGAGACGAATACTTTTTATATGGACGTCAATGACAAGGTTGGATGCAAGTACAAAAGGAGCATGGAAAAAAATGATCAAGAAAGTGAGCATGGTAAAGCAAGAGGTTGAAGCAACGGATGGTGATGGTGTAGTCACTATGAAGACACATGGACAAAATAATAATGGAGCAATTTGCATGTTAATGGGAATATGGTTGCAAGACCTAGTAAGGCATGCATACTCCTAGTAACTTACTAGTAAAGTTAGGATATAGACCTAGGTGACAGGTTTAACCTTGACTCTAGAATGACTCAAAGGTGGTTGAGGTCTATCACATAGTTTTGGGGCACATGTTTTTTTGTATCCCATGGTATTGGTGGTCAATGGTATTTGGTGGCCCATGGTATTTTCCCATGGTATTGCATGTAAAGAATCCTTTATAAGAATTGAGGAGGCTCCATTGTAAAGTGGCTTAGAGGTGAGTGGTGGCTAACTCACTTGGTCTGGCTTGGCTAGTTTAGGTCAAGGGAGATAATAGATCTATTATGGTGGTTTTTCCTAGTTTTGGGTTTTCCACGACCACCCCTATGCTCTAGTAATGAGTTGTATTAGAAGAAAGCTCCATAATTCCCACCCTCAATACTCACCTTCTCTCTTTTCATTTTCCCCTCATTCATTTTCTCACATCGCATTCCTTTGCTAGTCTGCAAGCCAAGCAAGGTCATTCTCTTGCAAATTTCAAAAAACTAATTTGCAATAACGCAAGACATTGTCAACTCGTGGCTCTTGTTATTGTGTTAAATTATAATTTTTAGATTTACAATTACATTGATATTATGTTTGTTTAATCATAATTTTATTTCTTAAGGAAAATGAAAAAGGATTTTTTGTTTGTACGTATTGATGTGTATATCCATGTTAATATGTATACTTTTCTATATTTAAATAAGGTTGTATGACTACTTTTCTATGTTTCTATGACTACAGCCTGAGTGGGCCTAACGGTTAAGAGCATGTGTTTCCTACTGAGAGGTCACATGTTCAACTCTGAAGGGGGGTAGGGTATGTACACCTTTGTAGACTTTAGCACTTAAATTGTTAGGATTATTGTAATCCTCCCTTTTTCGCCATAGTCTAAATGTCAATTTCCTAGCTTAGGAATATGTTGCCACTTCATTAGTGCCATGGATAAGTTATATGGGGCCCACATGCCACTTCATGCACCCTCATGCATGAGTTTAGGAGCTCCATAGACCAATCCATATATTTTAGGAGCCCACATTGAGTCATGGGAGTCCCACCATCAATTCACCCTAATATGTGTTGAGTTATGATCCTATGGGCCACATTCAGTTCACCTTCAGTTATCCTAGCACCACTTTTGCATGATTGAGGATTTAGGCATCTTTTCTCACCTGCCTTGGTCAGTTAACTAATTGTGAGGTGTTTCAGTTGTCTAGAGTTACACTAATAAGCCTTCAGTGGTGATTTTTCCACGGCTAGTGATGTCTAGAGTCAATCCAAGTCATGGGATTTGAATCACTCCTAGAGAATTTGAATTATCACTTTTGTATCATGGATATATTTCATAAATTTTAATGATTATTCAGTTATGGTTATGCTATCAAATTCTTTCCTCTTTTTTGAATAATTTCACCACGATTGTTTGGTGATTCTAACACTGAAATTATTCCTCATCGTTCTTCCTTCTCTGTGAGGTTCAATCCAACCTGATGATCCTATGGATTTTCTAATTTTACATGGTATCAGAGCTTGATCAAGCCATTTTCAATCCTCATATACTTCCATTGATGTACCAGAAGCAACTGGGTTCCACATAAATCATGGTATCTTTGCATTGCTCCCTCTGGATTTATCCAGAGAAGTCTATCCAGGTGTGAAGCACCCTGATAATGTGCTCATGTCGAAGTCGAGTGTGATTAAGTTGGTTTTCCTTCGAATTGAAAGTTTTATGTAGGTTATTTGAAGAATTCATAAGAATCGTGCTTCTCCAAAAGCTATAACAAGAGAATTAAACAGCTTTAACACCGAGGATCCTCGCACCCTTCAATTACCTGGATTGGAGGGGAGATATGCATATTGTGTTGAGAAACAAAGGTATATATAGGGTCACAATGGGAAAGGAGTTCTAACGCCAACATCCTTTAGAGAAATCGAAGTACCTGAACAAATTGGATGAAGCCTTTGGTTTCATGTGCATTCATATCTCTAGGGAGTTAGTCTTCCACCTTGATGGAATGAAAACATCGAGGGAAGTATGGTAGAAGCTCGAATCACTGTTTGGAAAGCAGGATGGGTTGAGAGGCCACATTTTGGAGAAGGAGTTGATTTCTCTTCAACCTAGAATTTTTGAAACCATCCAACAATTCTTCTCCAAGTTCAAGTCCTTGGTCATGCAGCTCAAGCAATGTGGAATTGACAAGAAGGATGACCAATTGGTGCCCTCCATTCTAAGAAAGATTGGCCCTGAATTTTCAGTATTTGAGTCCACCTTCCACTATGGGAGACTAACAACCCAAAACTAGTTAATTCCCTCACTTGATGCATTCACAGAATCCCTCTTTCAAGAACAAGACAAGTTGATCCAAATGGGAGCCGTCAAAGCCTCCAAGAGTCAATCTCTTTTGGATGGGGAGAAAAGGAATGTGCAATATAAAGGGACACAAAATGGGAAGGAGAAAAAGAACATTGAAGCCAAACCAAAGGAGAAGCAAATACTTTAGATGGAGCCTCCGGTTATAAGAAGGATAAGCAAAAGAGGTTTGAAAAGACCAAGTGTTCGTTTTGCAAAAGAGGAAACCATCCAGAGAACCTATGTATCAAGAAAAATATAGATCAGTTGCCAAGACTTCTTGAAAAACATAATATTACCCTCCTTGAAGGCGCAAGGAAGATTGATTATGGAAGCAAGAATGAAGATCATGATATATGCCATGCATTAAGGCTAGATTCTCATATTCACAAGCATTCCTCGTTGATTCAGGAGCCTCCAACCATGATGGTTGCCTCCAAAGAATCATTTTCTTCTCTAGATACCAATGGTGGTCATAGAATACACATGGGAGATGAATCTCAAATCCCAGTTGTTCGGAAAGGTTCAACTCAATTTGAGCATGGAGTGTCCAATAATGTCCTATATGTTCCCTCCTTAGCAGTAAATCTGTTGTTTGTATATTAGATGACCCATATTGGTTCACAAAAGCGAGTTGTATTCCAACCTGAAATAGTTTAGATCTACTGGGAAGATGATAGGGAACGGAGCTGCAAACCATGCCTTCAATGCATCTGAGTTCTCACATTTGTTTCCATACTCAAACCAAAGTTTCATATTGACTCGTGCTAATGAAGCAATCAAAATATGGCATGAGAGATTTGACCATGTGAGTTTCAAATACCTCCAACATTTTCATAATTAATAAATGGTTGAGGGATTTCCTCTCATCAAGTCATCTCAAGGTGTCTGCAATGGTTGGTTGGTAGGTAAGCACCCATTGTGAAGGTATGAAGTTGGGAAGGCAAGAAGAGTTGCCTCTAGACTTGATATGCTACATAGTGATGTATTCGGACCAATTCCTACAACATCCATAAATGGATCTAGATACTTTATAACCTTCATTGATGACTACTCTGGGTATTGTTGGATATACTTTCTTAAGCAGAAGTCTGCGGTGTTTAAAACTTTCAAAGTTTTCAAAGCCTTACTTGGGAACACTCTTGGGAATAAGATAAAAACACTCAGATCATACAATGAAGGAGAGTACATCAAAAGAGAGTTTCAGCAAATGTGTGATTCAAAAGTTATTTAGATGCAACAATCAGTCCCATACACACCACAACAAAATGGTGTAGTTGAGAGGAAGAACCGATCATTAAAATAGATGGCTACCTGCCTTCTTGAAGCAAGAGATATTCCCCCATATATGTGGGTTAAAGCAGTGAAATATGGTTCATACATACATAACAGAGTAGCTCACAAGTTAGTGGTTGGGCTCACTCCATTCGAATAACTAATGGGACATAAACCTAATGTCTAACATTTTGTGGTTTTTGGCTCCATAGCATGGGCTAGAATTCCATATGACAAGAGGAAATCCTTCCAACATCAAAGTAGTAAATGCATTCTGCTGGGATATGCAGATGATGCAAAATATTATAAGTTGATGGATATTGCAACCAGAAGATGCTTCATAGAGCGGAGTGTCCAATTCAATGAAGATCCATTACGTGATCTACAACCGGCTAAAGAGGAAGGTATAAATGCTCAATCTATTCCATTTTCATATGATGATGTTTCTATTGATGTTTCAAATTTAGAGTCTGAATATGAGGATCAAGAGGAACAATATCTTGATATTGAGAATGAAGATCAAGCATATCCAGACCCAGATCCATCTCCTGCTCCCAATCCAAGGCCTAAATGGGATCAAAAACTCATTTAAGCTGCTGGGAACAATGATGGGGATCCATCTGACATAAGGGGGACCGGATCTCAATTTCAGGATGAGAACCTTACGCTTTGTCATACTAATCCACTTCTCCCAGAGAGGTGCTACATGATTCTAGGGTTTGATCCTAAGTCCTACAAAGAGTCTTTCGATGATCCAAGGTGGAAGGAAACCATGGATGATGAATATGATTCTCTATAGAACAACAAGACATCGGAGCTTGTCTCCTTACCTCCAGGAAGAAATATTATCCAGTGCAAATGGATCTACAAACCAAACTAACATCTGATGGATTTACTACCAAGTATAAGGCTCGGTTAGTTGAAAATGGGTATTCACAAGTTCATGAATTGGACTACAATGAAAAATTCACCCCTGTTGCAAGAATGGATTCCATAAGGTTGGTTTTGTCCATTGCAACTTCGAAGAAATGGGAGGTACATCACATGGATGTGAAGAGTACCTTCATCCACGGTGACTTGGAAGAAGAGATCTACATGAGACATCATAAGGGGTACACTGAAGATTCCTCCTTGGTTTGCAAACTAAGGAAATATATGTATGGGCTCAAGCAATCCCCAAGGGAATGGTATGACAAGATGGATTCCTTCTTATTGTCATAGAATTTTGAAAGGTGCAAGTCTAACTGCAATGTCTACATGCAATAGAAGGGAGGTTACTTACTATTGATTGTATTGTATGTGGATGACTTGCTCATTAACTGTGGTTTAGCTGTTGGATTCATGGACAGTAATTCAGCCTTGAGCAAGGAATTCTCTATGACAGATCTATGGCTACTAAGGCAGTTTATTGTCATTGAAGTGAATAAAAAAGATTTGAGGATCATGATTACTCATTCCATATATGTAGGTGATTTTCTTAAGAGATTCCATATGTTTGATTTCAAAGTAGCATCTTTCCATTTCCTATCTGACATTAGATTGGAAGAAGGTGGTTCTACACCCCTAGTTGATACAACTCTCTACAGACAATTGATTGGTAGCTTATTGTACCTTCGTCATTCGAGACCAAACTTGACATATGCTGTGATTGATGTTTCTAGGTTCATGCAGCAGCCACATGAGATGCATTGGAAGGAAGCAAAGTGCATCTTGCATTATGTGCAGGGTACTAGAGAGTTTGGAATTCATTATTATGATGGTGATCAAATATATCTGATTGGTTTTACTAATTCAAACTAGGCTAGAGACAGTACTAAAAAATAAATCTACTTCAAGTTTTGTGTTCATGTTGGGATCTAGACCAATATGCTGGAAAATCAAGAAGCAAGCAGCTCTTGCTCTCTCTTCAGCTGAAGCATAGTATTAAGGGGCTATAAATGCAGTTATTCAGGAAGTTTGGCTCCATGGGATTTTGACATAGTTTGGAATTCACACTTCTTCTTCAGCATTCATTTTTTGTGATAATCAAAGTGCAATTAAAATTTCCAATGATCCAGTACATAAGCAATAGACTAAACACATAGAAGTCCATATGCACTACATTTGGGAACTAGTGCGTAGTAAGACTATCATTCTGTGTTACTTCCCTACAAAGGAGTAGGTTGTGGACATATTCACAAAATATTTCACTGAAAAGAGATTTGTTTATCTCATATCTCTTCCTAGTGTGACGGTTTGATTCATTTTTGTTCTTGGTTCACTGTTCATTTTGAGGAGGGGTTTCCCATGAGGTTTTCCCCTCTTCCTTGGTTTAATAAGAAATTAATTTTTTGCATTAGATTGTATTGGTGACATTTGGTCTTAGTTTCGAGGGCCCAGGTGGTCCAGGTTTGGATTAAGTGGGGGTGTTATGATTATTGTAATCCTCCCTTGTCCACCATAGTCTAAATGTCAGTTTCCTAGCTTAGGAATATGTTACCACTTCATTAGTGCCATGGAGAAATTATCTGGGGCCCACCTACCAATTCATGCATGAGTTTAGGATATCCAAAGACTAATCCCTAGATTTTAGGAGCCCACACTTAGTCATGGGAGTCCCACCATCAGTTCACCCTAGTCTATGTTGAGTTATGCTCTGGTGGGCCACATTCAGTTCACCTTCAATTAGTGGTGATTTCTCCATAGTTAGTGATGTCTAGATTCAGTCCAAGTCATGGGATTCAAATCACTCCTAGAGTATTGGAATTCTCTCTATTGGATCATGGATGTATTTCATAGAGTTTAATGATTATTCAGTTATGGTTATGTTGTCAAATTGTTGCCTCTTGTCTGAGTAATTTCACCATGATTGTTTGACAATTCTACCACTGGAATTCTTCCTCGTTCACTCTTCTTTCTCTGTGAGGTTTAATCCAGGCTGATGATCCCGTGGAGTTGCTAATTTTACATAAATCACCGCACAGAAATGGACCCTTGTCCCACAAACAAGGGGGTATCATACACCAAATTGGTGTCTTGCTTTATTCTTGTTGTTGGTGGTGTTGGTGGTGTTTTTGTTTTTGTTGCTTTTGTTGTTGTTGTTGTTATTATTAGATTGGTTGGATCCAACATCAACTTAATTTAACCACAAAACTTCATAACTTTCTAACATAAATTTAACCAAGACAAAAATGCAAGATGATATGTGCATTCGAAAAATGGTTATTTCAAATTTAAATTTTGTCACTTCCTTGGTTGTCTTCTTCTTCCTTCACAAGTATTGTCTGTTGAGATATCATTACATGCTAACTTTTGTTCATTTTTTAGATGCTTACGTACATCATAATGGAACAAGAGTTTTTTTTTCATTTGAAGCATTTAATTCAACCAGAAGGGGCTAGGGCTCATTAGAAGTGGTGGTTAAGAAAAGAAAAGACCAAATAGACATTGATGGAGGGAAGGCTTGACACCTAAAAAAGAAAGGAGAATTTATAGATTAATAAGCTCTCTATAGGTCTAACTTTGATCATTTTCATAAATCTATTTTGTATAGGATGCATGAGTTTATTTACCTTACTTATTGCATTTTCCTGAGTGCTGTAAGAGTATTAAATTTTTCTCAATTTAAAATCATTGAATGTAAGCCTTATTTTTTTCCATTATAAATGTGATTTTCAATCCATTTATTACCAACATATTTGTTTTCCTATGGAAAAATCCTTTAATCTTACATATAGTATTGTATTGGATACAATGCTCACCTTTTCTACTCAGTGAGTGGTTTCCTTGTAAAAGGAAGTATAACAATCAATTTATTACCAACATATTTGTTTTTCAATGAAAAAATCCTTCCATCGTACATACTATGTTGTATTGGATGTTATGCTCACCTTTTCTACTCAGTGAATGGTTTCCCTGTAAAAGGAAGTATAACATGAGAGAATGGGAGAAATTGAGGCTTCCAAAGGTACTACTAAATATGCTTTTAAATAAAGCTCTTATTTGGACACTATTAAAATGTTGTAAAAAAAACCATACGGAGAGAAATCCCATGGATTACATTCATGAATAAAAAAAATATAATTAAGTTGGAAAAATTTAACATTGTAAGGTTGCTCAACCCTTTTCAGGTGCGTGGTGGTGGTGGGGGGGGGTTAGTTTTCAACTCAAAGGAAACAAAGTATCAACGTACGCTTGCATATTAGAATTCAGTAGAAACAACCAAGCTAAGTGGTATGCTCTTTTCTTTGGTCTAAGACAAGCTATTGATTTGGAAATTAATTCTTTTGTGATTATCATAGATTCTCTTATCATTTTATATCAAACCAGATTCCATTAAAAATTAAAGGATCAAATAGCATGTCGGATTCAAATGAGAATCCATGGTATTTTAGATCGAATCTCTTCCTCTCAAATTTATTATGTTTGTTGAAAACATAATTCCTATGTCGATGGTTTAGCTAATAAATACTTGCTTTTGACAAAGGGATCTATTATAGAAAATGGAGTCCAAAGGCAAGACATCTTCCCATAACCTCCTTCTTCTATGGAACAAAATATTCTTCCCCAAGTCTAATTGTATTCATTACAAGACTGGACTTCAAAAAATTGGTTTTATATTATTGGTTTTCACTACACCTCATTAAATTTAATAAGTCAATCTCTTGCTCAAATCTCTACTTGAAAGGATGAATGTGCCTTTTATGTCATGATGGGGATTTGATTGTTGTCGCATTTTGCAAAATTCTACTGGGATTGAAGCTCATTTAGAATGTTTATAAAACAATGCTCAAAGGTCCAAAGATCATATAATTTAAATCTTCAAAATAGTTTTGAAACATGAAAGAATATTAGCAGTTTGGCGCTCCCAATCAACCAAGAATTCAAAAGATATAAAGGGTGATGATTTAGTTACGCAACCTCTTGTGAATACCTCCAGTTTTATTGGTGATGGTAGTGTTGAGTCCATCTTACAAAGGTCAAAAAGTTCTCCAAAAGCTTCCCTAGGTACACAAGATGTTGAATTTGATGGCTTCACTAAAGAATATCAAAAAACAAAGGCCTCTTTTTATGATGGGAATTCATAAAGCAAAACAAATGACGTGGAAGATACTGATCAATAATCTTAGAATTCAGATAGCAACAATACTCCTTAGCTTGTTTTGTTTGCATGTTTTTTTGCATATTGCTACTAGGACAGTTTGTAAAAGTTTATAGCAGTCTGGAGACTTTAGTTTTTTGGATCAAGTACTTTTTTTTATGGATCATTGCAACTAATACTGACATTGATATGGAACCTTAGAATATCCTTAAGGGATATTTTTGTACTATTTGATGAATTTATTTATCCTTTTTCAATACAAAATCAACCGTTTATGTTAAAAAAAAAATCTTAAGCCTTTTATTATTATATAAATCAAAGTCAAAGTGATGTCATTTGTTTTCAAGTCTAGGAATAATGTCTAAACAAAATAAAATTGGGCGACCTGACGCGAATGGGAGCAGCGAACGAGGGTTTCCATGGCGGTTTCTGTGCGTTCTGCAGGGTAATTTGGTGCAAACGCTTCGGGTCCGGGCGTTGGAATTAAGGTAAACCCGGAGATGGCCGTTACTTTATTAGGTTGGCTTCTTATTGTGAGATTCCTGGAGGTTTCTTTCTGGATTGGTGTCTTGGGTCTGGCTTTTACTGCATTCCTGCTTGGTATCCTTCGTTTGCCTTGTTTCCTCGCCACCCTCGCATGTGTGTTGGCTATCATTTGGACTTTCTCGGATTTTTAAGTCGGCCCGCACCTCGCTGTCCAATTGTCAGCTGGAGTCCATCCTCATTGCTGAGGACTAGTACCAACCAGCATAAACAAGTGGGAAGTTTTTTCGGGGTCATTGGCAATTGGCAGTGGTTTATCTTCCGGTTTCTGTCGCTGTTAGGGTTGACTTTGATGTTTTTTGTCGTCTTCGTTGTTTCGTTACACTAGAAGCTTCTGTTGATTATGTTATTGTATGGCTGTTGTGTACTTGACCCTTTACGCTGCGTATTATACACTGTACGCGATGATGAATTTTGAGGGGGTTTCCGAGCCCGTGACTTTGTGGGTATTAGTTACCTGGCTCGTGAACTGATTGCACGTGATTGTCATTGACTGTATAGGCTGAGACTATCTTTTTTTTTTCCTTTTTCGGGTTATGTCGGGGATTTTGGTTTGGGGTTTTTCACTCTCTCCGGGCACTGTTTCCTTATTAGGGTTTTCCGGATTTCTTCATTTTTCAGCGTTGTGTGGGGACCTTCGCTGTGGTCTTTCCATTTGGGTCTCTCTTTTGGCCGCGGTTTGTTTTTTACCCTGAGGGTTTTTCTCCCGTATTCACTCTCGCCGGTTTCTATGGAGATGCCGTCGTCGGTATCAAACGGCCGGGCAGCTGACAGGTTTCGGAGACAAAGGAAGAAGAAAGCATTAATTGCATGAGAGGGTAAACTCAACTTTGTGGTGGGCAAGGATATTTATATTGATAGGGTTTCTGCACTCTGTTCGCGGGCCCTCATAGGGAGACTTGAATATGCCTCTTTGGACAAGAAGCAGTGGATAGCCTGGGCGACCGAACGATGGAAGCCGATTATAAATTATGTGCCTGCTATCAGTCTTTTGGTCAGAGGGTGGATTGTGTTTGTCTTTTTGGAAGATGGACATGCTTCCACCATACTAAACCAGCCATGGAGGGTTGACAGGGGTTCGCTGGTCCTGGACAGGTGGCACGTACACTTCGACCCGGCGAGGGAGCATATTAAAAAACGACACCTCTGGGCTCTTTTGCCGGGTCTTCCTTTTCCCCTATGGAACCGTGCTGTCCTTACGGGACTGGGTGACACGATTGGCCGCTTCATTGCCATCGACGAGGATTTCATGAACGTCTTTGACAAGAGGATAGCACGGATCTTGGTGGAAATTGATATTTCTAGCGGATTACCGGCTGACATTGATATTCATTGTGATGGGGCCATCATTTCCCAGCGCATCGATTTCCAGGGAGTTCCTTTCCGGTGCTCTTGCTGTCGGAGTACTGGGCACTTGAGGAAATTCTGTCCAAACCTGCGTCGATCATCTCGTTCTTCGGGTTCCAGCACACACTACGATGATCTTTCGACACCCATATCGACTCCTGCTTCTGATCATGTTAGACGAGCATCGATACTTCCTATATCTGCTTGTGATAGTGTGAAAGAAGCTTGTGTTTTATTTGACAATGCATATAGCTCTGAGATTGCTTATTTGGATTCTTTTGCGCCGGGTGTTGAATCAAACAAGACTATTGTCCCGTGCTCACCTGTTCTGGGTCCTAGTGCTGGGGTTGAGGGCACGGTTTTGCCACCCATAATGCCCACTAATATTGTGGGGTCTTGTGCATTGGGTCGACCTGTTACTGCTCATCATAACGTGCCCTTGAGGGACTCTCACGATCCGCTTGTGGGCCCTGCCTTGTCTTCTGGAACTGTTGAACCGGTTTTTCCTTCTAACTGTACTGATGCTGTTGAACCTGTGCTACCCACGAACCCGTCTCTTTGTCTGCCTTCTATTCCTGAACCTTCTGGTATACCTTATATGACATCTGTTACTGCCTCTGAAGGTTCTGGTCTAACAAAGCACTCCCATGGTGCTCTTTCTAACCTGCATGGGCAGGACTTTTCTTTCTCCCTTGATAATTCTAATGGGTTTCGTGATACTACTAGATGTCCTCCTTTGAACTCATCGTCTCTGCTGGCACATTCTCCCGTATCCTTTGATCGCCCACATCACCTTCCTACCTCGAGCACCTGTCCTCCCGTTTCATCTCCCATCGTGGAATCTGATTCTTGCCCTGTGGATGAGATCCAACCCCTTTTCTCTCTGGAGGACTTCCCTCCACTTGTACCCCCGGCTTCACCTACTGTATCCTCTCCCCTTAGTCCAACGGATGCTCCGTCTTTTGCTGATCCATATCTCCTAAAAACGCTGAACATTTTCTCCGATAAATCCCCACTTACACCTTCGGTCCTCCCCCTAGATTCTATCAGATTCGACAATGTCACCACTAGGAAGAAGAATAAAAAACTTCCTAGGTCGGCCCTGCCGGAATCCCTTGCCCCCGCTCCTCACACTCCTGTCTCTAATCGTCTGAAGAATGCTGCACGGAAGACTGTTTCCTCTTGTCACGGGGTTCTTAGAGCATCGACCCCTTCCCATCCGGTTTCCTGATGCGTATACTTTCCTTGAATGTTAGAGGGTTAGGAGGCTCAGCCAAGCAGAAAAGCCTTCGTAATTTATTTTTGTCTCTCTCCCCGGATGTGATATTATTATAGGAAACTATGACCAGTTCCTACCCGGCACTTTTTTCCTTCTCCAAGCTTTGTCCGGGCTGGGAATTTTGCGCCCTCGACTCTTCTGGACTTTCTGGAGGTATCCTCTCTGGATGGAATCCACATGTGATCAGATGCAAAGCATATCATACCTTGGTTGGAATATTACTCAAGGTCTCTTTGCAGGGGGATCATGTGCCCTTTTCCATACTTAATGTCTATGGTCCCTACCTTCACCGGGATACTTTCTGGAATTCTGTGGCTGTAGGAGGTCTTCTCTCTTTCCCGAACCTAATTCTGGCTGGTGATCTGAACTTTACCCTCAATGCCTCAGAAATATGGGGCACTAAAGCTCTTCTTGACCCTTTGGGACCTACCATTTCTTCCCTTCTCTCTGCCCATCACCTTGTTGACATTGCTCCTCCATGTGCCGGACCCACTTGGCGGAATGGTAGATCGGGGGAGGATGGCATTTCTAAGAGATTGGATCGATTTCTTCTGAATGATCAACTCATTGGAATCCTCCCCAGACACCGGGTGTGGACTCACCGTGTGAGTATTTCTGATCATTTCCCTATTCTGCTCGAATGGGGGGAAACACAGAGTCAGTGCCGATACCATTTCAAATTTAATCATTCATGGCTTGAATTTGAGGGTTTTTGTGACATGATTCGTCACTCTTGGTCCGGCCCCCCTCTGGAAGTTTCATTGGATGCTATGGATATATTCTCTTCCCAACTCCGTATCTTAAAAGATAAGGTTCGACGGTGGACAATGGAGGAGACTAAGAATATGAAGGCCAATTTGAACCTCCTGGAAGTTGAGATGAATGCTCTACTTAACTTATCACAATCTACGATCTTGGATCGGGACTGTCAAAGTAGATTAAATGAATTAAGAGCTGAAATAAAAAAAAATCCTGCTACATGAAGTCAACTCTGCTAGATTGCAGAGCAGGATCTTATGGGCAAAACTAGGAGATGCCAATACCAAGTTTTTCCATGCTGTGGCCTCTGCTAGGAAGAACCAGAATGCCATCTGGTGTCTGCAGGATGAAAATGGTAACTGGATATCGGAGGATAAGGGACTAAAGGATCTGGGGGTCAAACATTTTAAAGAGATTTTTGCTGATGATGGTATGACCGATCTTACTGCCCAGCTGAGAGTCATCAAACTCTTTCCCTCATTTCTCAATGAGGATGACCGTGGTGCCTTTACTGATCCTGTTTCCCTCTCTGAGATTGAGGCTGCTCTTAAGAATTTTAAAAAGGATAAGGCTCCGGGGCCTGATGGTTGGACAGTAGAGTTTTATCTGTGCTTTCTGGATCTTCTGGGACCTTCTTTGAAGAACCTTGTGGAATCCACTCGCATCTTGGGTAGAGTCTTAACAGCCATTAACTCTACCTTCATTGCACTTATACCTAAAGTTGATAATCCCATAAATTTTGGGGATTTCCGTCCCATTTCTTTATGCAATTTGTGCTATAAAATGATCTCGAAAGTGGCTGCATTGAGACTTAAGCCATTCCTGGACTCTTTCATCTCTCCTCAGCAGTTTGGCTTCCTTAAGAATCGACTTATCCATGAACCTGTGGCCATCACTCAAGAAGTTATACACTCTGTTAAGCTCCTGAAAAAATCTGCACTTATTCTGAAGTTGGATCTTACTAAAGCTTTCGATAGGGTTAACTGGACTTACATCAGGCTGCTCCTTATTCAGATTGGGGTGCCTCTTGTGGGGGTAAACTGGATTATGGGGTGTATCACTTCCGCAAATTTTGCTGTCATTGTCAATGGGTCCCCTTCTTCCTTCTTTCCGGCTTCCAGGGGCATTAGACAGGGCTGTCCATTGTCACCTTTACTTTTTATTTTAGTCATTGAAGGTCTAAGCCTTCTTTTTGCTGATGCTAAGAGGAATGGACTCATTAAAGGTATCAAGATCTCGGAACACCTTGCTATCACACATCTACTATTTGTAGATGATGTGATTCTTTTCGGGATGGGAACATTTGAGGATTGGATTGCATTTAAGGTGATACTTGATACATTCTGTGAGGCCTCTGGTATGATGATCAATATAAACAAATCCAGTTTCCTTCACTCGGATGTGGATGATGAGGTCTTAAGAAGAATTTCTGATATTATGCCATACCGCTTTGCCCACCTCAATCTTGGCTTTTCCTACCTTGGCTTTTTCTTGAAACCCTCTGGCTACCTTGTTAAGGACTGGTATTGGCTTATCTCTAAGTTTGATTCTCGCATTAACCACTGGTCCAACAGGCTATTATCCTTGGGTGGTCGTTTGGTTTTAATCCGTTCTGTACTTACCAGCTTGCCGGTCTATTGGTGTGCTCTTTTTCCTATCCCTGCTTACATCTTGGATAAGCTTAGGCAACTTATCTTCTCTTTCCTTTGGGGGTCTACAGCAAAAAAGAAAAAGTTTCACCTGGTGGATTGGCATGTGTTGGCCCATCCTATCTCATTGGGAGGTTGGGGTATAAAACACCTGCCTCACTTTTGTTGTTCATTAAGGATGAAGAATTTTTGGTACGCCATGAACAATCCTGGTATCTGGAACATTCTTCTGAGGACTAAGTATATGAAAAATTTATCACTGCAGTCCTGGTGCAAGCTAAAAAAGTTTAGACTTGTCAAGGTATCCACAATCTGGAAGGGCTTTATAAAATCTATCCATTGGATTGGTAGTGGACTTCCTTGGCAGATTGGGAATGGTTCAGAGGCCAGGGTTGGTGTGGATCCCATAATTGGTCTGGGTTGTAATTTTATTCTGTCTGATGACTTGAGGACCTATCTGAATGATTATGGCATTACTACTCTGGATCAGGCACTAAATCATTCAACAGGTCGATGGTTCTCTGCAGAAGAATTAGACTTATGTGAAGTCTGGAGTTATCAGTGGAATTTGTATATAAAGGGACTCGATTTCAATAGAATCCGTTTAAGGGAGGAATGTGATAAGCTATTGTGGTCCTTTGGGAACTATGCAGGTCCTATCTGTGCATCTATTGGCTATGACTGTATTATAAAACACTTGGATGAGGAGGAACCTAACCCGGTCTTGACTATTCTTTGGTCTTTAAAGCTTCCGCTGAAGCTCATATGCTTTACTTGGTTGCTGGTCAAGGAGCGTATTCTTACTTGGGAACATTTGCAGTCTCGGGGTTTCCATGGTCCTAGCAGGTGTGTTTTATGTAAAAATCATATTGAGGGCTGTGGTCATCTTTTCCTTTTATGTCCCTTTGCTGTGAACATTTTCAACCACTTCTCGAGCAGTCTGGGCTTTACCTTCTCCC
>LPNX011050390.1:169955-204275 GCA_001517045.1 Pseudotsuga menziesii
TTAGCAGTCATGCATCCACTGTATCTTTTCGGTATTTCCCTATATTCTTCTTCTGGTCCCTGTGGCTCCTCCGTAATCACTGCACCTTTGAAGAAGGGAAACCTATAGCCTCCCTGCTTATTTCTCGGATTGATAGTCTGTCTGCCCTTTACCCTGTGCCTCCTACAAAATCAAAGCATAGGCTGATTGGCAATAGGCCTGTACATGTTTTTCCTGTTGCTTACTTTGATGGTGCGGCTCAAAGAAATATGGGAGGTGCTGGGTTTGTGATCTTTATAAGTGAAACCCATTACTATTGTTTTTCTGTGGGTTGTGGTTTAAGTTCCAACACTCGCGCGGAACTGATGGCACTATGGTCTGTTCTCAGAGTTTGCAAGCTGATGGGATTGCCTGTCCACATGATTTTTGGTGATTCAATGGTGGTTATATCATGGGTGAAGAAACTTTCCACCCTTAATATACCCACATTGAAACATTGGTGTGATGATATCTTTTCGATGCTGCTTTTGGCCCCACCAGTGTCCTTCAATCATATATATCGGGAACTCAACATGCTAGCTGATGATCTATCAAAGAAGGCACTTAAAATGAATCCGGGTCTTGGATATTTCTCGGAATTTTTGGATGGTTTGGTTATTGGGGAGGGTCACTTCTCCCTTTTTTGATGACTGTTCTATTTATTTTGATGGCTGTTCTATATACACTACAGCAACTGGATATGTGATTTTGTTTTCATTTTATTGCCATTATGCATGAGACCTTCAGCTGGCTGATATGATTTCCTGGGAAGATACGTTTAGAGGACACTCTGATAGAAGGTATATCTGACCTGAATTATTCAGGGATGATGAATAAGTCTGTATATGAACAGACTTAGTATTTCTTCTTCTTGCTATTATTGCTGGCTGTTATGTCTGTGTGTTATGTTTCTGTATGAATGATGTTCTGTCTTGCATGCTGGTTCAGCAGGTTGTAGTTATGATACTGTCTGTTGGTTGTGTTCTTTGTATGTATTATGGGTTGAAGGACTTCCATATGGCAGGGTGGAATGAATATGGACAGCCTGGACTGTCATCAAGCATTGTATAATATGTCTTTTTGATTCATTTGAATATCAAAGACTGGTATTTTTTCTCTGAAAAAAACAAAATAAAATTGTAATTCACATAAAATAGTTCTACAATAGAGTTGCTTTTGTTGACTTTTTAATATAATTAGTGTCGTGTACCACTTAATTATTGAACCATGGTCATGTACCTTGATTATCGTTGATTGACCGATAAGTTTAAACATGTCACTAAAGAAATAATATAACCAATAATTGTCTTGATACCATACTATTTCAAATCATTGTGGTCCTAAGAGTGACTCCTTAAAAAATTATTTCAAATAATTGTGGTACTCATAATGACTCTATCATGATGCAAGAGCTTATAATACACATAGATGCACTTATTCATTTTGTAATTATGTTGAGGTATATTAGTTTTATCTTTAAACAAAGTCACAAATGTATGAGGTTGATAGGAGGTTTTGGTAGTCGCAAGAAGAGGAGGGTTTCATGAAGGAGGTTCGAGGGTAGGGGTTGCAGCTGCAACTCCGAAAAGTTTTTTTATTTTTGTTGTTATTATATGTATCTTTGTTTTTTTGGCTTAGTTGACAACTTATTTTATCTTTTATTGGAATTTTGAAATGAATTCTTTAGACATGGATCTCATTGATTATTCTCTAGACCCTTATGAATGGAAAAGTGTCTTTGTCAGAGATTGAGGTAGGCATTTGGCAGAATCCCAAGTAGTTCGGACTGGCAGCGAGATAACGATAGACCACGCGACAAAATTTGGGATGATCCCTATACCCACGAAAAAATTGATGAGAGGTTTTAAAACCCTTCATACTTGAAACGGTTGGAGGACAGAACCAACTTTAGAAACTACCATGGTTCCCTTGTCTGTTAGGGTTTTGGGTAGCAACCTTGGAGGTAGTCTATTTTCTCTTTTTAATGATGCGAATATGGGGGGCTTGGGACTTTCACTGTTAACAGACTCAACTATAGTTCACACAGATTTGGACCTAGGGTTTCACCCACTACTATATCCCTTTAGTGGGTTCAAGTCAAACCCTTCATCTGAACTATTGGAAGCAAGATGGTCGCTTATGGGTAGTGGCTATCAAGGTTTACTTCAAGAAGACCACACTCTTGAATGGGATCCTCTACATGGTGCACAAGGGTTTATCGCTTCTTTCCTTCGGACCAAATACCAGAGAAGGAATCCAATTATATAGGATTCAGAAAGGAGTGGAAGTGAAGGAGATTCACAGGAGGGAGGATATAAACGAAGGTATGGAAATTCCAGTGGTTCAAACCATAAGCGATGTTGAAACAAATGTGCAAAACCCCCTGGGGACATTCTGAGGTTGGTATGTGGGGTTGATGTTTCCAGTCCTCAATCAGCTGCCTTGGTGAAAACAACGATAGTGGGGAAGGCAGGTAGATGTCGTTTCATCCAACACACATTGGAAGAATAAGGTAAATATTGTTGGTTTGAGACTCTAAGGTATGTCCCTCAAACAAGGGTTCTATAAAAAAGGTTGGTTTGTATTTAAGTTTGAAAGTAAAGGAGACGCAAACCAAGTATTGCAAAGGTATTGGAGTATTGACTCAACCACGGTCCTGTTCAATAATGGACCCCTATGTGAAAGGTTGGATGTGTCTTTGGTGTGGGTCAAACTTCTAGGTATTCCAATGGAATTATGGAATCCAGACTCTTTCAGAGAATTGGGAATACTCTCGATGCTTTTATAGAGGCGGATATGTATTTCCTGTCAACAAAGAGAATGATAGTAGGTAGAATCTTGGCCTCACTAAAAATCAGAGAAGGAATTAGAGAGGAATTGGAACTAGTTTGGCGGAAGCATATCAGACGATAGAGGCTGGATTATGAGGGCGTCCCTTTCAGATTCCACTGATGCCATGTGTATGGTCATATAGAAAATCACTACATGCTCCAATTCACTTGAAGATCTCTAAGATATTGGAATCTTTTTGAAAGATGTGCAAGACCAAATGTAAAGGAAGGACAAAAAAAATTGGCAAGACCTCATCATTCATATTAGATAAACAAGGGTCTAGATCTCCAGGGGTTGGCAGAAGGGGTTCTATGGAATAATAGGGCCCTTAATTTTTAGAAGAGAACCAATCGGAGGAGGTTCATCATTAAGCCACATGCCATGAAGAGATCAGAATAACACCACTACCATATGAACAGGTTGAGCCATCACCTGGTAAGCATATTATGCACTCCTCTCATATTGTTTCTCTAGCAAATTATTTCAATTTGTTGGGGAAGATTGGATGGGATATGTAAACAATTTGGGAAACTATGAGTCTGCAAAACACCTCTCCCTTATTGATCCAATGGTTTCTTCCCCTAATCCAAACATTCATGTGAAAATACCTCCTTTACAACTTCCTCTTTCCATCTCTCTTATTTGGGATGATGATTATGGTTCGGCTTTGATCAGCCAGGATGCTCACCCCTCTAAATCTCGTTTTCCTTCTCTAAATGGGTCGAGGGATATAACTATTCTCTTTCATCTTAGATACCAGGAAATCCTTGACACTTCAAGGTTTCTTTTGAATTATACTGGGTAGGTAAAAACCCACCACCATTAACTAATGGAAGAGCACAAGGTAGACCATCTCATCTCTTGTCGGCTCACAAGAAGGAAAGAAAGGAGAAGGCGGATGGAAGCCAATATTCCATTCTTAGGGTGCTTAGAGTAAAGAAATCCCCAAAATGGGTTGCCCCATGAAGATTTTATCTCTAAATTATTGGGGTTTGGCAAGTCCCCCCCGCCAAAAAAAAACAAATGCCTTCAAGAGGTTGGTGCTCTCAAACCAACCCAAAATTATTTTACTATAGGAGACAAAGGGGACTAGAGAAGCATTCNAAGCCCCCCCCGCCAAAAAAAAACAAATGCCTTCAAGAGGTTGGTGCTCTCAAACCAACCCAAAATTATTTTACTATAGGAGACAAAGGGGACTAGAGAAGCATTCACAAACTTGTTGAAATTCACTCTAAAGGATTTGTATTTTATAACTCAAGATGTAATTAACCTCTCTAGAGGATTAGTGGTTATATGGAACTCGATACTTATCAATGTACAAATATCATGGGGTTTTGATTTAAACCTAGGGTTGGAAATATATTATTTTGAGTTGGCCTCAACCTTTTGTATTATAAACATTTATGACCCATATGAAGGGAGAGTAACTTTGTGGGATTCTATCTTAGGGAACCCATTCATCCATTCATAGAAATTGATCATCGGTGGAGACCTAAACTTTACTTTGGGTGCTCATGAAATTTGGGGGCCTAGGGAAAGGTAAATCCATTGGCTGAATATTTTTCTCAAAAGTTACGATAAGGAGGGATATTCAATGTAAAACTAATCAAATTGAATCCCACATGGAAAAACAGAATAATTGGGGGAAACGAAATTTCAAAAATATTGTATCTATTTCTGGTGGCAGAAAATCTAGGGGCACAAGATTTTGTTTTTAGACAATGGGTGGATGCGGGTGCAGAATTGGATTCACATGCCCATTTTCCTAGAATTACAGGGGGGAAGAAAAAAATCAATTGGCCCTTTTAAATGTTGTGATGCATGGTTAAAGGATGAAGGCTTTGTTCAAATCCTTCAACATTCATCGTCCCTTACAACTTCAAGGCTAGAGGCCCTATTGCATTACATTTCACCCAGAACTTAACAATAATAAAAAAGGAAGTGCAAGACTTGGAAAAGGAAAAAAGGATAAAGGATGAATAGGAATTGAGGTAGACTAAAGAAGAAATAAAGACTATGCTTGAATTAGAAGGAGTAGTTTTTGCCACTCAAGAATCAAAGGATCGATTAAGTGGTTTGGAGGGCAAAAAGGAGAAAAATATTAAAAGGGAAGGAGGAAGTTAGGAGATTAAAAAGCAGGGAAATATGGCTAGAAAGTGGAGATAAAAACACAAAATTGTTTCATGCTTATGATAAAGGAAAAAAATTGCAAAATACTATTTAGGGTTTAAAGGATCAAAACAAGGAGATGGTGGCCTTCTTTGAAGGTATATCTAGGTTGGGAAAAATCACTTTCAGAATATTTTGAAGTTGAAGAACAAGTCTCTATTGTAGAGGTAATCAAGATGACACAAGTTTTCCAAACTTTTGTCTCTCAAGAAGACAACAAATATCTAATGGAGGAAGTTTCAGAAAAGGAACTCAAAGAGATGTTGCACAGTTTCCAAAAAGATAAAAGTCAGAACCCTTGATGGCTGGACAATTGAATTCTTTCTAGCTTTATATGAAACCATAGTCCAATATATTATCAAACCAGTTGAAGAATCCAAAACTGGGGGATTTATTCACCCCCCCCCCCCTGAACACCACATTTATCTCCCTTATACCCAAATCGGATCACCCATAGCCTTTGGAGGGATTTCGGCCAATTTCTTTGTGCAACATCACATATAAGGTGATGCCCAAAATAATTTCTAGGAGGATGAAAACAATCCTCTCAAAAACCATCTCAATTGAACAGTTTGGATTCCTATAGGGCCAACAGATCCATGAGGAAATAGGTGTATCTCAGGATGGGTTGCACAACATAAACCAAAGAAATTGAAAGGGGTTGTCCTAAAGATTGACCTCTCCAAGTTAAGTTTTATATATTTGTGGCTCCTAATGACTCACCTTGTTTTTTATTACCCCTTTGTTAAATGGGTCATGAGCTGCATAAACCTCAATCTCTTTTGTATTTCTTATAAATGAATCAACCTCCCCATTCTTCCATTCAGAAAGGGGATTGTGGCAAGGTTTCCCATTATCCTCGCTCATCTTTATTTTGGTAGCAGAGGTTCCAAGCAAAGCAATAGCCAAGGCAAGGAGAAGAGGCTCTTTCTTAGGGATCCCTATATTATCCAACCTCATAATAACCCACTTATAATTTGTGGATGACATTCTAATATTTTGTGATGTATCAATTGGTGATGCTGAAAAATTGTTGGAAATTTTGTAACTCTTCGGGAGAGCCACATGTATGAACATAAACGCTAAGAAATATTCTTTATCCACCATAAATATGGAGGAAGCCGAAATTAATAGATACTCTTCATTGTTCCCATATGAATTGAATATTTTTTATGATGGCCTAAAGTATTTGGGATTTTTTCTTAAACCAAACAATTACAAAAATGAGGACTAGGTTTGGATAATAGTAAAATTGGAAAATGACTATCACGTTGGAGTCACAATTAGCTATCAAGAACAGGAAGGATCTTCCTAGTGAAGTTAGTACAAGAAGCCATCTTGGTTTATTGGATGTATTTGGCATGGATTCCAATAGGAATCTTGAAGAAAGTAAGAAGGAACTGTTTCAAATTTTTATGGTCGGGGAAGAATGAAAACTTTTTGCTTCCATGGGTTAAATGGGAAAGAATATCCCAACCCAAGATGTTGGAAGGATTAGGATTAAAAAATATTTTCAAATTCTCAAAAGCCTTAACTACAAAAATTGGATGAGGACTCATTCCAACTTGCGTTCTTTGGATGGAGGTGGTAACACAAAAATATATTGCTTTGAAATTGTTGATGAACTGGATTCGAAGCTCAAACAAAATGTGACAAGTTGTTTCAATTATTTGGAAGGGCCTATAGAACTCTTTCCACTTAATTGAGGAGGGGTTGGTATGGAAAATCATAAATGATGGAACCATTAGAATTGGGGCAGATCCTTGGTTGGGAAGCCAAAATATACACATTATTCCTCATCCAGTTATACAATAGCTTCATCAACAAGGCATTTTGCACCTTGATCAAATCTCAAACCTATCCTCCTCAACAATTTGGAGTCAAGGATCGAAAGATGCTAACATACTAGGTATTACGGAGGATTGGGCTTATTCCTGGAACTCTTGCTTTATGTACATATCATGACGAATTAATATGGATTCTAGACCTCAAAGGATTCTACACAACACAGTTGGGGCACATAGAGCTTACCACAGAATGCCATATTAATGGACAACAGTGGTGGTGGAAGGGAGTTTGGAAATCGAAATTCCCACACAAAGGTAAAATTTTTATGTGGTGCATGCTAGTAAATAAGGTCCCGACATGGGATAAAATTAACAAAAGATCTATCAAAGGACCTGGTTGGTTCCCTCTATACTAGGATCATGATGAATCTGCTACACATCTATTTTTAAAAATGTCCCTTTTTGACATAAGTGTGGAATGAATATCTATGAAGGATCAACATCAATATTAGATGGGATGGTGAAAACATGGAGGAAGCCGGGAAAAATTGGGTATCATTCCCCCAATCTACAAACATTCACGATTTACAATTAATCATCATTTGGTGTGTCTGGATTGCGAGGAACCGATAGATTTTTTAGGACAAGCCCACGGTTCTGAAGATCATTGCAAATTCAATGTATAGATATCCTATCATACTTCCCTCAACAAAAGGATGCTCCTGCAATCAGAATCATTTAGGAAGAACAAGTAAATAAGAACATCCCATGGGATTTTTTTTATGGGGCTTCTCAAAATCATATCTATGGTGGAGGATCAATATTGTATCTATCTAAATCTTCTTACTTCAAAATTAAATTGGGTATGGGAGAAGGGTCAAACAATTATGTAGAACTTATGGCACTAAAATTGATCTTATGCTTTCTAGAGGATAAGGGATGGACTTCAATTCAAAATTTTTAAGACTCAATGAATGTCATAAACTGGATAAACATAACACAAAAATGTCAAAACAAGTTTCTTCTTTCTTTGATTGAAGAGGTGCATCGTCTAAGGGACAATTTTGATTTCTTCACATGTCATCATGTTTACAAGGAAATAAATTCTTCTGCATACACTCTTTTAAAGGAAGGCCTTCAGTTAACCTTCGAACAGTGGAAGATTTCCAGTGCACAGAATGAGGATTATTTTGAATTTTACCACCGGCCATTCATAAATGGAATTAACCCATAACCTTTGCCATAGACTTGATGCATCAATTTTTTGGGTTATTTATGACCTTAATATAGAACAAAAATTCAAATATTTGGTTTTTTATTTGACCTCATAATCTTTAGAGCATGATGAAGATAATAGTTTTGAAAGAATCTCCTCACTTATATTTTATGTAAAGTTTTTGTATGTCAAAAGACAAATTGTATCCATTCGAACATAAATGATAAAGGCTTTCGAGCCAAAGACAGAAAATGTATGATATTCATGCATTATGCATAATGTAATTTTGTTATTATAAATAAAATTACGCTTATCTCCCTAGAAAAAAAATTCAGAAATGTATGAATGATATTTATGTTTTGATTTAAACATGTTTTCGTAGTAAAATCATGTCACCCAATAATCTTTACTTCTTCTTTTTTCAGTGTTTTGGTTGCTTATTCTTTATTGATAGTTTGGATAATTTCTTTAATTGAATGTATTGCATGACAAACAAGGCTACGTGGTAGTGGATACCTTTCGCACAACCTTTAATAAAAAATCTTAAATACTATCAATTTGATGTTGACCTGATGACGCTCCAAATGTATGTTCATTCAAGTAATATGAACTATTTACTTTCATAATGTATTCAATATTTTATATATGATAATGCATTTTAAATTGCACTGGACAACAATATACATTGTTAGATGACACTATATGGACAATGTATATATTCATTTATTTAATCATTCAGCAAGTGCTAGGAGATGCATTATTAAATGCACTACACAATGATATATACATTGCAATACATAGATTGTCACATATTGGATATGGTTGCACATTTAGTTCATTTGTTCTATCAATATTATAAGCTCAAAGTATTAAGTCAAACGATTGACACTTACTACAAGGGTATAACCACAAGCATCATAAGACTTGGGATGATAGTTGACATATATCCAACATTACTACAATAGACTCATAGAGTAGTGCATGAGCCAATGCATATAGTCATCATTTGTGACCTACTTATAAGTTATCCATATATCCCCTTCAACTTAGTGTTTCAAGTAGTGGAGGCAAGTACAAGCAAGCACAAATAAAATGGAGCAAAATCTATAAAGTTTGTAAAGATATGACAAATTCATGAACAGGTGCAAATATATAGTGCAAGTTTGTAAAGATATGACAAATTCATGAACATAATAAAAACAGAAAAATGACCATGAGAAAAAACCAACTCGAATGTGTTTTTCCCAGAGCCTGTATATAGTTCCCTACAACATCTATGGAGGCTAGGGAAGAAACCCTGACTAGCTATTAAGATGGTTCTCAAAACCTAAAAATTGCAGAGCTCAGTTACTCGTCAATGTTCCCTTTGGATTGAGTGATGAAAAATCAAGACATATTCTTGCATAGTGTTTACAATTTTTAATGAGGTGCTTTCGCGTGACTACCATTACTTAAAATAAAATCATAGTGATGATACTCAGAAACCATAGTGGTGAATATATGTATTGTTTACACAGAAAGGACAAAAGTGATGTTACAATGTTAATAAAACAAGCATTTAAATGAAAATTCCAAAGGTAATGTTACAATGTAATAAAATAAACGTATAAATGAAAATTTCAAAGGTGATGTAAACATATGTTAGAGGCTTTTATTGGTATCTTATTGGTTCGGTGCACACAATCTTATGCTTTTATTATCTTGAATTTTTTCAACATTTAAATAATTTAGTTCAATTAAAATACTAATGTGCATTAAAAGTTAAAGTTATTTGTAACCCATGACTCACCGTGCCCATATCCTACTTTTAGCACAATGATACTACCACCCTATTTTGAAAAAGAACATTGTTGCAATCGAGTCATTTTAATTGAATATAATGTTTTATTTTATTTACAAAATAATTGGACAATAAAGCATGATAAAAATATGTTTTTCTGTCTTACTGTTGTTCAGGATTGAACACTTTTTTAACTTAGGGTTTGGAGTTACCAACTTACTTCTAACCTTGCAGACAATTAGCTTTAGTAAAGTATAAAAAGGAAATAGGAAGAAATATTGGACTCGCCTGATTACCGACGGTTGATCCAAGCTTGATCTTTTTTCGCTCTGTTTCTCTCCAAAGCTTTCAAGGATGCACTTCCTTCACCTGCAAAGAGGAAATTCTCCAAGTACAATCTTATACATGTATATATAATAGGTTAGATAAACAACATATCTAGTGTTTAATCAAATATATTCATTAACCATAATACATGAAGAGACTCAACACAATGTTGGAAGAAGAATTCTCTTTATTAACAATTAGTGAATGAGATAAGTGTATAACCCAACGCCTGAGAAAAGGACTCCTCTGCAACCAAAGGACTCTGACTTTTGCTGCTCCAAGACTTTTGAAGATATACCACAAGCATAACTTTGCTCTCCAAAATTGATTCCTTAATGCCCTCCCTAAGGCCTCTATTTATACTTTGGGAAATAGAGTGGTTTCGAAGGTTGAGGAGGTTGAGATGGTTGGGGTGGTTAATGATTAAGGACCAACTAATCTCTATTAATTGTGATTTATATTTTTTATTGTCGAATCAAGGTGTATGCGACTATTAATATAGCCAACCCGCGTATGACACGCGAGTTGCTTAAAGGAAACCCGCATACGCTGATGTACGTGGGTTGCAATGGAGATAGTCGCGTACAATACACGAGTTGTCAATGGGAATAGTCGCGTACGTACGCGAGTTTCAATGAAGATAGTTGCGTACACCATTCAACACTTAGAAAAATAATATGGCAAGCTGGTTGAAAGGTAAATGCATCTCATGTCATGCCCATCTATAGTGTTTTGGCAAACTTCAATCCTAAGATGTCCTTTTGTGTACCAACATAAGGAATGTCGACACTTGGATAGAGAAGTGCCATTTGGGTTATAACAGATGCCCCCTAATGTGTGAGGTCAGAGGGAAGCGATGGCCGAAATACATTATAATCTTAATCTTGGAGAACTCAGAAGTCCAATGGAGCAGAGGTAGTACCTGAAACAAGTACATAATAATGCCATATACAAAGTCATATCTGAGGAGGCTATGTTCAATATACTGGAACACTAGCTCCTTTACAATATTTGAGTACATCATATAGTACGGGTACAAGACCACGTATATTACAAAGGTGGATCAAAGCCACAATATACAATAATGGTGAGTCTTCAAAGATATGGAAGCTATGTAAATAACCACAACATACTCTTGCCCAACTTAGTCCATAGATGTGAAACTAAGGTCTTCATAAAAAATCCCAAAGAACTAGTACAATCCAAGCCATGTGAATAGATATTATTGAAGTTGAACATGGATAGGATTGAACAGATTGCCAACCAATAGGTGATAATTGACAACTAAAGCAAAGGAATTCACCAATAATGAAAGTGAATCCTAAGGTACGATCGTCAAAACTCTAGGTCTTCATCGTCAAGAAGTGTTGATGCAGAACCATACTGTGATAAGGAAGGAAATAGATCCTCCAACGGATCACAAGAGTGACTAGGAACTGGGTAAAAGAAGGGAGACACCAGTAGTAACAGATATGACAATGATGGAATCAGGATATAGATCAGATATAGGGTTAAGTCCTTGAACAGTGAGCACGACACAGAGATGACCAAAGGCAGCTTTTAACTTTGCAGATAGGACAACTAAACTTATCTGTCATGTAGGAGACATGATGAGATTCCCCAAGTAGAACTAACAAGAGGAGGAGTAAGAAACTCGAAGTAATAGCTGAACTGAAAGTGAACATTGAGACATGAGTATCGGAAAAAACAGAGAGTGTTATGTTCAAGGATGACATGCTGCCACTAACTGAGAACCAAAAGAAAACTTCTTCCTTACCTTCCCTGTTAAATTTTAACGAGTCCAGGAAAGTCAACTCGTGTCTCTCTTCATTTTTTGACAAGCTTGAAGAGAAGAGGGAATAATGCTTGATAATGTCACTGATTCGTGGATTTTATGAGCTTGAACTAGTACATGCTCACTTGGTGTTTTCATGTTTAGAGAGCCTGAAAACTCCAAAGAAGACTCTAGGGGGGTCCTTTTTCATCCAATTTAGTCTCCCGAGGCCGGAAAAGTATAAAACATACCACAGAAGAACTCTCTTAACTTCCATAGAAGAAAATGTGAATATTTTTCGTACTTAGTCAGGGAGGTCCGAAAAAGGTTAAATTACCACCTACCCAATGCTCCTTCGAGAGCAGCATATAGCTTGAGTTTTACGAGTGTGAAGGAAAGCAAGATCACTCGGAAAGATCCATTTGAGTACGAGAAATGGGGCTTACAACAATAAACTCGATGTTTTGTTCTTGGTGTTTAATGAGCATGACAAAGACATAAAGTACACTTGAAATCTTTTTCATGTTTAGGTCCAGAGCACGAAAAAGAGAAAACTAAGCTCATATCGGGGGTTCATTTTCCGTAAGTTTAGTCCCCTAGGTCCGAAAAAGTGATAAACCTGTACTTGAGAATACTCTTCTCAATTCCATAGAAAAGAGAGTGATCATTTCTCGTATTATTCCACATGGTCCGATAAAGAGATAACCTACCACCAATGTTGGATGCCCATTCACATATTCTTAACGAGCTTGAACGGACAAGTTTACTCAGCAGTCAAGTCTATTTTGAGGAGTTAGACCTGGGCCTAAAGAAACTCCATAAGGGCGGGGAGTCCTATAAAGGGATAGCTTGTAAAAAGATATCAAAATGAGGCTCAATTTGGTGTGAAAAATAGCTAAAAAGATTCCCATGAACCTATGACAATTGCAACATGAGTATTGAAAGACAATAAGTAGGTTCTAAATGAGGATACTCATGAGAGAAAAGTCCTATCCACAAAAGAACAATGGTAAAGACAAGGAGCTAATGGTTAAATATACCATAGTTCATGGTTAAAGTGTTAATGCTAGGATCAAAATGGATTAGGTATAACTGCAGAATGCATGTGAAATGACCAAAAACCATCCTTTATGGGAGAAAAAACAACTTAAAGATAACCAAAAACCTGTCATATGGAAGAAAAGAGATGGTATTAGTTTAAAAATTATGAACTATAGGGAAAAAACCCACTTTAGAAATAAAATTTCTATAAATAGTTCAAAATATGAATAAAAACTCACCATTTTGATTTTTAACCATAAAAGACAAGTTTTACCTCTACTTTTGTTTGCTTGGTGTGGACGATTCGGTGGACCATTCCCAAAACCGCAAGTATCAGGTAAAACTACACTCCATGCTCTTTCATTTGATCCAAGCAATTGTCAATTTTGAGCCCTAATTCATGTTTTTAAGCACCCTCAAAGCATGGACGTTGTGTACGTGGGTATGGTATGTTAATAGTCGCGTACACTCGTTCTATACGTGGGTTGCCCGAAATACAGTCGCGTACAGTACGCGACTTGTTTGAAAGACAGTCGCGTACGTTGCGTGAGGTAGAAAAAGAATGTATAGGGTAAAAATTTCAAAATTTTATATGAATCTAAAGGTTTGCAATTGATTGTTTATTATATTGAAAGATGGTGCTTGAGTGGAGGGAGCGGGAACATGAAGACATGGACCAAGAAGCTCTTCAAGATGCCCCCATAATGAATGTTTTACGTCAAAGTGGGTTATTAAAGTTTTTCTGTGCCTCACCTATGCGGGAAAATGTCCGCCTCTTAGAATTTTTGATAAACTATTGGGATCATGATCTGGGCATGTGTGACCTTCAAGGTGAGGCTCTAGAGATTACATCGGAGGATGTCTATTTCATTTTTGGTTTATCACGACGGGGAGCTTCGGTGAACTTGGAAGGTACCAGCAGAGGCGGTGATCCTCTAAGTGTACATAACTATATTGACATATACTGCGAGCCAGCACTACAACAAAAAATGGATTTAGCGTCGAATTTAGCGCCAGATTTTAGTGTAATTTTTTCTCAATTGTGGTGAACAATCTGGCGCTAAACCTGGCGCTATTATACATTTTAATAAAACACCGTCTGTTGCATCTTTTTTTTCGTCCTTTTTAACATCCATTTTTGCGCCCAATTTTTTGCATCTTTTGTTACGCCTTTATTTCCACCCAATTTTGCAACTTCTATTGCATCTTTTTTTGCGTCCTTTGTTACATCCTTGTTTCCACCTAGTTTCATGCTCAGTTTTGCATCCAATGTTGCGTCTTATATTTCTCCTAGTTTTTCATCGAGTCTTGCACCCAATTTTGCACCATGTTTTGCATAAAATTATGTGTCCAATTTTGCATCTAACGTTGCATCTAGGTTTTCATCCAATTTTCAGCCCAATGTTGCGTCTAGTTTTGCATCCAATGTTGCTTATAATGTTGCATCCCCATTTGCATCTAGTTTTTTTTTATCTTATTTTACGTCTTTTTTTGTATCCATGTTTGTGCCTAATGTTTCATCTTGTTTTACGTCGTATTTTGCATCTAGGTTTGCACCTAGTGTTGCATCTCGGTTGATGTCTTTTTTTGCATCTATGTTTGAGCCCAATGTTGTGCCTAGTTTTGCACCCATGTTTGTATCTAATATTGCATCTAGTTTTGTTGTGTCCAATGTTGCATCCAATCTTGCATTCAATATTACGTCTAGTTTTACATCCAATGTTTTGTCCCATCTTGCATCCAATATTGTGTCTCATTTTAAGTTTTGGTTTGCGCCAAGTGTTCCTTCCATTTTTGCACCTGGTGTTACGCCTAGTTTTATGTCCATCGATACACCATATTTTGTGCTCAATTCAATGTCCAATTTTACGTCTAGTTAGGAGTCCACTTTTGCATCTACTGTTGCGTCTAGTTTTGGACCTAGTATTGCATCTAGTTTTGAGTCATTAATTGTGTCTAGTGTTGAGTCTCTTTTTGCATCCAATTTTGCATTTAGTATGACATCCATTTTTGTGTCCATATTTGCGTCTGACATAAGGTCGACTTTTGCAACCACTTTTGTGTTTAGTGTGATGTCCACTTTTACATCTTGTTTTGCATTTAGTGTTGCGTCTAATATTGCATCCATCTTGCAATACTACATTTTTTACCTTTAGAAATACATTCCAATATCATTAGGGCATGGAGGAATCGAACCACCAACGTCCTGCTTGTAAAGTAGGCGCTCTTCCATTGAGCTAGCACCCTTTAAGAATCGGGAAGAGGAGAAATATTAACACATAGATTTCATCATTTGTAATTCTAATAAAAGACAATAAGATCCAAATACATTCATGCTTAAAATCCAATTTATTTTTTCAACCACACTAATAAGCATAAAAATCTACCATGCTCAGGCAACAAAATATCCTAAACAGTTACACAATATATTAAAGTGGTCCACAAAAGAGTCCTAGAGAACAACATAATGTATTCATACATAACTAATAACCTAAACTTGATATGGACAAAGAATCAGGGATGTGTTTAAGAAATAGTTGTAGAATCCAATTGAGGATATGTGTGTTTCTACATACATGTTGTTATTCATTGATGAGGTGATTTTGTTTAGCAATGGGATGGTAAGAAAATAACTCATGAATGGTTACTAAAAGAATATGTCTACTATGATTTATATTTTAACAATTAACACCAGCAAAGTTGATTTATATTATGTGCATTATTTATAATCTAAAAATTAGTAAGATGTCAACAGGAAATAGGATCATACCGGTTTCCACAATTGATAAGGCCACAAGGAGGTAGATGAAGTTCAGGGGTTTCTCATCTTACTAATGATTGTTCCATCAAGAGATTCTGGAGGGGCATTGCATCACTTCATCAACATAGCTTCATAAATCCTTTAGCTTCATGAATCCTGCAAATTTCGGGAGCAGGGGCAGAGAGGGGGGCGCCTCCATGCAACATAGCTTCATGAATCCATTTAATAATAGCTAGTGAAGAGAATGTGAAATAAGAACTAACAAAAACAACACAAAACGAAAAAAGAGAATAATGGGATTCAGAGTAAAAATTAGTGAAGAGACATGGAGAAGGAGTGAATAAAGGAAACTTTACATAGAAAAGAACAAATGTTTGCTTGAACTATTCAAAATTTCAAAAGGGGTTTATCAACAAACAATCTCAAATTGAAATTTATCTCAGGCACGTTAATGAACAATTCATGTGTTCCATATTTGTGATGATGAAGACTAATTTGATTTATGGGGTTCTAAATACCGGCCGAGCTTATCGAGCATGTACGTTCATGCTCGGTAAGCCGTGGCATGCATCCAATCCATGGATGATGGATAGCCCCCTCCGCCCGGATTTTGTTGTAAGAAATTTCGTACGATGTCACCAGCACTCTCTGCCACCATTCCGACTCCTCTCTTCATTGTCGGCCTCTGTTCACCAACCGTCCTGGTTGCCCGTTCATGCCCTTTCGTTTCAGTCAGCATCCATCACCGTTCGTCTGCCATGGTCCATTCATTTAATTCACCACCAAACGATTTCAAATTCAAACTTGGATCCCGCTCAGAGCTTCTACCTCGACATTCGCTGTAAAGGCCTCTAATTGGTGCGATGGATCTCATCGCTTCATAAGAAAATGCACAGATGCTGGAAATGTGGAGGCTTGCTATACCCTGGGCATGGTAAGCTAATATTTTTATTTTTTAGAGCTGCCAAGTTGCCAACTCATGTTTTTGCTACTGCCCTTGTGTCTGACAATTTATTTTTGGGGGGCTTTCTGCACATTCGATTCTACTACCTGCATAATAGGGGTCGCGGAGCCTCTCTCTAATGGCGAAGGTTGTGATTGCATCTCATGCGCCTACATTATATTATTAAGCCATAATATAATTCAATGGGAGCAGAGGTGGCAAGAAAGGCAAGGAATTGAAGGCAGGAGTGCCTCTGTGCGCAAGAGCATCCTTTCTTGGGAACATAGACGCCCTACCCGAACCGGCCTCCCATGATGTTGTGAAACCTGTAATCCTGTGACAAAGTCATTGTGCATAATTGGATGTTGACACATTTTATAAGGATCAACTCAGTTTTTTAAAATGTATAGCTGAAAAAATGAGGCAAGTGGCAGAGTATCAATTTTAGAGCATTTATGGAAGATTATTCTTGGAGACGGAGTTTATCCACATTTCATTTTTGGCATGCATTCCAGATATGAAGGCAAATATCCTACATATTCAGGTAGCATTTAAATATTTTGTGAATAGATGGAAATCAATTATTCTCAAGATCTAAAAAGATTTGTTTTATAATAATAAAAAAAAGCATTCGATCAGCATCCAAGGGGTCGAATCCATCATTTTGAGAACTTTTGATAGCTTTCGAATTTTCAACAGTACTGGTGGCCTAGCAGGACAGCTCCAGATCACATATTCGAAGGCATTTGATTCCATCCATTCCATTGTTAGATTTTTACTCACACTTTGCAATATTCAATCGTAAGAAACAGAAAAATGCACCTTCCAGTCCACCACCACATACGCCAGACATGTTTGGGAAGCCTCCAACTTTGGCCCAAGGAAATGCTACATCATGAGCCAGTTATTTCAATGAAGAAAAGCACATGCCTCCTAGTTACTAACTTGAGATCGTTACCATACAAGGTTATTTAGCAGACTCTCCTCACCATCTTTAATTTGTTTTGCTATGTTAAGCTCAAAAACTGTTATTTACGCCAGAATTCCTTATGGCTATTCATCTAGGGGTTTGAGACCTGATATGGTCTTATGGATGTGTCGCTCATCGTATTGAGACCAATCTTCAGGCAAATATGAGGGAATATTATGTACCAAACAGAGATAAGGTTTTTAGTTTCTCCTTTAGAAGCTAATGAAGAACCTATCTTTCTTCATCAACATCATCCCTTATCATTTTAAACAGTCATTGTTCATCCATGAACATTAATCTAATCTCCATTTGAGTTTCTAATCATGGTGGGATGAGCACAGAAAGACAATACATAAATGTATAACAAGTCTGAAATATAAAGGATTAATCTCCACATTGACCTGTTATATACTAATGCTTGTTTTACTGAACTGTTATTTATTTATTCTTATTTTATAGCACTGTACAAAATATGTAATAGATGTTTTAGATAAATATAGAAATAGTTTAGCAGTCTTTAGAGACCATATTGCTAGAGTAATCTTGTAAGGAACCGGTTCATGTTTTTTTGACAATTATATTAAATTACTATATCTGACTAAATTTATATTATGTTGACGTTCAAATCTGAAGCATGTGCAGCGAGTGCCAATTTGTATCAGATAAGGTCAAACAAAGAGCCACATATTCATGCTAAAAAGGATCCCGGTATTATCAATTCTCAATTTATAGTAAATGGAAAAATGGAAACTTGTCATATTTCCAACAATCTTTAGAGTAGGCTTTAAGATATCTTCTCAAAATATCTCACTTGGATCTCACGCACAAAGCATCAAAATTTTACAGAGTGGTTAAGGGAAATCTTGAGCCAGTGGGAGCGAGAGGATTATAGATTGCTCAGAAAACAAAATTCTTGTCTAAATGGGACTAGGAAGAGAGCTAACAAAGTCGCAGATAGAATGATCAAATGAATAAAGGTGGAACTTTTAGAAGGATTTGAGAAATCAAAATCCTAATTCACACATTATTGATCATAGATCTGTTGAAATGGTATTTGGAAAAACTGAAACTTGATTTTGCAGGTAATCTTTGAAGGAGATACAAGTTTGAAATTAAATTTCAAATACATGGAAGCTTTCTATGTCATATGATCTTGGAATGTTGAGACAAATTCGCGGGAAAATAACTGGTTCTTCAAGAGTACGAGATTGTGGTAGATTGGTACTCGATTGATGGGAAGAAGGGTAACATTCTGCACTTTATGAGTCTATGAACCACAACCTTTTAGTACCATCCATGTCACTGTCAAGTTGGTGCTCATTAATTCAAACATATCAAGTAGAAAATTAAGGAAGGCCAAGTACAAGAGGAAACATCTCAACTGAGGAACCTTTGTTGCAAAAAAATAGCCTTAGTCTTTGCTCAACTTTCTATAACATAGCCTCTGTCAATATTCAAAAACATTCTGAGCCCAAAAGGAAAAACAGAAATGGAATATGGAGAAAATACCAGTTTACCACGGGACCTGTGTGGAAATCCTGAAATGAATATCCTGGGAAAAGAACTTAAAGAAGAGATAGCTAGAAGCTTGGAGGAACTTGAGAGATGTTATAAACCTCTCATGACTTAATCACTCTGATGGTGGCTATAAACAGACTCCAACACTCCTCAAAATGATGACTAAGAATTCCCACATCCAAAGAAGTAAAATGGGAAAAGACTTTGAAGGTAACCAATGACAAGTTGAATCTCCTTTGGAACATCTTCAAAGTTGTTGCATTATAGGATATCCATAAAATCCTGACAACCTAATCACAATGGAAGAAACCATTGACAAATTCCAAACCCTCCTTAAATAAGCTAAACACTAAGGGCTCCATGGTCCAATGAAATGAAATGTACAAAACTTTGAAGGTAACCAAAAAAAACCTAACGCTCCTTTTCAAAACTGTCAATGTTGTTGGTTATTGAAAATCACACTATCATCAAAAGTTGGCCATGATAGGAATCAATGTCAAGAAAAACAAATATGGACACCAATCTCATAAAGTTCACTCTGTCACTAATGACAATGTAAACAGAAACCCTCTGCCTCTCTATCAACACACTAGAGTATAGAACTCTACTATTTGTCTCTAGGATTCTTATGTATTGTGGTTAGCAGAACAAAATATTTGTGGTGGAAGGGAAGAACACATTGCAGTTACAAATCCATGAAACCTTCAATCATTTTCTTACAGTTGGAACCGACAGTGAGAAGGTTGTGAAACAACCTCAAGAGAAATTATTTTGATTAAAACTATTTCAGTGTCTCTGTCAAAGAGAACTTCTCAAATGTTCCACATGTACCTTGCAGTATCTTGTTCTTCTTCAGAACACAAGGGATCATGATGACCATATCAAGCGAGCATTTTATCAAAATAATTGTCAAGAACAAGACAGTCACAATGGAAATGAACAACCAAAGATAGAAGTTGAAGTTTATAGACAACATCATTTATGTGATGGAAGAAATATGGATGCAATCCTTTTACGACAAATGAGATTCAACGCAATAACCATTTCTTGGTTGAAGTTGTAGTCGTGTGTAAGGAAAACTCAGACTGAACAAATCGATGTAGACCAACATTCTCATGAGAGAAAAATATGTGATTGGCTATGTTACTCCTCAAAATGTCCAAACGCATCTTGAGTTTCTAGATGGAAAAATTGTCTAGAATAAGGAGGACAAGCATAGAAGTGTGCATTTCACTTAAGAATAATACCAATGGAATATTTTTTGCATGTAGTAAGACATTGTCAATAAGTTGGTGGTGTGACCGGTTGAAATGGCCTTCCAAGCTACCGGTAAGCATATAAGGGGAAAGTGACCACTGTCACCTTAGTCACTTCTCCCAACTGCTTCGGAAGCTTAAGCCTCCTAGGGAAAGAGCCCTATTACAATTCTGGAAAGACACTAAACACCAAAATTCCCTTTTGAAGATACTTTTTACTTGATGTGCTTGTAGATACTTTTCTATGGTTTGAGCATATGACCTGCAATTGAATGCAGAGACCAGTAAAAATATGATGCTATTAAATATGATGCAATTGAATGGTAAGGAGTGTTTTGTCCACTCCTTACCATGTATTTAACTCAGTTGTCACCTAAAACATTTATGAGAGCTGGTGTTGAGACCTATCAAAAGGGAATATTTCTCAGATTAAAACTTTGTAGCAAATTATAATGGAACAGTTTCTTATCAGTCTCCCTAATGAGTCATGACCCCTGGTGTTCTCTTAATGTCTAGCTTGAACTACTATAATTTTTTGGACAATATTCCACTAAGCTCACAAACGAAGGCAAAACGAAACTCTTTGACAACATTTTGCATCATGGATAGTAGAAATCACTTCTCTTATACATAAGGAATGCAGCAGGCACCTCTGTCAATAGCAATTGACAGAAGGATTTTGTTTTACAATCCATTACTACACCTAAATGTCTATTGTTCAAGACTACAGAATAGTTTGTCCTTCGACTAGAAATCTTTCACATGCTCCACAAGGTACAATTTAAATCACCATGGGCAATGGTGCATTTTCAAAATACAAAATGAGGAAATGTTCTTCGATACACATGATACATTCTCTGGGATTTTAATTGGATATTTCTCAAGGTGTCTGCATACTAGTTGAATTTATCCCTAAATTTGAGAAAGTGATGTGATTACAAGCATGCATGGAATGTAGAATATCAATGAATCTTTGCATGATGATTGGTTCTTGTGGCCTTATGACTGCGTTGTCATCTAATACTTAGTTACTATGTTTTGTTGAATGTGCAGCTGCCATTGAAAAGGACTTATGGGCCACTGCCACTGTAAGTGAAGATTATTTTAAAGCATTAAATGCTCGGTTATGATGGCTGCAAATAGGACCCCTGCAGGGAGACAAAACAGTGAAAACCAATAAATGGTTATGATTCGATAAATGGCCTGAGTTTTGACAACCTGGAAATTAGTGTATTATTCCCCTTGGGATTCTATTCCCCACTCTCATCTCATTTGAATTTGATCAACTTGCAGATGCTTCCAAGATGTGAAAAACAGGTTATGAACTATATGTCACAGCGCTAATCAAAATGACAACACTTTAAAAATGTAGATGAGCTAAAGCCATATTTTGAAGGCATCATGTTTGTCAATAGGCATTTTACTGGGCACTAAGTATGTTTCCCCTCGACCAAAAAACAAGATGTGAAGAGCTCAGTTCCTTTCAAAGGGCCTTAATCCCTTAAAAATAAAAACAGAACAAGGGTTCTCATGCTTCAATAAAAGCCTCTTCGTTGGCCAGGCTTTAAGCCTAGTTCTAACAGTACTTAAAGGAAAACAGAGATCATGGTTTCTCAAAAAATACGTTTGCATTGGGAAAGCTTCTTACATAAACTGTTTTAGTTTTTAAAGGTTATAAAAACTGTGAACATGAGTATAAGTATCATGGTATCTAGTGACACTGTCCGAGCTTTGGTTGGTTAGTACTTGTTTCTTATTTTGTTACTTGATGTGCTTGTAGATACTTTTCTATGGTTTGAGCATATGACCTACAATTGAATGCAGAGACCAGTCAAAATATGATGCAATTGAATGGTAAGGAGTGTTTTTTCCACTCCTTACCATGTATTTAACTCAGTTGCCACCTCAAACATTTCTAAGAGCAGGTGTTGAGAGCTATCAAAAGGGAACATTTCTCAAATTAAAACTTTGTAGCAAATTATAATGGAACATTTTCTTATCAGTCTCCCTAATGAGTCACGACCCCTGGTGTTCTCTTAATGTCTAGCTTGTACTACTATAATTTTGTGAACAATAGTCAACTAAGCTCACAAACAAAGGCAAAACGAAACTCTTTGACAACATTTTGCATCATGGATAGAAGAAATCACTTGTTTTATACATAAGGAATGCAGCAGGCACCTCTGTCAATAGCCATTGACAAAAGGATTCTGTTTTACAATCTATTACTGCACCTAAATGTCTATTGTTCAAGACTACATAATAGTTTGTTCTTTGACTGGAAATATTTCACATGCTCCATAAGGTACAATTTAAATGACCACGGGCAATGGTGCATTTTCAAAATACAAAATGAGGAAATGTTCTTCGATACACATGATACATTCTCTGTATTATGTTTAATTAATTGGGATTTTAATTGGATATTTCTCAGGGTGTCTACATACTAGTTCAGTTTAACCCTAAATTTGAGAAAGTGATGTGATTACAAGCATGCATGGAATGTAGAATATCAATGAATCTTTGCATGATGATTGGTTCTTGTGGCCTTATGACTGCGTTGTCATCTAATACTTAGTTACTATGTTTGTTGAATGTGCAGCTGCCATTGAAAAGGACTTATGGGCCACTGCCACTATAAGTGAAGATTATTTGAAAGCATTAAATGCTTTGTTATGATGGCTGCAAATAGGACCCCTGCAGGGAGACAAAATAGTGAAAACCAATAAATGGCTATGATGCCATAAATGGCCTGAGTTTTGACAACCTGGAAATTAGTGTATTATTCGCCTTCGGATTCTATTCCCCACTCTTCTCTCATTTGAATTTGATCAACTTGCAGATGCTTCCAAGATGTGAAGAACAGGTTATGAACTATATGTCATAGTGCTGATCAAAATGACAACACTTCAAAAATGTAGATGAGCTAAAGACATATTTTGAAGACATCATGTTTGTCAATAGGCATTTTACTGGGCCCTAAGTATGTTTCCCCTTGACAAAAAAACAAGATATGAAGAGCTCAATTCCTTTCGAAGGGCCTTAATCCCTTAAAAGTAAAAACAGAACAAGAGTTCTCATGCTTCAATAAAATCCTCTTCGTTGGCTAGGCTTTAAGCCTAGTTCTAACAGTACTTAAACGAAAACAGAGATCATGGTTTCTCAAAAAATACTTTTGCATTGGGAAAGCTTCTTACATAAACTATTTTAGTTTTTAAAGGTTATAAAAAATGTGAACATGAATATCAGTATCATGGTATCTAGTGACACTATCCAAGCTTTGGTTGGTTAGTACTTGTTTCTTATTTTGTTATTTGATGTGCTTGTAGATACTTGTATATGGTTTGAGAATATGACCTGTAATTGAATGCAGAGACCAATAAAAATATGATGTTATTAAATATGATGCAATTGAATGGTAAGGAGTGTTTTGTCCACTCTTTTCCATGTATTTAACTTAGTTGCCACCTCAAACATTTCTAAGAGTTGGTGTTGAGAGCTATCAAAAGGGAACATTTCTCAGATTAAAAATTTGTAGCAAATTATAATGGAAAATTTTCTTATCAGTCTCCCTAATGAGTCACGACCCCTGGTGTTCTCTTAATGTCTAGCTTGTACTACTATAATTTTGTGGACAATAGTCAACTAAGCTCACAAACGAAGGCAAAACGAAACTCTTTGACAATATTTTGCATCATGGATAGAAGAAATAACTTGTCTTCTACATAAGGAATGTACTAGACACCTCCTCAACAACCATTGACAGAAGGATTCAGTTTTACAGTCCATTACTGTACCTAAATGTCTATTGTTCAAGACTACAGAAGCTTGGTAAAGGCAAAAACATATGTATTTTGGGTAGTTACAAACCTTTCTTGCTACCATCTCCGGGTAGTTATCTTGAAAAAGTGCAAGAATTTGGTTTGATGCAGCTCTCAATTATTTCTTGGGCATATTCTTAAGCTTTGTGATTTGAATCATGGCATTGACCCCACTAGGCTTGAAGTCAAGGCGTTTGATGCCCTTCTCCAGAATTTGGACCATCCACCTCAGAAACTTCTTTAGCTTCTCATCGTCTCCAAAGATCTTCTGATAGAGCTCCTTGTCTCGAAAACTATTGCGTTTTCACAGCAAAATAATATGAAACAAAAACTAATAATCGAATACCCATACTCAAATATTTAGTGGCAAAATATCACATTGTTTGGTACATACAACAAAGCATATAAAAATAGATCTACCTAAATATCTCTATTAGTACAATCATATAAAAAATATCTCTGTAAAATATATGTTAACTTTTAGTGTTTTTCAATCAAGGCCAAAGATATATGTGATTTGACACAAGCAATCATTTGTCAAGTAACAGATATCTAAAAATTCATCAAAAAATTCAATTGTTGGTGTGTCAAAACCCACAAAAACCAGATATACTATGAAACTAATGTCATTTTTTTCTTCATTAACAGGCATATATAATATATTGATCGAAGCAAGCTCAGTAAAGGAAAAAACATATGTATTTTGGGTAGTTACAGACCTTTCTTGCTACCATCTCCGGGTAGTTATCTTGAAAAAGAGCAAGAATTTAGTTTGATGCAACTCTCAATTATTTCTTGGGCATATTCTTAAGATTTGTGATCTGACTCATGGCATTGACACCACCAGGCTTGAAGTCAACGAGTTTGATGCCCTTCTCTAGAATTTTCCCTCCACCTTAGAAACTTCTTCAGCTTCTCATTGTCTCCAAAGATATTTTGATAGAACTCCTTGTCTCGAAAATTAGTGAATTTTCACAGTACAAAAGATATGAAACAATAACTAATAATCTAATTTCCATACTCAAATATTTAGTGGCAAATTATCGCATTGTTTAGTACATACAACAAAGCATATAAAAAGAGATCTACCTAAAGATCTCTATTAGTACAATCATATAAAAAATATCTCTGTAAAATATATTTTGTATATTTTATCCTATTTTAATAAGGGCCAAAGATATATGTGATTTGACACCAGCAACCATTTTTCAGGTAACAGATATCTAAAAATTCATCAAAAAATTCAATTTTTGGTGTGCCAAGAGCCACAAACACCAGATCTACTATGAAAACTAACGTCATCTTTCTGTTCATTAACAGGCATATAAAATATATTGATCGAAGAAATATTGATAAAGGAAAAAACATATGTATTTTGGGTAGTTACAGACCTTTCTTGCTACCATCTTCGGGTAGTTATCTTGAAAAAATGCAAGAACTTGGTTTGATGTAGCTCTCAATTCTTTCTTGGGCATATTTACCTAATCCTCAATCCTAAGATATTTACCTAATCCTAAGATATTTACCTAATCCTATAAACAACAATCCTAAGATATTTACCTAATCCTCTTCCTGCTAGACCCCTTCCTCCCGCACCTCTGCCAAATCCTCTTCCAACATATCCTTCCCGTGTTTTCCTGCAAAGATAGCTAGAAGTGTAAGGAAGACACATGAAATTAGTATTTTTTATACTCCAAACTGTTTTCTCCTATTAATCTTATCCCTCAAATTATTCCCAAGAAATACACCAAAAAGGACATTATAAACAACCCATAGATGTCTCACCGCTGCCACTCCAATGCAATTGAATCAACAAGAGCCTTAATCTTGCTTTCTTCGTCAGCTTTATTTGTAAACACTGGCTGTGAATGTGCTATCTGTATTGCTTGAGGCACTTCAGGTAGTGAATAGAGATCATTACCAAATTCATCCCACTCTGAATCATCAGGCTGCATGTTTAAATTATGAATAATTAATAATCTATTATGTAGTCTTCAGTGATAGATAGTCATTGTCTTTGAGAAGTACAAAGGTGTGTATCCTTACAAATTTGAATTGAGAAGAATCAAAAAGTCTGAAACCCATTCTTAGGTACTAAAGCTTGATCTTTGGGTTTTTCAATTTCTTTTGGCCTGCAAATAACAACAATTGTAATTCTAATCTCAAGATGATTCATTTGTCATATGTATTAGTCTAGCTAAATCTAAACCACAAAATCAGAAATTCCTAATGATGAGAAAGTTGAAACATAATTCATACACCAAACTAAATTATAGGAACTGGTAACATATCCAAATAAATGCACTGCAAACTCAAAGCCACCATTTACATTGAAAAAACTATAAATATAACCTAAACTGGTAGAGAGGTGAAAGGGTGTGCTCTTCTTTCTTCTCTGTCACAATTGGAATGCAGGGTCTTCTCGGAACTCGACGCACTAAAACATATGTATTTTTTTGGGCACCAACATTCCTTCATCCAGATATTTTGAAAAAAAATACATAAGCTATATCACAACCTACACTAACCATTGGAATGGACATGTCTTCAATCCGCTTCGAAGGTTTAGGCCTAAAAAAACTACAACTGGGTCAAATATATGGGATATATGCCACCCAAATACCCACTATGGAAACAACAGTTCATCAACATACACCACATATCAGACACCTAAAACACACCCACTGTCGCAAACTGCAATGGGGTAGCCAAAATATTAGTCATATATTCGTTGACAAAAAATGGAGGTTTTATCACTAAACATAAAACAGTCAAAAATGGCTCAAATTATAGCTCTTGAAAGTCCAAATATTTCTTACCCACAAACGGAGAACAACAAATAAGGAACTCCATGGGCAGGCATCCAAAACCTTCAAACAACATGATCTCCCAGCGAATCACAGGCTCTCATAGCTGGAGAAAGAATATTTACCAGTTAATTGCAAATGTTGAACACCACAGAAACTAGGTTTCAAATCACAAGCTTTGGTGGCTGAAGAACATACCTACCAGATACCAAAAGAGGAGGAAATTAGGTGCATTAGATTGGAAATTAAGAACTCAAGCCAAAACCTTAACATTGAAAAACGGATGGAGGGGCTATCCATACTCTCTTTTACAAGTGTTTTTTAACCAAACTACTTGGATAATCCTTTTTCCAAGATAGCATCATCTTTAGCTTGCATTTGAGCAATTTCTGAAGCAATTTCAGAGTTCTAGGGTTATACACAAATTTTAATTTAAAAAAAGGGTGATCGAATTCAACTAAAAAAGCCCATTTCTGAATCAATTTCAAAGTTCTAGGGCTAAAATTTTATCATTCGAATATCAACTAAACTCAAAAACAATAAATTGAAATTTTTTGGGATGGCCATATAGATTGAAACATACCTTGTGCCATTGAAGCCTTGAACACAAACGAGTTTAGTTACAGTGTTGTTGTTTGATGAAAAACCCATCTAACTGAAATGTATTATGTATTGGGTCGTCGTACTCCATTGAGCGAAATTCTCGCGCTAGTCTGTCCTGGGTGATTTCAAGGTTAATTTCTCAATACCGTTCAAATTTGTATTTACAAGTTGAAGATTACAGAGTGATGGCAGTTGCAGTCATGGCCAAACGTGAGCTTTCAAGGACGCTAAGAAACCTAACGGCAAGTGGAAACATTTTCTCGTAACAATTAAAAAATGCAGAGGTTTATGGGTTCTCTTTAGCTCTATCCCAGGGTTTCATTTTCTGAGTCCCTCTTCTAGATGAGATTACCAATTGAGCTCATTGTCATTGCACTTGCGGCAGCTTTTACATAATATATTGAAATATAAATAAAATTGAAATAACCAGGTCTTAATGTGGTTTATTGTATATCCTCAGACACTGCACTGTCCGATATCTCCCACTTCTAGAATTTTGCATTGAACACTGCACATCTGATGCCATATTTTCCACACTCTCAACTGTATTATTTGACCCAACTCTTTTTTCCCTATCTTGCATAATGTTTTTTACAACAGGGTTGTTTTCATTTTCTACAAATAGTTCACATTTTGGTGTTTGTTTGTCAAGCAAATGGCATTGACTTTCCCTTTGAATACTAGGGTGAATTAGCCTGTTTGTATTTATAAGCTCTAATGGTGCGGAACGAGCAGTGATAAAATTTGAAGGGCGGGTATTAATTTCAATTGGAATGGAATTCATTTTTGGAGAACTTCTCTAAGGTCAATATAAATCATTTCACTTCAAGTATAAATTAATTAAAATTTTTCAACAAAAAAAATTAAAAAATATAATTGTTCTTTCAAAATTTTACAATTTTCAACAATTGAGCACTCTTACTATTTACATGAAAAAATGATATATTTTCAATAAAACCTATTTTTAACACATTAAATTGTCATGTGTATCATTAATTTAACATTTTATTAACATAACAACTATACAAGTTGTCATGTGTGTCATAAGTTGTCATATGTGTATTTTTTCAAGTTTGGGCACACTTCATTATACAAAAAAACTACTTAGACTATGTCATAAGAATATTGGGGTGTCTACGTGCAATCCAAGATTGATAGATGTAAGAATGATAAGGTTTGGGCACCTAAGAAAAAATAATACACAACTCATAAAACATTAAAAAAAAATTCATACATACCAAGAAAGTTAGCAAAGCTAGTATAATCGGGGTCAGGGCATCAAATTTTTTTGTTCAACACTTGTCATGAAAGCATACATGTATGGGATGGAGGAGCAATGGAATCAAGCCTAAGTCAATTGAACCCTTGCAACTCACTGCATGTCTGAGTCTCAACAATCTGCTTTTTAAATTGAACCAAAAACCAAAAGACGTTTATTAATGGCTAGATTGGATTCAATGAATCAACAGTCACGGGTATGAATTTAAGTTATTTAATGAAAACAATTAATGTGTATACCTTCATGTCGAAACCGTTTTCCATGCTGATGCATGCCACTACCCTCTTTATTGTCTTACCAAAAGGCTTGATAATGAGGAAGAAGGCCTAAAATTATGGACTTCACCTTCAAAGAATGCCTTGCAATCACATTGGTGAGGAGTGATAAGAAGATCACAACAATCCAACGTGTCAAATTTCAATTGATAGTGTTAATTAAAGACTTATATGGTAAATTTAATATAAGAGTTACTTATAGTTGTCTCTTACTCTTTGCTTCTTGACACATTTAATATTTTATATATGGTTGTCTTATCAGAAATGCTATAAGGGACAGAGGTTAACATTGTACAAGGCCACCTTTATAAGACAATTATTACTATATGTTGCATAGATTGTCAAAAATAGAACTAAACAAGTTCAATGGCTCCAACCCAGCCAGATGGATTACCCAAATGGAACATTATTTTCTCCTCCAAGGTATTAATGATAAGTAGTTGAAACTCAAAGTGGATATGTTATACTTGGATCGAGAGAATTGGCATGGTGGAAATGGCATAAGAAGAATTACAAGGCATACGTTGCCCAGAGCCAATTTGTGAATGCCATCTCATTATGTGTTGGCTGGAAAGTATTTGTAGAGGAAATATAATATAATATTAACGGATCTGTATATGTGGAGGAAATGTAATATTATATTGATGAATCGTTTTCCTTTACCTTACGTGAAACATGGGAATGGTTGTTGAACTTAAGCATACATGGAGATTATCTAATCATGGATCATATATTAGATATGCTTGTTGAGAACACATGCCATATTTGGAGGTGGCATGTTTCCTTTTCCATGGTTTGAGGAGAACATGTGAAAGTAATTTGTAGAAGTTTTTATAAAGTATTGAATAGAATTTTTGTGGATATCAATTAGACGGCTTTTCAACTCTTTTGTTGACATTTATTAATGGTTAAGTAACCTTGGAAGGGGATTTTGGATGCATCCATCTAGTCCGTGTCCATTGTTTTAGTATTGTACAAACCATTCTTTCACCTCTATGATCGTTGTTGTGATTAGGAAATCAAATGAATTCAAGCTTTAGTGAAATACTAGAATAAGGACATTATCGGCCTCTAAACAGGATCAAAAGGTCGTCAATATGTATTTCCAAGAGTTTATATTTATAAAAGGTGGCAATTTTAAAAGGTGAAGGGAATATATCTTAAAATGGGTGGAGTGTGTTAATGCCCTTTATTTGTTTAGAAAGTTTTGGTGGTTGAATGGAGAGTAGAGAGGTCCTTTACGATGTGGTATGGAGGATATATTGTCATGTACGATTAAAGTGCCTTCTTATTCAAAGAGGGGAAGACAATAAATAATGTAAAGTGTGTGTCCATGGAATTGAATATGTGATCTATGAAGGGAGAAGGGAATAAAAAATGTAAATATATAATCAACGGATTTCAACCTGTGTCCTATGGAAGGAAAATCAAAATCAAAATCATCAAATGTGTGTTAATTGATTTGGACCTATGACCTCTCAGCAAAAGTGGCCAAACCTAAAAAAATAACAAAATGGATATTCCATGGGAACTGAACCTCTAACATCTCAATCGTGAAAATAGAAAAGAGGATGCACAAATGTTTATGGGGTTGAACATGTGGGATCTTAGTGAAGGATGCAAAACTCAAAAAAATGTGTTTAATGATAACAATAAAAATGTAATAACATATGTCTAATATATGGATCTAATTCATGCACAGGTATTTTTCTATGAAGGTATTTTGAATCCAAAATGGATATTTGTCATTCATTATGATCCAAGATTAAGACATGTTTTCGAAGATGCTTCAATCAATACTGAGAAAACCAATGATGACCAACCAAATATAGTTGAGGGAGAACAAGTTGGCATCCATGATGATGTTCAAGTTGAAGAAGATCTAGTAGAAGAATGTGAAGATTATAATGATGACAATATTCCTTTAGCAATATGGAGAAGCAGGGTCATAGGTGCATCTTCAGAAGATGCTATCATGGAGGAAGCTGATAGTATGGAGGAAGATAATATGGATGATATCGAAATCAATGATGAAAATAGATCTGGTGACATTCATGTAACTAATTTGGAAACAAATTTTATTGATACAGAATATGATGAAATTAGTGAAGATGAGGATGATTACAATACCACTTTAGCAGGATGGTTTAGCAAGAATAATATTAGGTACTTGCAAGAACATATGAACACTGCCAAGGAAAAATTGGAAGACCTAGATGCATATTATAATGTGAATGAAGACTTCTAAATTTACAGTCGGATATGTAATTCATATTTAAATAATAATTGTTTTTATGTCCCATTTTAAAATGCTTCGTTATTATTTGGCTACAATAATCATTCAATTACTATGTTTAGAACTCATAATCTAAGTTAATGTGTTGATTATTTTCTCTATACTCGTTACCCAGTGTAATGTCCTTAAAATGTTTATAAGTTAATATGACTTGGTAGCCAAAAATAACAAGAATTAGTTGGATAATAGTTATTGTGGTTAGTTTCATCTATTGGTTGATAATGGTTAGAAGTGATATGAAGTTATTCATTGAGAATTAAAAAATGTTATATATGTATATTGTAGAAGTTGTCATATGCATGTACATACAAATATAACTTGTGCAGTTGAAGGAATTGGTTAATACAAATGTACGTAAACTACACTATAGCAAAAACCTTTGATTAGTTTATGTATAAGCTCACCTTTAAAACAAATATGATTCACTTAAACATATATATAATCCATGTAGTATTCATATAGATGTTCAAATGGGATTTCAATTAGATTATGTGATTCAAAACTACCCTCCAAATCAAAATACTTTTGATTAACTATAATAGGAAATGAAAAGTAAGATGCCAAATCGAGGAAATGTCGTATTTTGATTTTGTTGTCACCTTTGTTCATCAAATCATCCTTTTTCCACTTTAGCAAGATCTTTATATAATGTGCCTATTTTTTCACCTAGACATGAATCTAGCACAAGTAGAATTTAAATGTAATTTATTTGGGATGTTATAGTGGACGCAATTTGTGTCCATTTTAGCATCATGATGATATCAACCACCTAGTTTTGCACCTATACAGACTAGCATAAGGAGAACATAAATGTAATTGATTTGGGGTGCTAAAGTGGAAACCATAAATGTAATTGATTTGATGACAATGGCATTCACAATTATGTGATTACATGATAATGATGATGACAATGCTATTGTTGATGATGACAATGACAATGACAATGATGATGATGATGAGATGAATGATGATGAAAACGATGGCAATGATGATGAAGATGACAATGATGTGATTATATGGTGGTGATGATGATGATGATAGTAATGATGCCAATGAAAATTACGATGACAATGAGAATGACATGAGAAATGATGATGATGATGATGATCCTTATAAGAAAGTGTTGGTAGAGGTAAATAAACCTGGTTTCACTACAAGCTCCAAGATTAAAATGTGCTCAATCATAGTTATAAGTTATGCATGCTTAAAATTGTATTTGTATCCCACTTGTTATGCATGCTTTAAATGGTAAACATATCCCATATGATTTAAATGATGACGATGATGAACTACATGACAATGACAGTGATGATGTTTTTTATGATGAAGATGATGGAAATGATGATGATGATGATCATCATCATCATCTTTGTCATTGTCACCATGATTATCACAATAGTCATCATCATCAGCATAATCAACATTCATGTCATCATCATCACTGTTGTCCTTGACATCATCATCATCACCATTGTCCTTGACATCATCATCATCATGATTATTGGCATTTTCATCAGTTATTCATCATTATATTTGGAATAAGAAATAACATCTACCCAAAAATATGTGATTAGTGGAAAAGGGTCATGGAGGACACATACAATTTATGCATGACAAATAACAACTTATTTTTTAAGATGATAAACATCATCATTCTCATTGTATTCATCATCATTGTCATTGTCATCATCACCATTATCATCATTCATTTCATTTCCAATGTCGTCATTTTCATTATCTTCATCATGATCATTGTCATAGTTCTCCTCATTATCAACAACATTATCATCATCATCATAACCATCCTCAATATCATAATCATTATCCTCGTTGTTATGTTCAACATCTGGGTGTAAAACTGGATGCAAAAGTGGATAAAAACATGGATGCAAAAAAGGATGCAAACATGGATGCAACAAAAGTAGGCGCAAAAGTGGGTGCATAATGGGGTGCACCAAAAATGGATGCAAAAGTGGACGCAAAAAATGATGCAAACATGGAAGCAAAACATGATGAAAAAAATGGCGCAAAATTGGATACAACCATGGATGTAAAATTGGATACAAAATTGGATGTGAAAGTGGATGCAACAAAAGTAGATGCAAAAGTAGTTGTAACACCCAACGCAAAACCCAATGCAAAAATGGATGCATAAAGGGATGCAATAACTAATGTAAAATTGGATACAAAAAAAGATGCAAACTTGGATTCAAAATTTGAAGCAAAAGTGGGTGTAAAAGTAGGCACAAAAATGGGTGTGAATTAGGACGCGACAAAAGTGGATGCAATAGTAGATGCAAAAAAAGATGTAAACATGGATGCAAAAAGGGATGAAAATGTGGGTGCAAAAGAGGACGAAAAAATGGATGAAAAATTGGCTGAAACAAAATGAGATGAAAAACTAGACTCAAAACATGATGTAAAATTTGATGCAAAACTTGGCGCAGGAAGGGATGCAAAAAAAGAAGCAGAAGTGGATGCAAAAGTGGATGTAAAAAAGGATGCAAAAGTGGGTGAAAACAAGGGCGTAAAAGTTGAGAAAAACATGGACGTAAAAGGGGGCACAACAAGAGTATATGTACAAACTAGGTGCAAAATTAGGTGCAAAACTAGGCTTAAAACCTGTCGCAAAACCTGATGCAAAACCTGGCGCATAACCAGGTGCAAAACCCGGTGCAAATTACATCACAATTTGAGCCAGATTTAGAAAAAGGATGCAAAAAATGCCTAAAATAGCACCAATCCGTGAAATTGCACCATTTTGTCCAAAAAATGAAGAAAAATACACTGAAAGATGGTCTAGACGCAAAAATGGATGCAAAAAGAGACGCTAAATCCAGTTTTTGT
>LPNX011050390.1:205127-216328 GCA_001517045.1 Pseudotsuga menziesii
AATAATCTAACTTGCATAAACTGATGTAATAGAATAGGGTTCCGCACCTGATAAGCCCGATTGAGCTAGGAAACCACCAGCTGAGAGTCCAGTTGGACTTATAGCTGAGTGATACCACATGACAAAGCATCCCATAGAAGCTCAATGATGACCCTGTATTCAACGACATTATTTGTAGTAGGACCTAAGCAAGCACCTCCTGAAGCAACTAACTGTCCTTAGGGCGAATAAATGACCCATGCAGCTGAAGCCAAATTACAAGTGTGGCGACTGGCACCATCAGCGAAACCTATGAACCACTCAAAAGACATCTGTAACAACCAGCAAATGGTATTAAAAAAAAAACCATTGACCTATTGTACATAAAAATACATACAATAATATACAGGAAAAAGTGCTAAGCCTAAGCATAGTACTTTTTCAGGTAGAGCCCATTTCTAGGCTCAGGCAACTTATTCCCATCGAAATCAATCAATTCATATGCGCCCTTCTTTAACACCTTCGAAATGAAATAAGGCCCCAACCACATAGACCTGAATTTTCCTGCCCGCAGGGGTTCTTTGTCTTGGTCCCAAAGAAAAACAAGCTCCCCTTCAGAGAAAACCCGAGGCTTAACCGATTTATCGTATTGGATTTTGACCCTATTTTTATGAGCTTGGTTTTCTGTCAGCGCATCTCTACGTTGTTCATCTAGATGTTCTAAATGTAATAGACGTTCTTCCAGCTCAGTCCTATCAGGTAACACATGAATAACAATTCTTAAAGACGGGATTTCACATTCAATCGGGGTAACGGATTCCACTCCATGAACGAGTTGGAAGGGGGAAAACCCCGTGGCAGTTTTTACATTGGTCTGGTATGCCCAAAGCGCAGGATATAACATGATATGCCAGTTGGAACGGGCTACATTAATAGTGCATTTAAGGATAGTTTTCAAAGTTTTATTAACAGCCTCGACTTGACCATTTGTTTAAGGATAGAACGAAGATGAATGTTCTTGTCTAAATCCTAGCATAGTGGTCAATTTAGTCATCATGCTATTTTGGAAATGAATGCCATGGTCAGTGACAATCACTTTAGGTATACCAAATCATGCAATAATTTGATTGAACACAAAAAAAATTGCAGTTTCCTCATCAGCTTTAAAGGTGGGCATTACCTCTGCCCATTTCGTAAAATAATCTACAGCGACAATGATATATTTGTGCCCTCCAGCCAAGGTTGGGTTACACGTCACTTAATCAATCCCCCACTTCATGAAGGGGCCCACTGAGATGACAGGAAATAACGGAGCAAGATGCGACCGCATCTTTCTGGTGTAAATATGACAAGGATGACAACGCTTCACGACTTCCACACAATCTTTAAAGACCGTGGGCCAGAAATAACCGGCACATAATATCTTCTGGGCCGTTGCTAACCCAAATAAATGACCCCCACACTCTCCACTATGGGCATCATTTAGGACAATATTTGCTTCCTCGTGGGTAAGACATCGATGCAAAACATAATCTACCCCCCTATGATATAAAGTATCTCCTATAATGAGGTAGTTCTTGGCATGCAAGCGTAGTTTATGTTGTTCTTCCCGCAAGAAAGCTGCAGGATACTTCAAAGTCTGGAGATAGATAAGTATATCTCCATACCAGGGGTCAGAGGTGGAAATAAAAAAGATATGCTCATCTGGGAATGACTCTTCTTCAATGGCTACATCCTCTTCTACTGGAAATTCTGCATTGAGCTCAGCGAAAACTAAGGAGTTTTTGGATTTGGCGAATTGAAAATCCAAGTCAAACTCTTGGAGAATGACTATCCATTTGTTGAATTTGCCTCCAACTATCCGTCGGGACAAAACATATTGAAAAGGATTAACATCTGCCACTACCATTGTAGTCCTTAGTAAGATGTAGTGACGTAACCTCTGAACAGCATAAACAACTGCTAAGGCCAACTTCTCGACATGGGAATACCTAAGTTCAGGTCCAGCTAAAGCATGACTGAGATAGTAGACGACATGCTCTTAGAGATTAACATCCTCCTGGACTAGGATTACCCCTATAGTCGACTCAGATGTGGCTAGATACAATATAAAATCCCTAGAGTAATCTGGCGGACGCAATAATGGTGCTGAAAACAAAGCTTTTTTTAATGCCTCGAATGTGATTTGTGCAATTTCATCCCATACAAATGGGGTGTTCTGTTTTAACAGGCACATGAAACCTTTAGTAATCTTGGCATAATTTACAATGAAACGTCGAAGGAAATTGGACTTCCCCTGCAGGCTTTGAAGCTGCCTGATAAAACGAGGAGGAGGCATATTTTACAATAGCCTTAACTTTCAAAGGATCCACCTGAATGCCTTTATTAGAAACAATGAATCTGAGCAGTCTCCTTGACTCGACACAGAACACACACTTGTGGGGATTCAAGCGAATTTTATAGTATCAACATCGTTCAAAAATCAAACGCAAGTGATCTGGGTGGTCGATCCTCTTACGAGAATGTGCAGGCAGATCATCAAGGTAGGGTTCGACAATGGCTTTAATATCGTGAAAGGAAAAATTCATTGCCCGCTGAAAGGTTGTTCCAACATTTTTCAATCCAAAGGGCATTTTATTGCATGCGAAGGCACCCCAAGGACAAATGAAAGTTGTTTTATGTTGTTCTTCTAGTTTAATTCGAATATGATTATATCCGGAGAAACCATCCATAAACAAAAAGGCTTCACTTCCCGTGCAAGCATCAATAATTTGATCTATAAATGGCATGGGATAGTTGTCCTTAGGACAGGATTTGTTTAAATCTCGAAAGTCAAAGCATAGACGTATGGTCCCTTACTTTTTATCAACAGGAACAGGATTGGATACCCATTATGTCAAAGCTATGGGATAAATAAAACCGGCTTTCAACAGTTTCTCCACTTCAGCCTTCACCGCCATCGCTTTACGCGGGTTAACAGGTATCAACTTTTTCCGAACAGGTTTAGCGTCAGGGTATGTTCGGATTTCATGCTCGACTATAGATGGATCAATGCCTGGCATCTACTCATATGACCAGGCAAAAACATCGCGGAATTCCTTAGACAAGGCCGTATAGATTGCAATCTCCTCAGGAGAGCAGTTTGCGTTGATATGCACATTTTCCACAACGTTAGGATTTACAGAGATGTTGATAGGGATAGTAGCTGAAATATCTTCCATGTTCCCCTTAGCAAACATTCCTTCCCTTGGTAAGGGATTAATGGGCGTATCAACATTGTTTTCCAGTCTCATATGAAACTCCTGATTCTCTACCCTGCTTAACTCTGGAAGAAAAAAGGATCGATGGTGAATATCTTCGCAGATCTTATCTCGTCTACACATGGCTTCCAGAATGGCTTCATCTGAAGGTAAAACCATATCTAAGCAATCTCTAGAATGAAAAGATTTTTCTTCTCAAGCAGGCAGATAGGCTTCTTCCAATTCCTCTGAGACTGTGTGGGAGACCATAATGGGATCAACAGTGGTACGGGTGATAGCTTGATAAGCCACTTCTGTTGTCGATAAGGGCACTTCAAGTTCATGGTGGGAAGGGAGAACCCAAGGATCATTCCTATCAACAACCGTAGCTATGGACTTCCCCACACTAGTAGAACCTATATAATTAATCGGAGCTGGAAAATCAAATGTGCCCATCAATTATGCGTACATTACAACCCTTAAGCTCTTTGAAGCAGGTTTGACCTGATCAACCAATGGTATAGTGGACTCATTATATTCCATGCGGAATTTTCAAGTAAAACTGAGTTGGTCAATAGTAACCAACTTCCATTCGTGTGGAAACACTACCACTTGAAAGACCTTCGATGCAATAGCAGACATGGCATAATTCCAACTTCTCCCCAAGAGCAAATTGTAATCCAAAGGTGCATCAATCACCTCTACCTCAACAGACACTGCTTTCCCTGCCAGCTTAATTTCAAAATCTGGTAGGATACCATGTGGACAGAATGACCTTCCGTCGAAAGCAGTAAGTAGGGTGTTTGACGGGACCAGCTTTGGGGATGCAAGAGCTTTCCAACACGACCAGGACATAACACATGTAAAAGCACCCTCATCGACAACTGCCCTTCCAATGGTCTTTCCACCATGGATGACATCTATTGATAAGGCTACATGATATGGTAGCCGAATTTTGACATCAGACAAATTAAATTTCGCCATGAGACTCGATGAGTCCATACTACCTAAGGCTGCTAAGAGTGCATCCCGCTGGGCGGGACAACTCTGTAACACCTCTAAAGCTGACATTGCATAAGGCGTTTGGGCTAAGTCTTCAACTACGGAGTAGTTTGTTGCAGCCCTAGCATTAGGATTATGCAAGGTCTTCTTAAAGACACCTTTCGGTATCTTGGGCATGATTTCGGTAGGTTTCTCAATCGTGAGAGGGTTAGAAGTTTCACCTATTGACTTACCCTTCTCCGAGGTCTCTTTTTCATAGTTTTTGTTCCTGGTCTATAGTAAAGTTTGGGATTGAACCATGTTGATATAATTGGGTTCAGGAGCATTTGGGGTGCCCCCTTCAGGATAGCTAGTTGTTGATCTTTTAACAACTTCTGATCTTGTTCCATAAGGGGACATAGATGGGTAAGGTGATCTTCATGGCACAACTTGTATGGGAATTTCACCTTCTTCTTTTCTTTCTTGCCCCCATCAGCATTTTTTGCGGGTTTTTTCTTGTTTTGGTTTCCCTCCCCTTTCATTCCTCTCTTCTTTTTCCCACTGGGCTGCTAATTGCCCTTATGAGAGGTTTGTGCAAAAACATTTGCATTTTGGGGTGAGGGGGCATCCTTTGCTGACTCCGCCGTAGAATTTTTGATGGATAGGTGATGGAGTTGTTTGGCCAAAGAATCTAGAGTGGGATAATTCATGGAACCAACCACACCATCGGCATGGGGTCCAGGCTTAGGTTTCTCTGCATCGTGTGTTGGCCTCGATGCCTTAGGGATAATCTCATATAAGATACCAGACTGAGAATATATCAAATCTAGTTGCTAGGCCCTGAGGATAGCTTCTTCCTCATTCGTCACTCCTGAAGTAGATACATCCTTAGATATATAAGGCAATAAGGATTTAAGGAACCATTCTAATAAGAACTCAGGAGGAATTGTGGCTTTAATAAGGCTCTTCTGTCTTCTCCATTCTTGGATGTGATCTGAGATATGGGTGGCCTTGTTCTGCTGGAAGGTAGACAACAAGTCCATTCTGAAATCATATTGGACGAGAAGCTGGAAGTGACTAAGAAATGCATTAGCCAAGTCCCAAAAACTGCTAAATGCAGCAGAAGGCAACTCAATGTACCATTTTGCTGCAGTACTTTTCAAATTTATTTGGAACAGCCTCAACCGAACTGAATCTTCGTTCAATGAGTTGGAAGATCACCATAAATGGAAAGTGGTGGCATGAGCTCCAGGATCATCACCAACTTTTCCTTTGAATTTTGGGATATCCGAGGGCAGCTTGGTAGGGACGGGTGGCCAGGAGGGATCATGTCTCACTGGGTCATTCATCAGTTTAGACAAATCTGGCAAGTTTAACGTTGCCAGGAAAGGAAGCTTGAGTCTAAATAGAGCACTAAAAGTACTAGTTTGGGGATTAGAAGGACTTGCCCCCATATTCCCATATGTGAAAGTGGGGTTGCCCCCTGCTACCGGTTGTGAAGTGGATGGGTTGCTTTGGAAAGGGTTCCATCCATAAGCCACATGATTGTTTGTGTAAGGTGGAGTATAAGAGGTTCTGGCTACCCCATTTGAAACTGGGGTTTGAAATACAGGAGCAGGTATCCCTCCGCTAAAAATAAAAAAGGGAGAGCTCGTGAACGGAGCTAAAACCAGATTTTGAAAACCTTGACCATAAGGGTTAGTGTTTCCAAACTGCACCCCTACATATGAGGGTGTTGGGCCTACGTATGGAGTGGATGGGGGAATGTGCCCCCCATTCCAAGGAAATCCTTGGACAAAAGCCGAGGATATCGGGGGAGGCAACACCCCTTCAGCCGGAGCGGCTGAGGTGAAGGTAAAAGAACTTTCTCCTGCAGTAGACATTATCCTGCCCATAGGGACACCAATCATAGGTGGATCAAAAGGACGAACCTGAACGATCACAGGATCGTTTAAGTCAGTTAGAGGTGTATTAAAATTAATTTCAAACTCGTCAGCCTACAAGTCTTCTATCTCAATTGTGTTTAAATTAAGACATTTTTCCCTAAGTTCTGGTTCACCCGGAACTTCACTAACTCCTATTGATTCAAAAGAACCGTCTGTGTCCAATATCCGCCTTTGAGGGGGAGGTGAAGGTTCCAAAGTAATGAGTGGAGGAAGGTTTTGCAACCTTCATGACCTTCTAATAGGTTGGTCCTCCACGATTGTAAATTTGAGTCTTCAAAACCTAAGGTCGGCTAAACACAGACAAACCACAGAGCAATCACTACAAAAAATTCCTAAAGCCTCAACAATCACAAAGGGTACAAGATATGCTTTCCCAAAGAAAGCTAAGAGACAGTTTCTTGGCGTCCTTGAAGAGGTTCTTAGGCACAAGTGGAGGAATCACCCACCGCCCTCCTACACTTTCAACAAGGGTTACCTTCCAAGCCCATCCAAGGTTAACCAGAATAGAATTCCAGTTTACCTGTGTATAAACCCTAGATAGAGACTAGAGGCTACATTAGCTATATCAATAGTCTGGGGGGACAGTTGCAAGCCTGATTCGTACGCATGGGCAGGGTAGCTGAGCTTGAAACTCTGTCTAGGACAAAATCCCCAAATGCGTAAAAACCTTGGTCTATGTTTCGACAAGGAATCAGAGGGTTATCTCCTCAGTCCAATGCCTTCACGCGACCTCATGCTTAACTCCTGTTTGAGAGGAGCTTCCCAGATACTATCAATAAAGAGAAGGATTTACCTATCGATTGGCCCACTATGTCTGAATTTAAGTACTTATGGGGAGTTTACACTTCCTATCTCACAAGTCTAGCCTAAGCTAGTAGGTGTATGGTCCTATAAAACAAAAAATACTAATAAGTTTTAAATTATAGCGTTCATTTTAAGGGTTGTTTTTACTCAGAAGGAAAGTGGAGTGAAATATTATGATATTATTGACTCGATAAGAAATGTAAAAAACAGGTGTATAAATCAATTTCAAAGCAAATTATCACTACTTAAAACAAGCTTCTCTTTTTCTTTTTTTTTGTAAATATAAACTAATGAAAATGCATCTAAGACAGAGAAAACTAAGACTTATTTTTGTATTTTTGAGATTTTATTTAAAAAATGAAAGTAAAACTACCATATGCAATTCGAAATGCAAATGTTTCCAATGCTTTTTCTTTTCACTTTTCAAATTCCTCAAAGATAACTATGCACCTAAATGAAAAAATTCTTGAGTATGATTGAATAATCTAACTATATAAAGTAAGCAAAATGAAGTAAAGCAGATTTATAAAAAACCAAAGATCAACCACCTAAGGAAGACTTGGAAAACACCCAACTGGGGAAGACACAATGAATGGAAATCACTGAAATCAATCAAAGGCAAGTGACAAACCAACACTATTCAGAAATAGAATGGGATATACGATATCTAGAACCCTGATCACTGATTCAGACAACTAGCACTTGGACCTATTACCCAACAGGAAAATATACTTCAAAATGCTAAAAGAAAGACAATCCAACCAATAAAAACCCAAGGGCTTAATGAAAAGCATGAAGTATGGTTAACAGGGCTATCAAACCTATAGTGCAATGCCAATATTAAAGATCACCAGGCAAAAAAAAATCCACAAAAGGACAGGGACAAGCAACCCTAGCCCAAAATTTTTGTTGCTCAGGCTTGTACACGACTGTCTACAAGAGCAACCCACATACTGTACACAACTGTCTAATACAACAACCCGCGTACACAGACCTCTATACATGATTGTGTAGCACAACACCCCGCGTACAGGAGTAAAAGTTTTCAACAAAAAGAAAAATTATGAAGGTCTTCAAACACCACTATAAGTATGAACCAAGACAAAACACCACACACTGAATCAAAGCAAAGACTAGGCAAGGATCTACAGAGTTAACCCACAGCAGGTTGGGTTCCCTAGCGGAGTCTCCAGTTCTTTTGTTCAGGATTAAACACCCTTGTAACCTAGGTTCTGGGGTTACCGACTTACTTCTAACCTTGCAGGTAATTAGCTTTAGTAAAGTACAGAAAGGAAATAGGAAGAAATATTGGACTCACCTGATTACCGACGGTTGATCCAAGCTTGATCTTCTTCTGCTCTACTTCTCTCCAAAGATTTCAGGGATGCACCTCCTTCACCTACAAAGAGAAAATTCTCCAAGTACAATCTTATACATGTATATATAACAGGTTAGATAAACAACATATCTAGTGCTTAATAAAATATATTCATCAACCATAATACATGAAAGAGACTCAACACAATGTTGGAAGAATAATTCTCTTTATTAAAAATCAATGAATGAGATAAGTGTACAACCCAACGCCTGAGACAAGGACTCCTCTGCAACCAAAGGACTCTGATTTCTGCTGCTCCACAACTTCTGAAGATATACCACCAGCATAACTTTGCTCTCCAAAATTGATTCCTTAATGCCCTCCCCAAGGCCTCTATTTATACTTTGGGAAATAGAGTGGTTTCAAAGGTTGAGGAGGTTGAGATGGTTAGGGTGGTTAATGATTAAGGACCAACTAATCTCCATTAATCGTGATTTATATTTTTATTGTCGAATCAAGGTGTATGCGACTATTAATATAGGCAACCGCGTATGACACACGAGTTGCTTAAAGGAAACCCACGTACGCCAATGTACGTGGGTTGCAATGGAGATAGTTGTGTACAATACGCGAGTTGTCAGTGGGAATAGTCCCGTACGTACACGAGTTTCAATGAATATAGTCACATACCCCATTCAAGACTTAGAAAAATAATATGGCAAGCTGGTTGAAAGGTAAATGCATCTCATGTCATGCCCATCTATAGTGTTTTGGCAAACTTCAATCCTAAGATGTCCTTTTGTGTACCAACATACGCAATGTCAGCACTCGGACGGAGAAGTGCCATTTGGGTTGATAACACTTATGGTAAGTATTTTTTGTATAAAGAAATTGGAACAAAATATTCATTAAAAGTATACCATTAGGTTAGGTTGAGTTGTGATGGAAGGAGTTCTATTTTTGTTGAATAGAACTTTTTTAGAAAAAAAGAGCTAATATTTGATATTCATATAGAATCAAAGGAAATGGTTACATATCCAATTGACAATAAAACAAAACAATACATAATCTAAGATCTGAACAGTTCATAATTATCCCAGCCTTTTTGCCACTGCAAAATTAACCCAAAAAAAAAGGTGTATTCTTATGTTGCTTCTTAAAGCCTTCAATATTATGAACAAATATGACATTGATTCTTAGCATAATAAATGTAAGAAGAAGTGGAACTAAACCGATATTATTTGGAGTTTTAATTATTCTTCCATGATTTTTGAAAATATTTAGGAATGCAACATGGTAAGATGATGTGGTATTTACAAGGATTTTATTTGCTGAAAAGGCTTTCCCAATATCATTTTTCATATTTTTCATAAAATACTAAATAACTTTTTATTAATATCAAAGTAAGTGAAGCTTCTTTTTTAATTTCTGTTGGTTTTTCTTTATATATGTTTCCATGTACTGTGTATACATTATGTAAAATTAAATTTGGTTATAAATCTTTGTGATTGTGTTTTAGATTTGGTATAATCCAAGATCAGTAAGAAGTTGTGCGACAAGGTGTGTTGCATTGTGAACCTATCTATAGTTCTACCAAATTGTGTGACGAGACTAGGAAGACTTTTGAGGAGCTATGCCACAATCAATATTAATCTTTCCATGTCTAGGCCATGTATAAACTGCATCCATCCACCAGATGTTTGAGGGTAGCTTCCAAAAGCTCAGTGAGTGCATGTTCAAGGACTCCCTATAGCTCGAATTATTTTATGGAATTGTTGTACGAGAGGAGCCAAGTGTTTTCGGGTGCATTCTTCATTGCATGGTTTTTGCTAGAGGTTGGTTCAAAGCATATGCCCACATGGTCGCCATGCAATGACTTTTTACTTGGCATGGTCATTATTTTTATGACCGTCATACATTTGTCTTTTTAAAATGTTAATGTGTTAGTATGGCTAACCTTATAGGGCTTTTGCAATAACAAGGTCATATCAAAACTTTACCTGCCAATTTGTGTAACTATTTGTTGCAATCGACTTGTCTTTTTTTTTGTAAGTAAGAAGGCAATATATTAATTATAAATAGAAGAAATTACGTCAATCTTCTGTCATAACAATGTTCCATCCCTCCATATTAGACATCTCCATCATTACGATCACAGACCATGTTTATAGACCAAAAATTCCCCTCCACAAATGTGAAAACAAGGACTTTGTCATATTAAGACTGATTTACTTTCTACGACATCTAACCAGGAACTAAAGTCGACCATTTAACACATATAATTAATCTTTCTATGCTTACTATAGACTTCATTACAAAATAGAAAAATAACTAAAGGCATAAACTAATGAACTTAAGGAAGCTATCGAAGACTCGCCATGCCATCCAACTCGGGAGGCATCACACAACTTCAAAACCTTATGCTACAGGAGAACGAGGCAAGAAGGGGATTCTCAGCTGATGGGTAGTCACATCTATTTTATGATGTGTCGGATGAGTATAAATATGGTGCTCTTTTGTCAAAACCCCAAATTTTCATAAAAATTTAAAATTTTGATAATACATAAAATGTTGAGAATGCGGTTTACTAACAGGTAACAGTTATCTATAAAAGAATTGGTTACCAGATTAGTTAATACATAATCTTAATTAAGTAACTTAGCATTCTACTTTTGATGCAAGGTTAGGTTTATTTCGTGCAATAATTTTAACTTTCAGTTTGCTGATGAGTTTTTAATTTGCGACAAGTAGGTGGAACTGTATTGGATTCTGGGGCTTACTTAGCTTTTAAGATAACGTAGAAAGCTTACTTGTCCTTACAGGTTTATAGGTATGAATGATCGAGTAACACCTTTTAATTCCATAAAGCATTCAGTTGTATTTCAAATTGCAAAATAGAAAGCTCGGTAAATAAACTGTTACATATCACTCTAC
>LPNX011050390.1:217012-276835 GCA_001517045.1 Pseudotsuga menziesii
ATACTATTTATGCTATGACTAAATGGATTTTCCATTAGTGAAGAACTAAATCTTTTATGCATAAATATGCTTGGGCAAAAATATCGATTATGATATTACATCAACTTAATGATTAACAAAAAGCTTAATGTGAATAAATATATAGCTATGAAGTTCATAAACTAAGGTTCCAAGCCTAAATATTTTGGACAAGTATAAACATGACATACTTTGGGTATGTATCAACATAAAAATACTTCAGCATGAATATGGTTTACATTATAATTTAATATGGAAAGGAATTAAACGTTGGTCCACTCCATCGATTGGTTTATATGTAATGTCTTATATACTTTGAAATTGCCTCGTCCTAAAACCATGTGATGTCTATAACATAAACTTGGCAATGATTTGAGGTTTCATAGCTTTAAGCCCATGCAACCGAAGGTTGACCTCCATGAGCACGTAGAACCTTTGTAAATGATTAACGTGTTTATATGATGGTGCATCAAATTATGTTTGAATAATTGGAAATCGAATTGCATGCAGGAGCTATACGAATTACCCACTGCATGGTTGATTTATTTGGGTGAACACATGGTTCTTTCTTGGCCAAGTGTTGGGAGAATAAGGGTTTACGAACCCTACTCTTTGTCATTCTTCTCTGTTGTTTTCGGGCCTCCAAGCTGCTCTGCAACTGTGTCTTGGCCGCCATGCGAGCTCTGTGTCCTGGTTCGCAATACTCCATCTACCCTCGTCATCCTCGAATCCTTGCTGCACCGTGAGTTCACCCTGCAATGGTTTAATGAGAGCCGTGACATTTTGCATATAGTTGGATTGTGTGTAGTTTTCTTGGGTTTGCTCCTCCATGGCTTGCTTGTTGGGAATGTTTTAGAGGGCTATGAGTTTTATCCTGGCAATAAATTGTTAAGGACCGTGACTTAAATTACGGCCTGGTCTGTCACAGGGTTTCTGAGAGCATGTTCTTATGCTTCGATTTGTGATAGTTTTGAGTTCTACTGTCCGCTTCCTGCTTGGTCGTTGCTCCCTTCTCCTTGCTGCTACTAGTAATGGTTTGCACTCGTTAAACCCATCTCTGTCAAAAGAGAGATGAAGGGTTTGCTTTTCGTCTTGTTGGTGGCGGCACTCCTGTTCGTTGGTTGCTACATTACCCTTGCTCCCAGGTAAGTGAACCTCATTTTCTTTACAGTTCTTATATTTACTTTTAACTTAGTTAATATATAATGTGATAATATTAATGTTGTAACTTCTTATTTACAGGTAACGGATGACATTTCTCCTTGCTGCTGGTGCGGGAATTGGGTCGACTCCCTGGTTACGGTAAGCCCTGGTCGACCCATGGCAATCCATACTTGTTCATTTCTTTATGGAACAGTTTCGGTTGGAAGTCATAGCCTGCCAATAACCCTTGTGGTTTACTGTTTCTTGGTTAGCTTGTTTCGTTTTTACGAAACCCTTGCTGTTAGCAGGGTTTTCCGGCTTATGCCGTGACTTGTAAATTTTGTTTTTACTAGTTTTGTATGCAGTTATGTAAAGAAATATTTACCGCCTGTCAAGCCATCCTCTTTTTTACTTTAAGTGAATAGATGTAACTCTCTTGAGCTCAGACTCGATTATTTTGATGCTCTAATGTAATTTTGTGCACTAGGGTTTCACCCTATTTCGACTGTGTAAAGATATTTTTACTGTTTAAATTATCTTTCATTAAAATATATTATTATTATTTGTTCTGCTATTTCTTTCTATCATAATAAATGTTTATAAGCTCGGATGTATGAGCAAGGTTGAATCCTGTTAATGACCTGTGTATAAAGTAAATTCTTTCATTTATTCTGTAGGTTTAGTTCATCAGTAAAAGTTAAATTATTTGTTTGTTGCAGGTATTCAGTTGTTTATACTTCATGGCTATATTTCTTTGTCCTTATAGGAAAGTAATAACATTTTATAATTTTATGTTCAGAATACTAAGTAAATTCAAATCTTTGAATTATTGTTTAACTGATTATTAATTTCAATGTTATTACTATAAGTTGTAATGTTAGTATTTTTAGTGTTAATACTGTAAGGGTTTCGACCCGTATTTCCTTTTATGATTAATTCTTGTTTAGTTTATTTAAATAAATTTATTCATATATAAATAATAATTATTAAATTTTATTTACCCTTGCACTTAGTCTATTTTATAAGTACATAGATAGGATTTTGTTAATATTTCATTGTACACTATTATAATGGCTACAATTAATTTATTTATAAAAAGACTATACTAGAATTATCCTACTTTGATCTATGAACATTTGTAGAAATAGTTAAGCAGTATGTACAATAAAATAACTCTGTAAAATAACTTAGTTCTTTCTTCACATAAATAAATGAGTGTTTATCTAAGTTAAATCTTTTACCTATGTGACAGGTTAGTAGTTTCATTTTGCAGAAATACAGTTCTAAATAAGATAAAATAACCTATTTACAATACTTAGACATATTAAAAGAAATAAACCTACTATTTTGAAAAGTATTATGTATACTTCTTTGCTAGCATTCCTAATACATTAGTCTGGTTTTTAAACCATAAATTAATTAGACAGAATAGTATCCTTACCAGAAAACATCTATATACAAAAATAATTTACTCTATTATTCTGAAATACAAAATAACTCTAATCAATCCATATTTCTATCATATCTTCATCTATCTTAAACACACTACATATGCTAGAGTACGGTCTGGTTATCCAGTCGGGGAAAAACACAGCTAGGATTATCTCATTCAATTACAGTTTCAACATTCAACAACTAAAAGATTATAAATTCTACAGTTCACTACATAACATGTAAATCTTACATTATTCATTCATTCTCAGAAATAAACTTTAACACAAAAAATAAAGACTGTAGAACTTGTTTAAAGCTGGACGGCAACAGTGTTGGGAGGCCGTTCCTCCCTACGAACTCCTGGAGAGCGCTCAAACAACATCTTCTCAGGACCCCCGAGCCTGTTCCTGGTCTCCTTGGCTAGAACCGGGTGGAGCAAGCAATACAATACTGGTCCAATGACTCAGTACTAACTCTGCACTCAGCAGCAAGATCCTTCAGCTGAATAGTTGTACTAGATCATTCTCTGCAGTTTACCCCACAAACACTTTCCAGAAATTCCCTTCCCAATGAAATCCTTGAAGTACATTCACCTTAATGATTCCGTTCTTGGAATGAGCAGCCTTAGCTCTCTTCAATGGGAATTTTTATTAAGATTGCCTAGGTATTTTTGGGTTAGTTGTCATTAATTGAGCCACCTGCTCTGATCCCACTTTCTTGGGGGATCATGACCCCAAATGTAGGGAGGTTGCCACCTGCAACATTGGAAGTGTTTGAGGATGCTGCCACTTGTCTATTTGCTCTCCACCCAGTCTCCTCCACCAACTTGACCAGTAAACATTCTTTTAACAACTCTCCCAAGCTGTTGTCTCCACTTTTTATTTATTTATAATTAAAATATTCATAATTACATTCAACATCCTTGACTCTACTGAGTCATTAGTTACAACTTTAACATAATGTCTTGGAATAAAATCAAATAAAATAATATTATTTTGCAAAATTGGGGCATGTGACATCTTTCCATAAATGCACTAGGATTTCATCTTCCGCTTGCTTCTCCTCACACTCCTGGAGTATTCAAGTGATCAACCCCTTCATGGCCTAGAACAATGAAATTGTTCTACAATATAGAGTCATCCTCTCATGTGTCGTCCACATATTATGAATCCAGGGTTCCAATTCCTTAAACTCCTAAATTGGCTTTGCAATATCCAAATATTCCCATATCTCATGCTCTACTGCCTCAATATCCTCATAAATGGCCTATGGAATCATTTCCTTGTATAACCAGGTAGCCTGTGCTACCCTGAATTACTCATGGTTTAACCTCTTTCATTCTCCCTCCTTGCCTTCCTTTCTAGAATTGCGCCGCTCCAATTAATTGTGCTCATCGCTCCCCTTATACTCAACAATGGGTTGCTAGGAACCAATGGATAAACACCCCCCCACTCCTATGGAAAAAACAATTTCAGTGAGTTTTGCTCTAAATGATGGCTAAATGTAGGGCCCATGCTTCTCTTAAAATGACAAGGTCCTGGTCCATAATAGTTGAAGATTTATCAACATTTGTACCTATGAGAATACAAATTATCATGCGGGCATTAAAATCCTTGTCACTCTCCCACCAAATTAGCCAAGAATAGAGAAATCCATCCCACTTCATAACTAACCTCGTACTAGCTCTGCAATCACATTCTTGGATAATGATGCTAACATACTAGTATATAATGTCGTCGCCTTTTCTCTTAATGAGGCTTCTTCTTGACACGTTCTCGGTGATCCACGCAACATGTATCATTGATTTCATCTTCCCACTCTGAGGCCATCTGCATTTGTAGAATTTATTCAACCTATCTTTTTCAAACTTCTGCTAGGTTATCTTTGGCCTATGAAATTCTCTATAGATCCTCTGCCAACCTATAATTATCATCGTCACTCACTGATTAATGAACACTTGTTGGATTCCTACCAGGCCTGGAATTTGACGTGGTACAAGATGTGTGGAGAAAATTTAAACATATTTGATAGGTAATATATGATGCTACACGTCAGCGTCTATGTGCATAAAAAAATTTGAATCGTCAATTTGACGTTTGATCATTTCAGCCACTCGTCATAAAGGCTAGTACCTAAGTTGGAAAGGCTTTAAGAGTCGAAGTGACTCGAGGAGCTGGACCAGCTGGTGTAGTTATGGTGGGTAGGTGGCATGTGGCCTGGGTACGAGTATAAAAAATTAATGCCAATGCAATTTTCCATATTATCTGCATACTACGTTGATTCTCACTGCCTAGAATTAATGGGAAGCCTCTGAAAATTAAACTGGCCCGCTCTGGCCCTCCACCTACTGCTCAAAATCCTTCGTAATTGTGTTTCCTTCCAGACTCCGGAGCCATCAATCCAGGCCTGATGGAGTTAATGGAGTTGATTTGGTTGAGACGATAATGCGACCACCAGCTACATACAACCGGAGTTTCATACTACCACTAGCTATAGACAATCAGAGTTCCATAGCGACTGGTTTAAGGTATAGCATAATCTCTCTTCTTCTGTTTTTTTTTGTATTTGGTTTTTGTTCCATCGTAAGGGGTTTGAACTTGGCCTTCTTCCTCTGTGAGAACGAGATGGTAGTTTTTTTTTATAATTATTTTAACAGGCATGGTACATGTGTTATATTTATATAGTCTTTTTTTGTATTTGGGTTTTGTTCCACGGTAAGAGGTTGGAGCTTGGCCTTCCTCTTCTGTGAGCGCCAGATGGTGGTTTTTTTAATATTATTATTTTCACAGGCATGATACCTATGTTATATTTATATATTCTTTGGAGTGGTGACCTGAACGGTGAACCTCTACATCCCCCTTGGGCCCTTCATTCCTCTAGCCTCCAGGATCCACCCTCCCTCTTGGAGAATTGTGCACGCGGGCAGTTAGTGCTTGAGCAATAAGCCCACTGGCTAGTGGATTTTGTTTGTTGAGAGTTGACGCATAATGTGGGGCTTTGATGCACAGGTTTTAGCATTCCTAACAGTATTATAACTGCCAGCATAAGGCCAAGTAGCACAAGCAGTGGCATAAATCGATATTTGGTTGAAACCTCCGTGTTTTGGCTGGTTGCAACTTTGATTAGGTAGGGTGAAAGAGTTATCAGTTCGTCGAATCGTGCTTTTTTCCCTAAGCTTCCCTCATCGCCTCCAAAATTGTCCACTTCTCTTTGTAACACCACCGCCAATAACTGTAAAAAAAATAGTTTTAAGATCAATTTGTGACTTGTCCATTTCTCCTTATAACATCGTCGACAACCACGACTCAAAACTTCAACCTTTACATTGTAACCTGAATCCTCTAAACACAAAATTATACCCTCTCAAGGTTTCTGGGTTAGCCCTCGAAATCCAACGACCAAGGCTAGACGTTTAGCTTAGCTCACAGAAGAGATTCCATCCTGCGAGTGCCCCTTTTGAACACATCGAGGAGACCAGTCACCAGTCCTCTTGTCTTTGTAAGGAAATTGCCCTGTGTTTCTTCCAGCACAAACACAGTTCTTAGCATCAGTATATCCTCCGATACAGTAGCATCCTTCTATCACTTCTGGTTTAGGCGAGTAATCTCGATTGTTCACAACAAGGACATATTCGAAATCATCAAGAGTGTAGACATCGTCTGCAGTATTAATAACAGGTATACGAATGTTTTCTTGTCCTTCAGATATGTCTTGCTTGATTCCATATATTTTCTTACCATACCTAGTAGCCCTAATTTCGACTCTATGAGAAACTAGAGGAGGCTGATATGGGTTCTGCCTTACTTTGAATTTAAAAACCCTAAATTCTTCTAATTTGCCTTCAAACCATAAATTCTCTACATTATACATTCCATCATACCTATACGCACAAGGCACTTAGTCACATGACCGGATTACTCTAACATGGTGCTTATTCAGAAAGTTATTTTTTAGGGCTTCATCCCCTTGTATTAGCTCCTTGTCGCAAACATGTTTCCCACTCCCACGGGGATCTTTCCCACCATGTCCTGCCTATATTATCACATCTTCGTTGTCAATATCATATTCATAATGTCCAGAAAAAAAACAACGTTGGTAGCCAGTGTCACATTGTGGCCTGCTTCTCTAGGATGTAGATAAAATATAACTGCCTAAACAGGTCTATGTAAACCTATCATACTGAGCAGTCTTCGAGATTGGAATACATCTCCAACTTATACTCCAGGAACAGATCCTAAATGATTACCGAGAAGATTATCGGAGTGAAAAATCAACATAATCACTGCATGCTACGATCATTGTTGCCACCCTGTGTGAGCATCGTCGCAACATGGTGCCACTGCAACAGTCCCGTTTGAAAACAACACTCGCAATAATGTTTTCTTCACAAAAAATTGGCGTTCCAATTTCCATCAGAGTCATCATATTGTTTTATGAATTTTAAATATTACTACAGAATTGGATGACGTAGTTGAGAATTTCAAATTGAGATGAAAAAAACCTAGCGAGATGACGAATATGGTATGAGAAATTCTATATTTTCCACCAATGTCTCTTCAATGTCTGCACGACTGGATTCCATTTCATAGAATCAACGACAATCCTTTGATCGTATTGGAATTTGGGATAATAAACAACAGTCATGCATCTAGGAAATTCATGTTCCTTGGAGGAGCCATACGACTAAAAGTCTAAAACTAAGTACAACATACTCTACATAAAACTCATATTCAATGTATTTTTTTTTTCACTTATTTCAATCCAGCAGGAAGAATGATGAATAATGCAGCTTCAAAAACTTTTAGGGTGCTTGGATTTTTCTCTATCTTCATAGTCGTATGTTCCTTTCCCAACTCCTTGACTAAATCATGGAATTTTTATACCACTGACATCCTGAGATCGGCCTCAGTTTCTCTCCTTCGCTTGCTCTGAGGATCCTCAACTTGATTTTCTTCTGCAACATTCAAGTCGGTCTATCTGGCCACTTGAAATTCAGGATCCTACCCATTGTCATGACCTGACATTTTTTGCTTTGCCATGGCCTAATAGGAGTTGTTCTACCACTATGTCAATTGTTGCACAACTCAAGAATCCTTCAACAGTGTACAATGTGGAGAGAAATAAGCAAGGGAAAAAAAAGGATCAAGCGACGACTTTCCATAAATACCTGAATAATTCAGAGATAAATTTGAAGTTTGAAGTTTCCAATGCAAGTATAAACCCAAATTTTCGTAGAGACTTGAATAATTCAGATAAAATTGAATTTGCCACTGCAAGTATAAACCCTAACATCATATCAACTTCCATATAAACCCAAAGAAAATATAATTATTCCCAAAATTAGGTTAACTTCCTTACAAACCCAAGTTATACAAAAGACTGCACACAATTCTTAACCAATCCCAGGGCCGACCTCGTCACGGATGAACAAAAATAACATGATACTACCCCTTTTATCCAATGGGCGATAATTCGTATATTTCTAATTTAATTAGTTTTTTTAACTATTTATGTTAAGATTGCTTCTTTTAGAGTTATATTTCTAGAATTGCTTCTCTGTAAGTATGTTATTATCTTATGTTTGGTTTTGTTTGTTTTTTTTAAATATTTGTGTTATTATCTTATGTTTGGGTTTCATTTTTATTTATTTTAATGTTTGCTTAATGATTTTCTATGCCAACTTATTTGATACCAAAGATAGATTATATAGATTGTAGTTAATATTTGTTTTATTATTTTGTTTAGTTTATTATTTATTTTCATTACGATGGGATAAAATTGTATATATATTTTTAATGTTTGTTTTTCCCTTTTTTTGTGTTTGATGTTTTGCTTAATCTCAACTTATTTGGCACGAAAGGAAGATTATGTAGATTGTAATTAATATTTATTTATTATTATTTTTAGTTTATTATTTATTTTCACTATCATAGCAAAAAGTTGTATATATTTTTATTTTTATTGGAAGCTATAATTGGACAATAAGTACTCTATTTTACAAGATTTGTATAAATTTTATATAACTAAAAAATATTATATGTAAAATAACTAGGTTAGGTTAGTATTTGGTTATGAAATATATAATAAATTCATGTCACGTCCCCACCCTTCTACCAGAGAGAGAGGACACGACTAATGCTATTGGCAATCTGGGCAAACTAGCCCCACAAACATGATATAAAATGCATGAAACTCAAAAACATACATAGATGTATAAAATATGCAATCTACAGTGGAAACATACACAGTCAAGCATTCACATACATGTTCATACTCATGAAACAAGCAACATTCATCATGTTCATGACAATTTACGAAGAAAATATAATTGCAAAGTTAAATACAAGAATACTTATCTCGAGAAGAAGCTTCCCCGCAACTAGCTATGTCGCTACAACGTTCCACCCAACCATAGGCCAATGTGCTCCTTACTCTCTTAGCATCACTACCACCCCCGAGCTGGGCATGATTTCCATAGGGAACTAGGGGACACAGACTTACACACAGCAAGGCCAAACACCCACTATCAAGCCAATAACCACATCCAAACACAGTCATCCCACTAACAGATGGATTCTTGGACTTACTCAGCCAAGCCAGCACATGGATGCTCTACACAGCAAAATACAGGTTCTGGGTATGAACTAAAACAATTTTGGCAACAAAACGAAATGTCAAGGTGGGTGAAAACAAACCCCTAACATCCAATTCGATTTCCAAGGGTGTTTTGGCCATAACGTGGCCAAAACGAACTCAACAACACCCAAGAAAATCGCGGGTCTCTTCTCCCACTCATCGGGCAATCAATACAACAGATTTCCCCAACCGAGTGATGAGAAACAACAACAAAAACGCCAAGGAAGACTCCCAGCCACTGAGCCTTGCCCAATCGACTTCCCAGACATTGGAAAACTCCAGAAATCTGAAAAAAAAGTGAATAGTAAAAACGGATTACTTCCCCAGAATGGAATTCCTACGTGAGTGAAAATCAGCTGCATGCATGCATGGGAGAAAATGCTTGCGCGTGAGTATAATTGTGGTTGCTCTCTTCCACATGCAAGAAAAATGGGCTGCGACTACCTTCGTGAGTGAAATATGCCCCTCCCTTCCTCCACGTGAGGGTAAGTGGGTGAGAGATCTCCCTTGGGAAGCATGGGGTCAAAGTCTGACAGCTCTGCCAGGACTGACGGCTACCCATACTCCCCTTTCCCCAAGGCAATAACTGCCCAACTACTCCTTGGAGACTTAAGTGGGTGGTTGAATAAGACAAGAAAGGTGGTTGGTAGATGATGGGTTATCCTTTTAACACTTGGATTCTCCCCATTGGGTCAAGGTTAAACATTCCCCCCTATTTTATCCTTAGGAAATCATGCCCCCATCTCTTTAATGTTGCATTGACATAGCTAGTTGTGGGTATTTTATTAATTGCATATTTACATGATGTAGAAATTATATTGTGCCATCAATTAGCACGATAACTATCGACGTTGATTTTAATTGCCAAAACGTAGATTACCAAATCCATGGTGGGGCCTTTGCCTTGAGCTCCACACCATGACTTATTAACACTATTTACATCATTTATAATTTAATGCAATTGGGGTTGAAACCGGGGTATTACAATTTAGTGTTATTATATCATTGTTGGCTATGAAATACATAATTTTTTTAGTTTTAATTGATATTTAATAATATTTCATAATGTAATTTATCATTTTTAATTAGTTTTGTATAAGTTATTTTTTTATATAGATTTTTTTTTAAAGCACACTTTTTATATGTGGTTTTGTTTGAGTTAATTATTTTGGTTTGGTCTAATTTTTGTATATAGGTGGTGAATGGTTAAAACTTACAATGTCTGGAAAAAGAAAAATCCAAGTCACAATTAGAGACATGTATGGAGGGAAAAAAGGACAAACTTCCAATATTCAAAATGATTCAAACACAAGCGAATAAGTTTATAATACTCAATTGCAGCAACATTTTGATGAAAATTTTGGAAGTTTATCTGATGAAGAAACAAACGAAATTGAAGAAGAGGTTGATAATCACAAGAAAATGAAAGTGCAAACAAAAAGAAAATTTTGTATGGAATGGTTAGATAAGTTTGATTGGTTGAATCATGTGAGGCATGATGATAAAATATGTATGAAATGAAGCTACTGTGAGAAGTATAGGATGAGTGGACCATGGGGTCTAGGAAATGGTTGTACAACATTACAACATGATGCTCTTGTTACTCATGAAAAATCACTAGTAAATAAAGATGCTAAGATGAGATGGAATAGTGCATTAGAGAGAAATATGAAGCCAATTCCAGATCATGTTAGACAAGTGGAAAATGCTAATAAGGAAAGAGTTATTTCTACCATGAAAATCTCATATTTTGTGTGCCAAGAATATTTATCTTTATCAAAGTATGAAAACCTAAGCAAATTTCTCATAGATGCAAAAACACCAGATATGCCAAAGTCTCAAGAGTACTCTTCATACACAAATCTTAAATCTACAAATGATGTTATATATTGCATATCAAGACACCTTGAACAATTTCAGATAAAAAATATGATGGATAGTCCTTTCTTCTCATTAATGGTTGATGAAAGTACCGATCGAAGCTTAGAGCAACATCTTGTTGTTTATGCTACATATTTATATTCAAAAGGTCTTGGGCCGCCCATTTCACAGTTTATGAAGCTGCAAAATGTAATGGATGGAAAAGGGAAAACAATATATGATAGAGTGAATCAATTAATAAATGATAGAGGCCTTCATTATAAAGATTTGATAGTTGTTTCTACAGACAGGGATTCAACAATGATTGGACATGAAATGGCTTTGTTTCACATTTGAAAAAAGACACTCCAAACCTTATTACAGTTCATTGTGTAGCTCATCATAAGTCTCTAGAAGCAGCAGATGCCTCTAAAAAACTACCTGAATTATTATATGTTGAAAAAAATGCAAACAAAGTATATTCATGGATTCAAAACTCACCAAAGAGAAGTGATGAACATAATGATTTCATTAAAGTCATGCAAATTGATGTTCTTGATGTGCTACAAATACACGTCGTGAGATGGTTATCAAGGGGAGAAGTTATTATAAGGCTTGTGAAGCTTATGCCAACAATTTTAACATTTTGGAAAAATGAAAGAAAAACTTCATCATGGTATGATAAGACACAAATTTATTTCATTCAGTTTTGTTTGCATATGCTTGTTGATGTGTTGGGTGAATTGAATAAGTTAAACAAGACTTTTAAAGCAAAAAATGTAGACATTACAACTATTGGGTTGGATCTTGAAGTAACTATAAGTACATGGTCAAAATGGTTTTTGAGAAAAGAAACATTTGCAGAAGGTACAACTTACCTTTCAAAATTTCTGTGTGATTCAGAATATGGATACATTGAAATTAAAGATGAAGGAGTACTCATAGATAGACATGAGTTGCAATATATCTATATTCCAACTATGGATATTGATTATAATGATAGGAAACAAACTATGAAACCTCATATAGAAGGCACACAAGAGACTTGTCAGCAACTCATAGAAGGCTGTATTGAGTCTCTCATAGACTCTTTCAATGAAATATTTCCACATCTTCACCTTTTTAATGAGGAAAAATTGTTTAGTCCTTGTTATTATCCGGAAGAACTTCACAGGTGTGAGAAAAATTCAAAGCGTTGGCTTTCTAAACTATTTCAGCATTTGTAACATACCATATCAAATGATGTGAGAAATGTACATTTCTTTGATGTTAAATCTTGGAAAAGAGAGTTGCACCCTTTTGTTTATTCATTAAATCTGGCTTGTGAGGGATCTATGATGTGGAGAGACTCATGGTTACTAAGGAATAAGGACAACAACTCATTGTGTGCCCCTCAGTTAATCCTCGTGGTGACCGATTCCACGGCCTACCCTCATGGAAACATGCCTCTTGCAAGTAAAATCATCTCTCGCTTTTCAACCCGCCGCATGGAAAATATGTGCTAATCATGTTGGTACTTTCTTCCATACAACCGCATCATCCTTTTGTGGATCGATTAAAAATTATGATCATGTTCTTGCACACACGAAATCCATGTGCATTAATTGTACTATACAATTAATCGAAATATCAATTAAATAAATTATATCACCTGATATCATATCTATACTTAATCTGGAATTCATGCGGCATTAACACCACCTTGTATCATTGCGCATTTGGGCCCCTATCACACTAGAAAATTGTCAAAGCATTTGCCAGTACATTGTAAGTAACGAAAAATACCTATATTTTTCAGTCATGCATCATAAAATCAATAATATAGCATCATATAAATCTATCTACAAAATCCATTCATTCATGAGTAACCAATGTGACATAACAATCATTATATATATATATGTAAGTAATTTTATTTCATAGTATTAAACCAGGTCATTTGCACTCAAATTCCCTCAAACAATAACATATTTTTAACACCGAAATAGTCTAGAAAAACAAGGCACTACCATGCTGCATCATATGAATATATTTATAAAATCCCATTTATCCGCGAGTAACCAAATGCATCATCATAATCAAAGCATATATATATGTTGTTTCATATTATAAAATTAAACTAGGTCATTTGTGATAAAATGCCCTCAAACAATAATATAGTTTAGTAATAAAAGGGTCTAACAAAATGGGGCACTACATACACCCCCCTCTTCAAGAAACTCTGTCCCAAAGTTTTCAAAATAATCAAGGAAACTGATGGTGCATTTCGGATGCATCCTCCCAAGTAACTGAGTTGGGACTATAGCTATCCCACTGGACTTTTACCTGGTCGACTAAGCGACGTCGAAGCTGTCGAGTTCGTCGGTCCAGTACCGGTTCGAACATCAAGACCCCATCATCTGATATCTACAGGTTACTCAAATTTATAACATGAGAAGGATTTGAATATAATGACATAAATATGAAACATGGAAAACATTATGCATACGACTCAATTCTGATGGAAATGCAAGACGATAGGAAACCGATCCCATCTTCTCGAGTATCACAAATGGTCCTACAAATCATGGTGATAATTTAGCTCCCTTCCCAAATTTAATTAAGCTCTTTTGTGGCATGGCCCATAGAAATACGTTATCACCTACTTCATAACTCCGATCGATTCTATGTGCATCTGCATAGCTCTTTTGTCTATCATGTGCTTCCTTTAACCGTGCACGAATAGTTGTCATATGTTCTTCCATCTCTTGAATCAATTCTGGTCCTACAATAACTCTATCTTCTAGACGATCCCAACTCAATGGGGTTCTACACGGCCTCCCATATAAAAATTCAAACGATGCCATCTTAATGGAGCTTTGATAACTATTGTTGTAAGAAAACTCAACCAATGGTAGATATTCCTCCCAATGCTTTTGTTGATCCATCACATACATACGTAACATGTCTTCCAAGATCTGGTTCACTCTTTCTATTTGACCATCCGTCTCAGGGTGACATGATGTACTAAAATTTAGTTCTGTCCCCAAAGCTTCTTGGAAACTTGTCCAAAAACTTCTAGTAAACATTGACCCTCTATCTAAAATTATCTTGCGAGGTGCACCATGTAACCTCACAACTTCATTTATAAATACTTTTGCAATATTTTGTGCTTGATAGGTAGTATGTACAAGCACAAAATGCACACTCTTTGTTAAAGTATTTACGACCACAAAAATAGAGTCATGTATTCTTGTTGTCATTGGTAACCCAACTATAAAATCCATTGATATAACTTCCCATTTTGACTTTGGGATTACATGTGGTTGTAGTAATCCCGCTGGATGCCTATGCCCAGCCTCGACTAATTGACATTCTTGGCACCTTTCCACAAAGCTAACTACATCTTTTTTCATTCCACTCCAATAAAATAATGGTTTTAAATATGCATACATCTTCTTAACCCCAGGATGAGCCATATACACAACCCTATGAGCCTATGACAAGATCAAATCTCGAACTTCTTCATTGGACGGTACATAAATTCTCTTGTTATACCGCAATAGTCCATCTTCCTCAAACACATACCCTTCATACTTTGGTATCTTCATTACCTCATTTTCTAACTCGGTCTTAACTTCTCTATACCACTCATCTTCCAATTGTAATTTCAATATCTTTTCCCATAAATTTGTCTTTAAGGGCACTATGGAAAAGATACGGAGCCTTCGACTTAGAGTATCCACCACCTTATTCATCGTCCCCTTGATGTACGATATTTCAAAATCATATTCACTCGTTAATTTAGACCACCTCCTCTGCCTAGCATTGAGCTCACTTTGGGTAAAAATATATTGTAACCCATGGTGATCTGTCTTTAACTCAAATTTCCTTCCTACCAGATAATGTCCCCATAAACTCAAAGCATAAACTACAACAACAGGCTCTAAATCATGCGTTGCATAGTTCTCCTCATGAGCTCTAAGTTTCCTTGAAGAATAAGTTATCATCCTACCTTCTTGCATCAAAACACCTCCTAGACATTCTTTCGATGCATCAGTACACACTAAGAAATATTGATCCATATCTGGTACCTTAAGAACTGAAGCTATCGTCAACAAATGCTTAAGCTTTGCGAATTCCTCCTCACATCGTTCTGTCTATAAGAAATTCTTGTTCTTCTTCTATAACTCCGTAATTGGGCTTGCAATTTTTGAGAATCCTTTTGCAAATCTTCTATAATTCCCTGCTAATACCATAAAAATACGCACCTCATGCACATTTTTCGGTGCTGTCCATTCAAGAATGGCCTCAATATTTGTGGTATCTGCCGCTATTCCATCCCCAATTATAACACGTCCTAAATAATGAATCTCTAACTGGAAGAAGGAACACTTTGATAGTTTAGCGTATACCTTGTGCTCTCTCAAACATTGCAACACAAGTCTCAAATGCTCTTCGTGCTCTTCTTGCGTCCTTGAATAAATAAGGATATCATCTAAAAAAACTTGAACAAATTTATCCAAGTACTCTCTGAATACACTGTTCATCAAGTTCATGAAAACTCTAGGTGCATTCATCAACCCAAATGGTACTATGCCAAACTCGAAATGCCCATATCGTGTCTTAAATGCAGTCTTTGGTACGTCTTCTTCCCTAATTCTTAGTTGATGATATCTCGACCTTAGATCTATTTTTTTAAATATCATTTCCCCTTTCATCTGATCAAATAGATCGTCAATTCTTGGTAAGGGGTATTGATTCCTTATTGTTTCTTTATTCAATTGATGATAGTCAATGCAAAGTCTCCATGAACCATCATTCTTCTTCATGAATATCACTGGTGCTCCCCAAGGTGATATACTAGGGCGAATGAAACCTAAATCTCAAATCTCTTAGAGTTGTATATGCAATTATTGTAACTCTGGTCTCATCATATGATAGGGTACTCTAGATATAGGTTCGGTTCCTAGCTTAATTTCGATAGTGAACTTAAGCTCCCTCTTAGGTGGTAATCTTGGTAATTCTTCAGGGAATACTCAGAGAACTGGGACATGGGGTGTTGACTTAAATCAGAAGTGTCTTTCATGGTATTCATTACTACCATTGCATACAACCCACATCCCTCACGCATGCTCTTATTCAATTGCAATGCTAAAATAAACCTTAATGATACACCTCTTTTAGTCCCTACTATGATTCTCTTATGCCAGAAATCATCTATAAACATTAGCCTTTTCTCCTTATATTCTAACATAGCTAAATGGGTTTCTAACCAGTCCATCCCTAATATAACATCATATGATCCTAATTTTGTAGCATAAAGGGATACTCTTGTAACACACACACCCAAGTCTACTTCACAATCCTTGACCAATTCTCCTACTCTTTGAGTAATACCTGATGCCCTTTCGACTACGTCAAAGTCATCTTGCTTGATTTCCATCACCTTACATCTAGACAATGCTTCATAAGAAATAAAAATTTCAGTTGCTCCCAGGTCTACTAAAAGCGAGAAGTTCATACCATTTATTTTACCTATCATCTCTAGTACGGTGGACTGATGTTCCGCCTAGTGGTTGTTGACTGTGACATGAATTCGATGTGCCTTGCCCATGTCTCCAACTGTAGTGTGTCTCTTTCCCTGACTAGAATATTTCTTGGCATGTGGACAATCTCTCTGGAAATGTGGTTCTCCACAAGTCCAACACCCCCCTTTTGGGGCCTGCCTCAAGACACTCAATTGAGTAAAAGTAGATCCACTACTATACTAGGGATGTTGCACTACTGGATTTGCACTTTAATATTGTGACTGCACTGTTGGTGGCCTATATGGTGGTCTCTGTCCACCGGGTGCACGTCTCTAACTCCCTGTTGTGGGACTCTTATATGTATCTCGATGTCCAGTCGCTAGTCTCAAAGCACTAGCTGATTGCACTCCTGGTCTCTATACCACTGCTCCTAAAGATCGAGGTGGTCGAGATTGCCCACCTCCTACAAGCTCTTCCTCAGCTATGATAGCTTTTTGCACTGCTTCGTGCAAGGTACGTGGCATTAAAATACGTACTTTTTCCCTGATGTTGAAGTTAAGTCCAAACACAAATTTATTAACTCGAAACTTCTATGTACTCAAATGTGGAGCATATCTCAATAGTTCCATGAATTTAGATTCATACTCTGGGATTGATTGACCTCCTTGTCTCAAGGAGTTGAATTCATTCAACTACCTTTCAATAAACTCTTCTAAAAGGTAATGTTCACAAAAACGCTCTTCAAATATTTCCCAAGAGACCTCTGTTATTTCAATTCCAAGCTACAGCAGCAGGTCTTCCACCATAGCAATGCACTTCCCTTAAGTTGCAATATAGCCATGCGCACTTTCATGTTTGAAGTATAATCGCGTAATGCAAAGCACGCAGACATGTTCTCGAGTCATGCCTCAGCTGCAATGCCATCGGGTGCGCCCCAAAATTCTGGAAATTTCACTTTCTCAAGTTCTCTTTGAGCACTTTCCTTCGGTGGTTGTTGTGATCCTTCTGCAGGTGCCGATGCATTTCTATTCTCTTGGTCTAGCCGACTAATTAATGCATCAGACATCCGTTGGAATGAACGCATCATATTCATTACTTCACCTGCAGGTATATGGGTCAGTTCTTCCACTGTTGGTGGAGAATGTGGAGGTGAAGGCTACAAAGGAGGCGGTGCACTATGCCCCCTAGCCCCTCTACCTCCCCTTCCTCTTCTTCCCCTAGCATCCATGCTTCCTAAATTTGTAAGGTGAATAATTCATGCATTACTTTCCAAACACTACATAGTAATAAAAAAAATAACTTAAAAAACAATGAGCCCAAGGTCTTAGAGTTAGAACCATGCTCTGATACCATGTGTAACACCCCATTAACCCAAGGTCCAGTAACAAGGAAAATACACATACATTTTTTATTTTTTTATGATTTATAAGTTATTACCATATATCCAAATATAGTTAACCCCACCATGTTATTGATCCTCAAGGTCTCCATGTATGCTAAAGTTGTGATCATGTTATCAAGTAAATGCATGTAATTCTATTACATACATTTTTACCAAACTAAGACCAAGTCCAAAATACAAGGCATGAAAATAAGATAACTCCCGTTGAAAAGTTTTTCGCTTTGTTGGCCCAGTTAATTATATTCGTGAAGGTTAATGATATTTAAATTGAAGTCGTCTCATTTTATTTTCTTACATTAATTTTGAAGAAGTGCAATGCAAAGTTTTAATTTTGAAGAGGTATTTCTTGTTTTTAAAAGTGGCATGTACATAGTACTCAAAATCTCCCCACCCAATAATGAAAATGAACCAACTGCTCCACCTGTTTACATGAGGAAATGATGTCAAAAGTGTAAAGCTAACATGGATCTAATCTATTTTTTAATACTAACAATGTAAATATAAACTAATGCTTCTATAAACATGTAAAAATAATTAAAAAACAAATCTCTATCCATAATTTGGTTTTAATTATGATAGGTTATAGATACAATCACAAAAACATTAATACTAGAAAAATAGAAATTTCAAGTAAAAATAATTAAAAAACAAATCTTTATCTATAATTTGGTTTTAATTATAATAGGTTATATATACAATCACAAAAACATTAATACTAGAAAAATAGAAATTCCAATTGTATTAGTAAGAAGGAAAATAGAGATATCATGCTCTAAAAAGGCATAATTTTAAGTATGGTTTAGCTCAAGTTAGGAAAGCAAGGCTTTTTGGGTGGATAATCTCATTAAAATAGTTGGATCTATCTAAAAAGGAAAAAGAGGTAAATCTTGAACTCAAAAAAGAAAAGTAATTAGTCTCTTGGAATGGTAGAGGATTGGGAGATATTCAGAAATTAGAAGCAATTAAAAATATGATCTATAAGAAAAGACTTTCTTTCCTTATACTTTAGGAAGAAAAAATGAAGATGAGTCAAGTTCAACAAATATTTCAAAACAAATTGGAAAAATAGGAATGATATCTTTGTTGATGCCAGAGGAGGCTTGGGAGGCCTGGCGATTTATTGGGATATGAGAAAATTTAAGCTTCAAACTTTCAAAACTAGTAGCAACTAGATTATGGCAGAACTTGAAGACATTAATACACATGAAATCAACATAATTTGCAATGTTTATGGGTCGACATATTATAGCAATAAGAGAGAATTATGGCATTCGATAAGCTCTTTAAGAGACTCTCCTTGTAATATTATAGTGGGAGATTTTAATGCCACTATCTCTGACAAAGAAAGAAGATGTCACCGTTTAGTTAGAGATTCATTTGGAGAGAGCATAGAGGATTTAATAAGTGAGTTTGATTTAGTTGATATAATCCCCAAGAAAGGTTGGGCTAATCGGAGAATAGGCCCAGGCCATATAACAACCGTATTAGATAGGATTTTGGTTCATACCTCATTTCTCCATAAAGGGTTTCTTCTTCACACATCAATTTTACCAAATGCTATCTCAGACCATAAGCCCATCAAACTTTCTTTTAACTAAGATTTTGGCAAATTGTATGAAGACTTTGATGTCTAAACTCATATATAAAGGACAAGGAGGACTTGTAAAAAAACGACAAATTGTTGACTATATCATCCTAGTACAAGAAGCGATTCACACAAGCGTTTCAAGGAAAGAACAAGGTATGCCTATAAAACTTGATATGGCAAATGCATTTGACATGGTAAGACACGATTTTCTCTTTATTGTTATAGAGCGATTTGAATTTTATTCAAACTTTATTAAGTGGATCAAAGCATGTATCTATCAACCATGGATTGCACCTTTACTCAATGGTAGAACAACATATTTTTTTCAGACTTATAGAGGACTTCAACAAGGATATCCCCTTTCTCCTTTATTATATATTCTTATGACTTACATATAATATTCTTCTTCTTGGAGGTGCTTCAGTTCCCAATGCTAGCCAGTTCAAGAAGACTTTGGATATGTTTATCAGTGCTTCGGGGGGAATTAATGATGGAAAAATAAGAATATATGCTTGGAATGTTCCACCCCTTATCCTTCGAAGGATATCAAGGGTGTTTGGATTTTTTAGCATTGGAATCCATATTCCTTTAGATATATTGGAATTCCTTTCTTACAAGAGAGTTAAGTTAGGTGATTGGGAGCATATACTTCATAAAATTAAAGAAAAAATTTAGTGTTGGGGCATGAGATGGCACAATCCAACTGGAAAATCAATTTTGATCAGGTATGTTCTTTCTTATTTTCCCTTGTTTCAATGTTATTCCCTTTTAGCACCAATTGGAATGATGAAAAATATTAATAATCACATTCAAACTTCTTCTAGCAAGGAGGGAAATCAAATCATTCTAAAATTCCATTTAGTGAATTGGGATATTGTTCAAGCTCCTAAAATGTTTGGAGGTCTTGGTATAAAAAATCCCAAAGTTAATGAATTTGGCTATGGGATATAAAATTATACGGTGAATGATCTCTGGTAAAAAGTGCTAGTGGAAAGAAATATTACTAAGAAAATATGTTCATAAACCCATGCTTCGTTGTCTTTATTCTTGCAATTGGGAAGGAGAAGGTTCATAAATTTGAAAATTATGTAAATTAGAAGGGAAGATCATCCAAGAAGGCCTTTATTGGCTCCCTGGAAATGGAAAAAAATAAATATTTTGCATGATAGTATTCTTAGTGAAGCTCCACTAATCCAAAACATAAGTTTCTTTGTATTAAAAGACTGACTGCAAGAGCAGGGGATTCAAACTATTTTTTATTTATCTGAATGTGATGATAATGGAAAGTGGATGAAGTGGAGTGATATTAAAGTTTTGGACCCTCTAATTGTAGATTTTAATGCTTAGTAGCAAGTGTTGCATGGGATGGCCCCTATCAATTTGGATCGTATAGAGAGTAGGGGATGGGATAAGACAGGATTTTTCACAATCAAACAAGGATACCAGGTTTTGTATTCAAATCAATCTCATCCTCCCTTTTCTCTACTTTGGTATAAAATTTGGCAACGATATGTTCTCCCAAAGATAAATCTTTTTTGTTGGTCCTTGCTCATGGGTAAATTCTTACATCATAAATTCTAAAAAAAAGGAATATTCATGGGACGTTTAGATGTGTCTTATGCAAATATGATGAAGAAACAATTAATCATATTTTCTTTAAATGTGATTACATACAACAGGTTTGGAAGCATTGTCTGAAGGATCTTAATAAGACAATTCATTACTATAAAAATGGAGTGGTTATTTCTTAAACTAGAAAAAAGAATACCCCAGTTTTTTAACAAACAAACCTATATTATCAAGGATGTGGAACACCCTTCCAAAATTTATCTTACGAAAAGTATGGATAGCACCAAATAAGGAAAAATATGACCGTAAAATAACATCTTCAATAGTCACAGTTGTTCAAGCAAAGTCCTTGCTATGTGGAGCAGTTCAGTCTTATTGCAATCAGCATTACATGTTGAACCTTTGTGTTGTCATTGATGTCAAAAAGTAAACAAACAATATTAATGTCAAACAAGAAAATGTTGATGAAGCAGAAAGTATAGAAGCTTGCTGTTACATTTGACAATGTTGCGTAAAAATCTAGTTTTAAAAAATATATAAAAAGTATATGTAAGCCTCAATGGTATCAGATAGTTCCTCTCTATGTAAGTAAAATCAGTTTGAAGAAATGCATAGAGAAGAAATGTGGAAGTTCATGCACTGCTACATTTGGGTAGAAAATCCGACGACAGATTTCGATAATAAAGGTAAAATCGAAAAATTGTCGGATTTCACCTTTTGATATATATATTAAACTACTCGACGTTCGTTGAGTACCCGGCGCCCATGCCATTTCATTGAATAATGGACTATATGTCGTATATTGGATGAACCTAAACCTCGTCATATATCCGACGTACTTGCAAGTGAAATATTAATGGCATGCGATCAATGGCGTTTGACGTTGTTTCTATACAAACATATTTTATTTGGTTAAGTGCATTACAGATAGTTATAATGCAGGTTAATTTATGAAGATACTCAATATCACTGCAAGTTTGGTAAAGAAGAATGTTAGATAACATTCCACCAGGTGGGCATCTAGGTGTGAAAGATGCATTGGATGTAAGGGTTGTTGATGGAAAATGTTATTTCCCTTGTAATATATGCATGGGATATCATAGGAGGATACTTTTAATAAAAATAGGTAAAAAAAATTGTACAACACATGGACACTTTGAAGGAGGGAATGGATATTGCCCCATGGTATGTTATTCATTAAATATCTTTACATTTGGATATAACTGTTTTTGTAAATATTTATATGTTAAATATAGAAGAAAAATAACATATTCTTTTTTCCATATGGATATAATATTGGTGAATACACGCATTGTAATATCCCAATTTTGACCCCATTTGCATTCAAATTGTACATGATGTAAATATCGTTATTAAATCATGGTGAGGAGCTCAAGACCAAGGCCCCACCATGGATTTAGCGTTTTATGTATCATAAATTAAAATCGATGCATATGGTTATCGTGCTAGCCAGACACATTATGAATTGTGCCATCATGTAAATATGCAATTTAATAAAATACCCACAACTAGCTATGAAATGAAACAAAGAGATGGGGGCATGATTTCACAAGGAATAAGGAGGGAAATTATTCAAACCCTTGAGCCAACACTGTAAAGCCAAATGCCAATGAGAGGGCCCATAAACTCTCAACTACCTTTTTTGTCTTATTTTCCAAATCATTTATTCCTTCCAGAAGTTGGTTGAGGTAGTTAATGCCTTGGGAATGGACAGGTATGGCAGTCAAAATTCGTATTGGGGAAGCCATCAGTTGGGGAAATGATTTTTTGCTTTTGGGGAAAGAAAACACCCACAAATGTCTACCCATTCCATTCCTCGTACACATTTTCCTCTTCCTCATGCAACTGGAGCTAGCTGGGATTTTCCTTCACATTTTTATGTTGTTTTCCCCCTTTTCCGTGGCTAGGAAAATTCATTTTTGGCATTGCACAATGGATGGGAGAATAGATTCACGATTTGGGGGTTTGAAGAGGTCATTTTTTCTCCTTTGAATTCGATAGACGTTTCTAAAATCGAATTTTCTCTCCTAGTTTTGTTTTCCCTTCTACCAATTCATTTTTGGTTGCCAAAATGTTTTCCTTCATGCCCAGTAATTGTATTTTGTTGTTATATTCATCCTTTGTTTTGGTATGAACTGTTAAGAGTAGAAGAGGCCTAGAATTGGCTCGATAAATCTGGTGAAGAGAGGAACCTGACAAAAAGATCAAGTGGGGCTGGCTATTCTTCTATGTACACCCTGAAGAGCACTAGAAGGGGAGATATGGCTCGACGAACTGTGTAGCAGTGAAGGGGATACTTCCTTGTGTTGGGTGTGTAGGTGTTATGGAGGCCAAGCCATATCTTGTGCAGGTGTCCATAGCTCTGTGGAAGAGCTCACTATATTAGAAATTCATCCTTTCCACTGCCTTAGCAGCCTGATAAACCCAACTGTAGATTGAATTGTTTGAAACTTGATGTGTATTTGGCTATGTGTGAGCTTGTTGTTGTTCCCTAGTTCATTGTGGAAATCATGCCCAGCTCGGGGTGGTATTTGTGCTAAGAGATTGATGAGCACAACTGGCTTATGGTCACGTGGAGCGTTGCAACGACGTAGCTAGTTGTGGGGAAGCTCATTTTCAAGATAAGTGCTCTCTTGTATATTCACTGCAATGTATTTGTTTTACAATTATTATGAACATATTCAATGCTTGAATGAATGAGATTTTATTCTGCTGTATATTATTGCATTATGCATCTGCATATGTATGTTTTATATTCAATGCATTATTTTTAATGTTCATGGGGATAGATCCTCGGTTTGATAAACAAACAGAGCAGTGAGTCACATCCTCTCTCTCTGGGCGAGGGGGGAGGGGACGTGACACACATGAAAATAATAATATTTTTTAGGATGAATGAAAATTTCCCTCCCCCTTCTCCAAACTTACAAGGATACTACTAAGGACCCATTCAAACTAGTTCCTGCACAATATCAATTGATTGTGCCACTTTCCTCATTAATGGACTCCACTTGGTTGAGATGTCAACACGTGGCTCCCCATACCCTCAAAGGAAGTTCATTGAATTCCATAACCTAATATGGGAACTCCTAGATCACAATTATTTATTACTTCGAAGAAAAAAAATTTCATAATTACACTCTAGACCAATCTTTCTACTTCCTAATTATTGTGATCATCTCTTTCTAGTAAGTCATGTAGGGATATCATGTGCCCCTATCATGAATAAAATATGTGACCATATATATGGGAACCACTATAAAATTAAGGAGCATATGAGGCTCCAAACTAAATCCCCCCAACCTGACCACCTCCTACATGCCCTAGGTAGATGTACACCATCATCCTCAATGTTGATTCCTAATCAAAGACTTTCCCGCACAATAATTTCCCCATCATTAATATGTGCATATTTCTTAACATTAGACGGTGAAAACGAGCATCCAATATCCAAAATCATCTGGGATATGAACTAGGGAACAATAAATCTATTCTATCTATTGAGATATGCCCATATTCTTGTTTTCCCTATCCTTGTAGGGAAACTATAGGTCTTATGAATGACCTAAAAGTACCCATTCAAGTTACACATTTAAATGATCTTATCTAGGAGTTGTAGGCTCAATCACATCAATGGAATTTAAAATACCTTCAGTAGACCACATGGGGACATTATTCAATATGGAAAAAATCCCTTTAGGTGGGTTTCTTTAGGGTATCATGCACTGAATCACTCTAGTTCCATACTATCTAGCTTGCATATTAGAATCCCCATATTCTTATAGCTGTATGGCCCCTAGTTTCAACATATGGTGTGGGTATTATTTAAATAGTTATGAAGCTCCATTGTGGACCCAAATATAGGGGTCTTTTCCAGTTGAAAATCCCCCCAAAAATTGAAAACTTGATGGATAAAAGGAAATATCAAACAGTGTGGACTAACACAATGGAGATGAAATATAAAAAGGACAGTTGAAATTCTTCGAATAAGAAAACAAATGTTTAGAATTTATAATATTACTCCAAACTTAATCGTGCAAATTAAAAATTCACATTTTGTCCCATACAATGGCAAGTGAGGTGTATTTATCTCACTATTTCTACCATTGGATTCAATTTTTTGAAAACCGCCATGTTGTAGAATTTATTTTACGTGTGTAGGATAATGTATTAGGATCCATTTTTCATTAAATGGAAATTGGTGGTTCTCCTTAGGTATACTCAATACCCTAGCATATAGGTACACAAAGTCATCGTGCAAATGATTTGTTTATATGTTTTCCCACTATTTTTATTTATCATAAGTCCCCCCATCCAGGAAAGTTTCCTTACCAATTCAAGTTGATTTCTTGCACTTACTATATGAAAATACTCGACCTAACATGGATTTCCTAGGCTTAGCACACTTTTTATTTTGGCACCAATGTCATCCATCCCCTCTACGATCTAATAGGGGTTTGATGGAATAGGGGGGAATGGGGTTTAGGTGTTAAGGATTAGGGGGATAAGGTACAAGGAGTGAGGGGATAAAGAATAAAGGGTTAGAGGTTAATGGTATATAGGTTAGGGGTGAGTTAAGGGTTAGGGATCAAAGGTCTATATAAGATATCAACCCCTAAATTAAATTGTAGTCTCTAAGTTGTGGGAAAGTTTCCATCAACTTAAAAGTCATGGACACCAAGTGAACTCATGAAAGAATATGACGTAATGATGAAGGTGAAATAAGAATAGGTTGTTTTAGTTGGTTGTGATTATATATCTCATAAAGTGTCTCTCTTTATACATTTCAATAAAAGTAACATTTTCTGATTTTTTTTCAACATATTCATAAACATCCTGATAAATTGCACAATATTCATCATTGATTGGTTGGCTTTGTTTCTCCGTCTCAACTAATCTGGTTTCTCCATATACGATTCCAACTCCTAGGTACCCGTAACCCATGGATGACCAATAACATGTTAACCCCTAATCCCTTATCCCTTGACCCTTTATAAACCCCTAAGCCATTAAGTACCCTTACCCCATGACCCTTAATTACCCCTTAAACCTTAACCCCTTAACCCCTAACCCCTTACCCTTGGACCATTAACATGTTAACCACTAATCCCTTAGCTATAAACCCCTTATAAATTAAATTGTGGTCTCCAAATCAGTGGAAAATTTCCTTTCACTTAAAACTCGTGGTCTCTAAGTAAAATCAAGAAAGAATATGACATAATGATGAAGGGGAAATAAGAATAGGTTTTTTTTGTTGGTTGTGACTATATATCTCATAAATTATCTCTCTTTATACATGTCAAGAAAAGTAATAGTTTTTTGATGTTTTTTCAACTTATTCATAAACATCTTGATAAATTGCACAAGCTTAATCATTGATCTGTTGTCTTTGATTCTCCCGCTCGCCTCGGTTAGTTGCTCCATACACAGTACCATATGCTATGAGTTAGCACTCAGAATCACACCCAAGGTTACAAGAAGGCAGACCCCTAGGTAACAATAGAACTGCTTTAGGAAAGGGAGTTGGATTCTCCGATTTTAGAGAGGGATCTCTCACCAATACACAACAAGGCCAGATTTTATTGTCACGAGATGAATTTCAGAGGTTGTAGGTGGAAAAAAGGAGGGATATATTGGGTTATGGAGTCACAAATATCAAGAAACATAGAGTAGTCTGTGGAGATAATGTCTGCAAGATAAAGATAACACTTCGGTCATGATCGATATGTTAGGGTCTAGTGATAAATGAGGAACGATGACAACCCATTGATGTAGAGTACCACAAGGATGAATTCTACACCAACTTTGGAAGAAGTGTCTGGTGGGCGTCCAAAAAAACAGCCAGAGCATGGGAACATGAATTTTGAGCCGTTATACACTACGTTGAGGATGCGAAGAAAACATAATGCAAAGAGGAAACATGAGGTACATGCACGTAAGGAAAGAAAAGCACATACTGCAACTAAGAAATACACATGAATTCTTACATCTAAAGGACGATGTTAGGATCTATTTCTTGTATTAAAAATGGGTCAAATTACATAAGAACCAAAAATTTCTCAGATTCCAACCAAAACCAACCCCTTCTCCCTTAGGCCCTCGAGACTAACCTCAAAAAACAGGGTGAGAAGTTGGTTACAATCATGATCAAATATTTAACAAACTAGAAAAGTGGCATCTTCGCCACAGCTTTACATATATAAAACAAAACATTATGGAGAAAATGCACATGTTGGTATCAACGAAAATGCAACGTCTCTGGCCTTGGGTTCGCTTGTCTTGAAAATGATGGCTCCAGACATCCCTTGGTGGCGCGTCGCGAACTTGGTTCGAAACATTCATCCTGCTGCTGGGTCTCCAACATGTCCTTTTCTTTCCTGGCTATTTTTGTTCATTTTGTGCTCAAAGTCACCTTTCTACATGTGCTCACAATTGACAAGAAAGTTTGTGTTCTTTCAGTGTTCATCTCTTCATCTCGTCCCCCTATCTCCTAGTAAAACTGTTATTTGAGGGGACTTGGAGAAGGGTCGCATTGCTTCTAACAGTGACAGGTCCTTAAGGAGGCCTGTCATTCTTGTGCATCACTCCTCCTAGGAAGGGGATCCCTCTGTAGGTCACATGACGGGGCATACTCCTGACCTCATCACCACCCCAGATAAAGCTGGCAAGTGGAATTCACAATGGCGGTGATGAAGAATAGGAACTTCCTCTCCTCGTGTATGAGCATTTGCTCCAATGGGTCACCACTAGCAATGGTCACCACGTGTTGGGATTATGGAGACCACGACCCTGTCTGGAGGATTTGGAGGGATTCCCATTGGACATGAAATTCCAAGCATGGCCTTCTATTATGACAATAATGCACTCACCATCCCCAGGTGGGCAGTCTAATGCGATGAATGTCCTTGTCATGACCTCGATGACGCCAGAAGGATTCTCTAATACAATGAACATCCCTACCCCGATGGCTGGAGCCTTTTCGACGTAAAAACCAGGGAAACGCAGGGATGTGGGGGTATGCTCGCCAACCAATAGCACACCCTGAGAGACAAGTTTTTTGAACCAGACGACCATTGCATACCTTCTTTTAAAAACTCCCAAAATCCTCAGAAGACTAACATTCAACTGCCTTAGTTCCTCCTCCGCATTCACTCAATATTTGTCTCTCAATGGTTGTGAAAAATGGCATTTATAAAGAGCTGGAAAACTAGACATGACGATGACCTGTCAACACCTTCACACACTTAGCCATTGAGTATCACGATGACAACACACATGGGCATGTGGGTTTGGGATTCAATCTTCTTGCTAAAAATCTAGTCACGTCGTTCTTTTTGCTATGATGATACAACACTGGGTACGAAAGATACTTCTGGGATTATCTCACATCACCACCCATTCAGCTCATGGAACATGGACTTGACGTTCCTTACCCCTTTTCCCCCTCATTTGTTGCTTCTCCTTGCTCCGTGTGGAAACCATATCCGCCTTTTGCTTTCAATTATTAGGATCTCTTGCCTGATTTTCACACATTCAATACAACAAACTTTTGGATTGCAGGAGGTTGGTTTCTGTCGTGGAGCCGATTTTTTCCTACAGACATGTTTCAATGGAATTGGGGTGTTCGATTACCAGTCACTTTGGCCTCTTACACACTTGTTTGAGAATATTTCGTCGATAGGATCCTTTCGAAATGAGGTGATCATACACAAGACCATATTTTCCATCACAAATTGACCTTCATGCGACTTTTACCAGGCGTAAAATTTCCAACCATTCGATCTGGATGCCTACGATCTTTATCATCCACATGTAAAGGGAGGTCATATTTTGCAAGTCCCTGAGGCGGTTTGTCCTGTGCTTGTCCCATCAGTGGAGAATTTACTCGTCGTTGATCTTTCTTCATCTCAATCCACTATGTTGAACTTTACCTCCTTTTAACCTGTTTCATAGATTTGGGGACCAATATCTCCATGGCACTTTGAACTGATAGAATCGAGCTCACCCATTGATCTGTCCTTTGTCAATCCTAGCCCTCAAAAACTGCGATCGTTTTAGCTCGTTCTATGAGAACACAAAAGCGATTTGGACCGTGCTTGTGGTATTTGCGAAAATCATTCTACCCGTTGATCTAGTTCACCTCCTGATCGCCATCGTAGAAGCGCTGTCCTTTTTAGCATAGTTTTCGGCCAACCTACGAATGGTATTTTTCATGCATTTTTAGGATGTGATTGCTCCGTCTTACCTTCCTCATAATCTTAGTGGAGTGAAAAATAGTGATAACAAGTGGCTCCAGCTAGTTGGGATGCTATCCTCCCTATGAGGTAGCAAAGAACAACGTAGACGAAGTGCCTAAGTCCATTGGGCGGCTTCCTAAGCTTTGCTGCAAACTTGAAAAATGCTCCAAAGAACAAAATTAAGCCAAACGACGGGACTAATTGAAAAACTGAGCAGACACTGAAAATTGTTTAACAGGAAGTGCTCGTCATGTCGAGCTTAATCATTTCTGTCTACCTACTCTATCTACTGGACCTCATAGCCCAGTTAGGTGATTTCTGACTTCCACTGAAGCGAGCCAAATAAATGGTCCCATAAATCCCATTTCTCCTCGTGTTGGACCAAGGACACTATTAAAAGACTTGATGGCACATAATTATAACAAATAAATTTATCTTTACAATAAATACCTAACCATTCATTACCATTTCCGAGCTCCTCCATGTACTCCACCACTGGATCATAGAAACCCTAATGGTTGTCGAATTCTTCAGCCGTCAGTTGGACGTGAAAAAAATATTCCAATTTCCACTCTTTCAACATAATGCAGAGGCAACGTCCCAGAAAAATTTTGGAGGTGACCTCCTGATCCTTTGTAACTACGGAATCAACCTTTCCACGTGGGATTTCAAAACTCACAACTTGATTCCTCACAAGTGTCGTAAAGAAGGAAAGTTTGAATTCCTCAATAAAACTGGGCACATCCACCCCTAGGTCTAGGACATACAATAAGGTATCCCCCCAAGAACTCCATCTACTCTTTGGCGATCCTTCTGGTTGAAAAATATTTCCATATAATCGGGGACATAACCATAAAGAACACCGCAACATCCAGAGAAATCCGTCATCTATTCATCTTGGGGAAAATGTTCAAGAAGTAACCCTTCCGACCCGTAATCATGTTGGCCTCCAAAGGAACCATGCACATAGTGCTCCTAGAAGTTTTCAAATGATGCATCTTGTGTCTGGACCCAAGCCTCAGGAACCAGAATTTCATCTTTCGGGATCACTTTAGCAAGGCCACAGTCATCTTCTTCAGCATGGAAGAGCAAGAAAAATACTTCACCTTGATATGGGGCCTTTAGGTTCGGAACATACGGAGAAGCCTTGGCTTCAAAAACCTCATCTCTTTCCCTATCAGGTCCTGGACCTACAAGATCTTTAGTTTCTTCCTTAGGCATGCCATCCTAGTAGTCATCTCCATATTCATCATATATGGGGGCTCCAAAATATCGACCGGGGCGACCACATACACAACTTGCAATAGGCTGGTCGCAATCTTTAGGGAACAAACTAGCGGGATCGCTCGTCCTTCCACCACCAAATTGTTCTTCTTCTTATTGGCTGGAGAACGAGGAGGGTTGCCAAGGAAATTCCTCTTTTGTCTCGCACGACTTTACTTGGTTCAATTTTTCATTTTTTTCATTATTACCACCATTGTCTAGGAGTCTCCCCGACAGTCTAAAATTTTCTTCAACCTCCAACACATCAGCAAACATTCTTTGCAATGTAACCGACTTTGTTTCTAATAGAAATAAAGACAGATCAAGAGACAAAACATATGCATAACACAGCTTCGCGACACCCTCTAAGGGTTGAATTTCCTTGGGCATGTCATAATAGAAGCTCACGAACGTTTTGTTGAAACTTGATGTAGCTTCGCCTTCACATTTCCTCACAGAGTAGAACTCTGAGAATATTTGGTCTAATGACCTCCTTTCACCCCAAAAGTCTAAAAATGTACGAGATAAATCTTCCAACGTAGTGATGGATTCTGGCTGTAGATGCTTGAACTATTTTTTTACATTGCCTTGCAGAGATTGTGAAAAATATCTCATACAAACATCATCATGTTCTATCTCAAAAAGATCAAGAAAATATTCAAAAGCTTGTAAATATTTCTCAGCTGTAAGGCCTTCATATTCTCCATCATACTCGAGAAGGTATTTATAGTGTTTTGTAGGGAAATCGTGAAGGATCTGAGGCAAGTGAAGAGGCATATATTGGCTTTGGGTATTGGGAACAACAGAGTCTTGTGGAAAATACGTGCTCTCAGAGAGGCCATCACGAGGTCCATGAGGCTACCTCTTAATGTCAGGGGTCTCGTGTGAAAGTCTTGATTAAAATCAGATGTACAGGATGGGGAGATACTCTCTGTTTACAAGGAAGGATATACTGGAGTGAATTCATAACTTTGCTTGGAGTGAAATAAGCCATGATAGATTATTCTAACAAACCTAGGAAAAGAGGAGGAAATATTTACAAGGAAGGCCAAAACGTTCTAGAGAAAGTTGAATCTTAAGTACCTTGTCTTCTCCTCGAGCCTACCCATGTCTTTACCGCGAATCCACTCGTGCTGCAGAGCCTACCAATGCTCTGTGGAGACTCCATTTTTGAGATCACGACATTGGTGGAACTGTCGTGGTATTGGAAACATGGATATTCGTAAAACATCGGGTGAAATATTTATTGTCTTCTAGATGCCTGACTGTTGTTCACCATCGACAGTCTGGTGTATGGCATTATCTCCCATAATTTCAGGAGGATTTGAAGCCTACTCCTCGTATCAGTCCTTTCAGTCGTCGATATCCCCAGTGGAGTCATATTTTAGACACTTTAACGTGGAGTCGCCAAGGCAAATGTTACAACCTTGTTCACATGCAAGAGTCTTTGTTTCCAGACAGAAACCCTTTCTTCTTTGAATTTCTTGTCATTCTTCCAAGGGATGATCTTCAATTTCATCCCCGGCAACGGTGCCAGTTTGTTAGCACTCAAAATTGCACCCAAGGTTGTGAGAAGGCAAACCCCAAGGTAACAGCAGAACCGCTTTAGGAAAGGGAGCTGGCTTCTCTGATTCTAGAGGGGGATCTCTCACCAATACATAATAAGGCCAGATTTTATTGTCACGAGATGAATTTAGAAGGAGATGGGATATATTGGGTTATGGAGTCACAAATATCAAGAAACACAGAGCAGTCTACACAGATAATGTTCGCAATAGAAAGATAGCACTTCAGTCACGGTTGATATGTTAGGGTCTGGTGATAAATGAGGAATGATGACAGCCCATCGATGTAGAGCACCACAAGGATGAATTCTACACCAACTTTGGAAGAAGTGTCTCATGGTAGTCCAAAAAAATACCTAGAGCATGGGAACATGAATTCTGAGCCATTATACACTATGACGAGGACATGAAGAAAACATAATACAAAGAGGAAACAAGAGGTACATGCACGTAAGGGAATAAAAGCACAGACTGCAACTAATAAATACACAGTAATTCTTACATCTAGAGGCCAATGTCCGGCTCAGTTTCTTGTATTAAAAATGGGTCAAATTGCATAAGAACAAAAAATTTCTCAGATTCCAACCAAAACCAACCCCTTCTCCCTTAGAGAGAGAAGTTGGTTGCAATCATGATAAAAAATTTAACAAACTAGAAATGCGGCATCTCCGCCATTGTTTTACATATATAAAAAAAAACATTATGGAGCAAACACGCATGTTGGTCTTAACGAAAGCGCAACGTCTCTAGCCTCGGGTTTGCTTGTCTTAAAACAGATGGCTCCATACATCCCTTGGTGGTGCGTCGCAGACTTGTCTGAGACCATTCATCCTCCTGCTAGGTCTATAACATGTCTTTTTCTTTCTGAGATATTTGTGTTCATTTTGTGCTCAAAAGAACCTTTCTGAATGTGCTCACAGCTAACAAGAAAGTTTGTGTTCTTTTTGTGTTCAACTCTCCATCTCATCTTCCTATCTCTTGGTAACATTGTAATTCGAGGGGACTTGGAGAAGGGGGCCACACTGCTTCTGACAGTTGTAGGTCCTTAAGGAGGCCTACCATTCTTGTGCCTCCCTCATTCTAGGAGGGGGATCCTTCTACAGGTCACACGGCGCGACATACTCCCGATCTCATCACCACCCTAGATAAATCTGGCAAGTGGAATTCACAAAGGCAGTGATGAAGACTTTGGACTTCCTCTCCTGCCGTACAAGCATTCTCTCCAATAGGTCGCCTCTAGAAATGGTCACCACGTGTTGGGATTATGGATACTGTGACCCTGTCCGGAGGCTTTGGAGGGATGCCCATTGCATAGGAAATTCCAGGCACGACCTTCGTGGGGGTGTAGGATTCTATTATGACAGTAATGCACTCACTAGCCCTAGGAGGTCCATCTAATGCGATGAACGTCCTTGTCATGACCTTGCTGACGCCGTAAGGATTCTCTAATATAATGAATGTCCTACCTCGATGGTTGGATCCTTTTAGGTGTGAAAACCAGGGAAACACAAGGATGTGGGGCTATGCTCACCAACCAATAGCACATGCTAAAAAATATTTTTTTCGAACCAGACGACCAATATTGCATACCTTCTTTTAAAAACTCCCAAAATTCTCAGCAAACTAACATTCAACTGCCTTAGTTCCTCCTCCACATTCACTCAATATTTGTCTCTCAGTGGCTGTGCAAAATGACATTTATAAAGAGCTTGAAAACTGGACACGACGATGACCCGTCGACACCTTCGCACACTTAGCCATCGAGTATCATGATGACAGCACACGTGGGAATGTGGGTTTGGGATTCAGTCTTCCTTCTAAAAATATAGTCACACCGTTCTTTCTGCTGCGATGCTACAGTGCTGGATCCAGAAAAGAATTCTGGAATTAGCTCACATCACCGCCCATTCGTCTCATGGCACATGGACTTGACGTTCCTTACCCCTTTTCCATTCTCAACGATGGCATCAAAATATTCCTCGTTTGTCGTGTCTCCTTGCTCCGTGTGGAAACCATATCCTCCTTTTGCTTTCAATTATTAGGATCTCTTTCCCGATTTTCATGCATTCAATACAATGAACTTTTGGGTTCAGGAGGACGGTTTCTGCCGTGGAGCCTATTTTTTCCTACAAACATGTTTCAATGGCGTCAGGGTGTTCGATTACCAGTCACTTTGGCCTCTTGCACACTTGTCTGAGAATATCTCGTCGATAAGATCCATTCGAAATAAGTTGACCGTGCGCGAGACTATCTTTTCCGTCACATATTGACCTTCATGTGACTTTTACCGAGCAGAAACATTCCAGCCATTCGATCTGAACGCCTTCGATCTTTATCGTCCATGTGTAAAGGAAGGTCATATTTCATGAGTCCCCGAGGCGGTTTGTCCCGTGCTTGTACTATCAGTGGAGACGTTGCTCGCCATAGATATTTGTTTGGCTCAATCCACTCTGTTGAAATTTACCTCCTTTTAACCTGTTTTGAGGATTTGGGGACCAAGATCTCCACGAGCACTTTGAACTGGCAGAATTGAGCTCACCTGTTGATTTGTCCTTTTTCAATCCTGGAACTCAAAAACTGCGGTCGTTTTAGCTCGTTTCACAAGAACACAAGAGCAATTTGGACCATGCTTCTGGTATTTGTGAAAATCATTCTACCCGTCAACTTGGTTCGCCTCCATATCGCCACCGTAGAAGCATTGTCCTATTTAGCATAGTTTTCGACCAACCTGTGAATTGCATTTTTCATGCATTTTTAGGATGTGATTGCTCCATCTTACCTTCCTCATCATCTTAGCAGAGCGAAAATCAGTGCTAACACTATGTACCCCTAACCCTTGGACAACCAATAACATTTTAAACCCTAATCTCTTAGCCCTTGATCCCTTTTCCCTTGAAGATCTAGTTAATAATGATCCTATGGAAGAAGATGATGATGTTAATAACACAATTGAAGAAAATGGGACAAATAGATTTATCCATGAGACATTTAATGTTGGAATGTATGCTGATGACAACAATAGTGGTGTTTTTGATATACCTATACTTGAGAAGGAAAGCCAACATATTTATGAAGGCTATGAAACAAGTGTTCTCTATGCTATGTTGTTACTGGTGAACTGAAAGGTTATGAATGGTTTTTCAAACACTTGTGTCACACAGATCCTAAGGTATGTACTATGTTTCGTCACATTTAGTAAATGATGATAAAGATAGTCTTATTTCCTCTCCTTTTTTTGGTTGCTAACTTGTAAAATTTGGATGCAATATGTATGATTGATATTCTTTACCTTAACCAATATTGATTTTTTATGTTGTAGATTGTTAGGCGAATTTCTGTAACCACCATTGAATGTTTTACCTTGCGCATATTGATATCAACATGCCATAATGAAATATATTGGAATGGATTATCAAGCTATTCATGCATGTCCCGATGATCATATTATGTATTATAAAGAACATGCATCGAAAGAAGAATGCCTGAAATGTCAAAAGAGTAGATATCAGATTGATCAAGTAACAAAAAAGGTTCCTTGCAAGGTTCTTCGTTATATTCCCATTATTCCATGTTTGTAGCAATTGTTTAGGTGCAGAAACATAACAAAGTTTATGGATTACCATGCAGAGAAAATAGGAAAAGATGGTGTTCTTCGGATGCCTGCGGAAGGATCTACATTTTCGAAGATAGAGGAAATATGGATAAAGTTTAAAGAATAACATCATAATATTAGGATTTCATTGGTAACATACCGTGTCAATCCATTTGGAGAGTTGAGATATACTTACTCAGTGTGGCCCGTTTTTGTTATCAACAATAACATTCCTCCATGGATGTCAATATAGAGGGTTCACATAATGTTGACAATGATTGTTCCAAGTATTTGCTTAGAATAATTTCTTTTTACTGCGGTAACATCTCATTTGTCTTCTTTGTTTCATATATATGTCTTATATTTGGTTGTTTATATGTGTGTGTGTGTGTGTTTGTGTGTGTGTGTGTGTGTGTGTGTGTGTGTGCGCACGCAGTACATTCGGTTATGTCTTATAATTATGTGTGATATTTTTTTTATTTAATCATTTTTTAGTAATTATGTATTGGATGTTCAATCCATTAGGTAAGTACCAATTTAAAGATATGAATGTATATCTTGAGCCCCTTATCAACGAGTTACTAGATTTATGGAGGGGCATCACTATGTATGATATCTCTAAACCATTAGATGATTCGAAAAGGGAATTCGAATTCCATGCAATGATTGTATGGATAATTCACGATGCTCCAGGGCTAACACATTTCGAAGGTATGTTATAACGTTACATTGCACTTTAATATTGTTTAATTTTATGAAATTCATATCATGCATGTTTTTTAAATAATCACTTCATTACACATACTTCAAATCATTTATATATAGATTCCTCCATCTCTTGCAGGTCTTCAAACAAACGGTAAATTTGCATGTCCAGTTTGTGGTCCTAATATGAAATCGTGTCATTCACAAAGTTTATGAAAGGAAGTGTTTGATGAGTATAACCACTTCCTGTCTAAGAACCATAGGTATCATACTACCAAAAATATATATTTTCAATGGGAAAGAAGAGACTGAAATAAAACCTTGAAGAATGACACCTCAGCTATGGAAGCTGCAATATAATAGATCTAATCATTAAGGTATGGATCAAATTGTCTATTTATCATATACATGAAATGTTTGAAATATTTTATATTTTTATTGCATTTTGATCACTTTGCTAATTTTCAAGTATTATTGTAATATCGTTAATTATGATTCATATTGAAGGTCGTGATCAAGGGATGAATAATGAGGTGGTTCCATGAGGAATGAAAAGGCCTGGTTGAAGGTCTTATTGCAGGTCACAACGGCCCAGAATTATTCCAACCCTTCTTTCGGTTGCCAAGTCTGAAAATAGTTGCGCGAAACTATTAAGGAGTTAATCATCCCAAGCAATTCAATAGACTCCCCTATTGTGAGAATCTATATATTGTTCATTTATTTGATACAATGCACATTGGGAAGATTGTAACAAAAACGTTATGACAATTCTTAGATGGAAGGAGTGACAAAGAAAAAATGTCAATATTTGTAATGACATTAAGAAATCCAATCATGCAATTCAAAGTGTGATTCATTCAAATGGCGATGGAGACCAAAATATAAGATCCGTTCCATTGTTATTGATAGAGGAGCAAAGCAAGGATGTAAAATAGGTTATTGGAAAAATTAAATTTCCCACTGGATTTTCTTCGAACATAAAGAATATCCTAACAAAGAAAGGTGAATTAAGTGGGGTAAAAACTCATGATTGGAATACCTTCATTACGGTAATTATTTTGGTGTATATATTTGTATATTGGTTAAACATCTTGTAACTATTTTTTTGTCTACTTTAGGAATACCTAATGATGCATTTTTGTTGCTGCAATATGTTCTACCACTTTCTCTCCCAGACAACTGATCCAGGTGGATAAAATCAAAGTCAATCAAAATTAAAGTCTTCAATAAAAAAAATCTTACAGGATGAAAGAGGTCGTTAGCATATTTCCAATGAAATTTGTTTCGTGCGAAACAGCCTCTGGATGCAGAAGTTGTCAACATTTGAAATTTAAACAATGGACGTAAAAAATTTGGTTAGAGTTTAGAGTCTATGGGATTTGAACCCTAGATCTCTTGGTCCTTATATTTTTTATAATATCTCGGTAGAAAAATCCTCCACATGTGTTCCTTGCTAGGAATATGGCATAGATATTATTTAAAGTTATAAGAATTTGGTTATGAAAAAGGGAGACCCTTGACCCCATGTCAACACCAAGACCCCACCTCGTGGCTAATGTGTTAAACCATACCTATCGTGGATTATGTGTAACATAGTTAAACCATATATTAAACCTTATCCAAACCATAGGATACCATATAACGAAATGTTTTGAAACATGGAACCATACCACATATGAAACACACCAACATTGGATATCCAACCATATATGTTCAAAATTGGTTATAAACATATCATAAAAAATGCATAACCATATTGTAACGTAGTTATAAGTTACGCACTCCACCATATAAAAATGCGCAGGGGAAGGAGAGGCCTGCGGGTTTGATCTCGGGACCTCTGCCTTCACAACAACACACCTTACCACTAGGAAAACGAACATCCACTGGTTATTCCACGACAAAATATTGTTAACTCTTGGCAGCGATTGTGTGGTCTCCGATTTCCAAATGGGCACGTGGCCCCACAGCTTGCAACCCCAAACTACATTATTTTAACCTATAAAATCACGTTTTGGCAACAACGGGAAGTACAGAGTATGACATGAGAGTTTACAATTCAACATAGCGTTTGCACAAATACCAAGACAGAACGTGGGCATGGATCCCGAGATAGTACATGCATTCTCGAGGAGGGAAAGTACAATCAATACAGCCAGTGCATAGGGTGTTCTCATTTTGCGTTCCAGAGGAGGTCTTAGGCAAATATATTCGAGTTTATAATTGTTTTTTCTCAAAATTTTGCAAGGAGTTCAGTGGTGATGTCTATTTCTGCTTCTGACGGATAGATTTATGAAGTGTTCCCAGAACACTCAATTGTAATATTTTGAAGACTTATTAGATTGACCTTCCCATTAGAAGTGGCCCGAAGACGTAGCATAGGTGGGGTGGACTCCGTTATCAGCTGTTTTTTCTATTTCTGGTTTTCATTTATGTGTTTATTTTCTTTGTGAATGATTTAAAGCATTTAAATTTTTTATTGCTAAGCCTTTTTAATGAGTATTTAACATTCAAATTCAAATGCAAATTAATGGTTAAAAGATCCTAAAATTTCAAATCAAGTTTGGTATCAGAGCAAAATAACCATTGTATGTAAATTTGTGTTAACAAGATACAGGCTTCAACGTGGTGAAGGAGAACTTGAAGGTTTGATCTAGAGATTGATTCAAGAAGAGGGAAAACGTCTTCACCAAAAGGAGAAGAAACAACTTCGTCTATCCCATTTGAAGGGGAATTTCTGAAAGCTTTCATGAGAATGCAAATGATGGTAGAGGAGCCCTATCAAGATTGAAAAAGAGGTGAACAAGGAGGTCCATCTCACGTGGAAGATAAAAAAGAAGTAGGTGGTGAGGAACCTCCTACATCTACACCATCTTCTACGTCTTATATTGATGCTTATTTCTCTTTACATTCTCTGTTTGGATAGAAAAAAGGAAAAATTGACCTTAATGTGCCTCAATTAAAGCTAGATATTAAGTTTGAATTACCTCTGTATAATGGAGAGCTTAATGCTGAACAATTGGACAATTGGATCCGTCAATTGAATTTTATTGTAGGATTCAAAAGCTTACTGAAGATGACATTAAGATTCAGTTGGATTCTCTCTGACTTGGAGGGGATGCTCTCATCTGGTGGGAGAGCAAATCCCAATAGGATCTTGCCACAAAAGGAAAAATCATCTCCTCTTGGTATGAGATCACTTCAACACTAAAAAAAAATTATATCCATTAGGGTATGTACAACAAGCAGGGATGATTTTAAGGAACCATACTTATTTAAAAGTGTAGAAATGTTGGCGAATATTACCAATTCTTAAAACGGCAAGTATAAAATGATTGGCGATATTCTTCAAAAAAAAATTAATTTCCAAGGATTTTATATCATTTACATAATAATTTGGCGATTTTTAGGGTGAAACAATTTTACCCCATCAAAATTGGGCGAAACGGGGCTTCAAAAAATGCAAAATGGCGAATCTTTTTTGGGAGAAAACATGGAAAAATAGCTCATTGGGCTAAAATTCGCCCCTAAAATTATCCCTGACAACAAGCTATGATGGATTGGCAGAATCCGAGGCAAGGTAAGGGACAAAGTGTGTAAGATTACACACAAGAATTTCCAAAAAGAGTATTGGTACTTGGTATACCTCTCTACACCCAGAAAACTCTTCTCCAATATATAGGAGGATTGCATAGTTATTTACGTCATATAATATTGATGTTTAATCCGACTAACCTTGATGAGGTGTGTTTTCAAGCAACTCACATAGAGACGAAACGGAAGAGTGTTCATGATGTTCCTTCAAATGAATCCAACTAGGAAAAATAAGGAAAGGAAAAGGGGAAAGGTAAGCATGCAACTACAATGAGGAAAGAGGAAGACAGACCTACATGCTCACATTGTCAAAAGCAAGGGAACGAAGAGGAAAAGTGTTGGAAGCTACATCCAGAATTGAAACCGAAGTGGTTTAAGGATCAGAAAGGGAAACAAACAACCATGGTTATCATTGAGGACCTTGGATCAGAATCTAAGGATGAAACAAAGATAACAATCATAGGTGTGAAAGGTAAAACTATTGTTGGTAATGATTCTAACATTGGTTTTTCATGTGCTTCTACTTCTAAAGACCATATCAGTTCTAAGGATAAATAGATGAATGCATTGTTTCATATAAGGGTGATTACGTAACAAAGTAAAATCAACACATTCATAGATAGTGGATCCCAATCTAATCTCATTTCAGAAGAAGTAGTTAAGCAATTGGGATTAATAAAAAAAACCACACAAGAAACCTTATCCATCAGGTTGGGTATGCAAAGATTAAATATTACAAGTAACAAAATAGTGTGATCTAAAGTTTTCAATAACATCTAAGTTTATAGATGAGGTTGAATTTGATGTGGTCCCACTAGATATCTGCGGTATTGTGTTGGGTAGTTCGTACTTATATGATCGGAAGACAATATTCTATAGACAACATAACCAATATCACTTGTTTAAAGAAGGAATGAAGTACATAGTGCATTCACATACATTTAAAATAACAAATCATTGGACACTACACAACAATTAAAAAGGGTTGTTAATGCAAGTTGGAATTTGGCACTTATGTCTATGCAATGTCAAGAGAAAAAGAATCCTAAGCATAAAAAGGAAGTGTCATTTCACTGCAATACACATGTTATGATTGATAATGTTTCTATGGTCAAAATTCAACATGATATGGGTACAATCTCTTTCAAATCTTCAATGTTGCTATTCAACTTATTACTGAACAACAATATATACGTTTTCCTACAATATTGAATGAATATTTTTTGGAAAAAAGGATTAATGTACTTAACAATGTCAGTGCAGTGTCGATTGTTGTTATGCTAAGTTAAATGTACAGGTTCCAGGAAGAATGGATAGGTGATACAAAACACATGAACCTCCACATGTGTTCCTTGATAGGAATATGGCATAGATATTATTTAAGGTTATAGGGCTTTTGTTATGTAAAAGTAAAGGTATAAGGTTTTGGTTATGAAAAAGAGGGAGGGGCGAAGGCTTAGCCCTCGTGGATAAAGTGTTTAACCATACTTATGATGGATTATGTGTAACATATTCAAACCATATATTAAACCTTATCCAAACAATAGGATACCATATAGAAAAATGTTGGAAGTGTGGAACCATACCAGATATGAAGCGTGCCAACATTGGATCTCCAAATTTTTTATAAACATATCATAAAAAACACGCAACCATATTATAACATGGTTATGAGTTATGCACACCACCATATAAAAAGGCGCAGGGAAAGGAGAGGCCAGCGGGTTTGACCCCTGGATTTGTGCCTTCACAAAAATGCGCCTTACCACTAGAACAACGACCACCCACTGGTTATGCCACGAAAAAATGTTTTTAAACCTTGACAGTGATGTCGTTGCATCCAAATGGGCGCATGGCCTGCAACCCCAAACTGCATTATTTTAACCTATAAACATCGTGTTTTGGTAGCAACATGAAGTACATAGCACGACAGGAGAGTTTGAAATTCGACACAATGTTTGCACAGATCCCAAGATAAAATGTGGGCATAGATCATGAGATAGTACATGAATTAATGTGCATGATACATGAAGTGGGAAATTACAATTACTACAAGCAGGGCATAGGGTGTTTTCGTTTTGCGTGCTAAAAAAGGTCTCAAGCAAATATATTCGAGTTTATACTCGTTTTTCTCAGAATTTCGCAAGGATTTCAATGGTGATATTTATTTATGCTTCTAATAGACATAATTCTGAAGTGTTCCCAGAACACTCAATTGTAAGCTTTAGAAGACTTGATAAATCGTCCTTCCCATTGGGAGTGGCCCATAGACGTATCCCAGGAGGGGTGAACTCCGTTATCAGATGTGTTTTCTATTTATGGTTTGCATTTATGTGTTTATTTGATTTGTGAATGATTTAAAGCATTTAAATTTTTAATTGATAAGCTTGTTTAATAAGTATTTAACATTCAAATTCAAATGCAAATTAATGGTTAAAAGATCCTAAAATTCCAGATAAATTTAATTTCATATCAATAACTTTGATAGCAATGTCAAACAAGTTATATATGCTCTTGGAAAATACAAGAGGTAAGTGGTGATTTTAGTGCAACGTGTAATTTTTTCAATCTGTTGTACATTGTACTTATATTTGACTGCATGTGTTTTACTTGTAATGCATACTATATACTATTTTGCTGTTGAAACTTGTGATTTGCTTACATCACTTGTAGATGGTTGTCATCTAAAGAGATTGATAAAGAAGATATAAAGTATCGGGGGATACAAATTCCTCGTCTAATGTGTGAAATGAAAAAGTATCTACCTCCGACAGTTTTTAATGCACAAGATCACAACCTCATACACCAAGTTGAGGATATTGAAATGTGTGGGCCTATACACACAAGGTCAATGTGGATGGTTGAGAGGCCCTTGCAATCATTGAATGCTTTGGTTAGATAAAGAGCGCTTCCTAAGGGTTCTATGGTAGAGGGATATATGGTATATCAAACCATGGTTTATATTACTTGATATCTTCCTAAAATAGCTACAACTATTAATGCGGATCTCATTTGGGATGTCAACTCCATCAACAAATTTGAAGGGGAGCACCTAATAGGGAAAGGTAGAGCGAGTAAAGTGAGATGTAAGTAGAAGGTGGAGATTTATAAAACATTTGTATTTTTTATTTTATCTATGTCGTACTTATTTAAATTTTTTTTTTTAACAAAAACATAGAGGTAGTATATTAAGAAACCGGTATTTCAGCTACCGAAAGCTTTGACATGCATTACAGTCAAACAAGTAGTAAATGCTAATTCAGAACTAGCCTCGGATTCCATAGAATCTACATAGCCTTATTTTAGCAGAAATATAGAGGGATAAAGTAGATCTACAAAGAAGACACAAAAGCAACACACAGTTCTTGGAATCCAGGTTGGGGGCTTCACTTATTCAGTTTAGAGGCCAGCTTTTCGACCGCTGTCTCCAGATCGCTAAGGAGTTTCCCAAAGTCGCCCAGCATGTTGGCTTCGTCCTTGAAACCTGTGCGCACTTCATCCTTAAACTCTTCCAGTTTCTCAGAGGAGGTCGATTGTTCAGCTCTCAGTTTCCTTAAGTCTTCATTGAGAAGATCCCAGGTTTTCTCTCCAGCATGAGAGACTTCTTCCAGCTTGTTGTCATGTTTGTCCACGCGGCCCTTGAGCCTTCCCAACAAAGATTCAATCTCAGCAAGACGCCCTTCCACTGATATACCCGAGGAGGAGCTGGTCATCGCCATTGTTACTATCTGAGGAACTCTTTTCTCTATCCACTCTGCAAACAAGGTTTCCTTTTCCTTCAGCGGCCCAGAGAGAAAAACTGCATTGCTGAGGGCTAGATCATCAGTATAAATAACAGAACTGTCAAAGAAGAGGGTCATGAGGTGCCTGTGAGCCAAATCGAAGAGCAGAGATTTTTGACAGAGATTCTACGCAGAGGATCATTGAAGATCAGCAGAGATCGTCCCCCTCCAGCTAAGGGATGTCCCATCGTGAGTCCACTCCATCCATGTGCAAAATGCCTTTGCTCAGGAGGGTACCGTCATTTGCAGCACTATCAGCCATGGAGTTCAGGCCTCTGAGTATGTGAAAGAATCTTATGGTCTGGAAGCCTTTACAAAGAAGACGAATTCTGAGAAAAATTTGAGTTAGATAAATGTTGGAAGGACTCTTCTTTTTAATGTTGGCTTGGATAAGAAGACGAGAGTCACCAAAAACTAATAAATTGGTTATTCCTTTGTCCCGGGCAATTCTCAGCCCTTGTAAAAGACCGCATAACTCAGCTTTATTGTTGGTATCATTGCCGAGACCCCAGGCATACCTGCTAATAACGATGCCATTGGCTTCCGTAATGATTTCTCCACACCCAGCTAAACCAGGGTTTCCTTTAGAGGCTCCGTCAAAGAAGAGACAGAGTTTATTCATTTTCAATTTCCAACTGTTGAACTCAATATTCCCAAGCCGGATTTCCCAGTGAGCATGGGGGTTGGTTGGATTTCGACTCTGGTGATTAGGGGCAATCATGTCAATCCAATGATTTTCATCTGACAGAAGGGGCAGAGTAGAGAACTTTTTCTGATTCAGTGCTTCCCCAACTATAGCTCTTGCCTGGACTGCTACCTTGGAGGGATGACATTCTTCATACCTGAAGATACGCTTGTTTATTTCAAGCCATATATTCCAACAGACTGCTTTTAGCATCCAGTTCCAGGCTATTTGAAGCAGGGGATTCTTGGAAGTCTGGAAGGGGGAGAGGCTCATCCAATTTGATAGCAGATCTTGAATAGTGGATGGGAGAGTGATGCCAGGGTTCACTTTCAGGGCTTGATTCCAGACCTCTTTGGAGTAAGGGCAGATCAAAAGGATGTGATCCGAAGTTTCATTCTCACTTTTGCAGAGCGAGCATCTCGTCGGGCCTTCCATTCCTCTTTTCATGAGATTTTCTCCTGTGAGGATACTATTGTGGGCGAGGGACCAGCAGAACATGTCTATTTTTGGGATGAAGGCTTTAGACCAAAGATACTTCCAGGTCGTCGGATTGGGAGCAACGTAAGGGACAGCATGGATAATTTTGTATCCTTCAGTGGAGGAGTAGTGTCCAGAATTGGTTCCCCAGCCTCTTTTGTCTTTGAATCCTTCTTTAATGGGAGCTTTGCTATGAAGGAGATAAATAAGGCTATCAACTTCACTATCTAGCTCCGAAGGAGGATTGCGAAGATCCCAGCTTGTCCATAAGTTTCCATCCCAAGTTGACAGGTCCCACAGAGAATTGACCCCTTTATTTTCCAGCCAGCGTTTGATATTTGCTACTTCCAAGCAGTCCCCTATAGGGGTTTCCCCCAAGATAGCGTCATTCCAGAGATTGATGGTTTTCCCATCACCTGGAATCCAGTAAAGGTTCTTTTTGAAAGAGTCCAACGCCTTAATACAAATTTTATAGATCGGAGAACCGTTTCTTATTGGGGGGGGCGTATCCAGACATCTCTTCCTTATCCCAGGAAAATATTTTTTCCAGAGGACTTTCTTGCTCCAGCTGTCTTTCCCAGTAACTAAATTCCAGAGCAGTTTAGCCCCAAGGGCTAGATTTTGGATGGCAAGGTTTCTCACTTGGAGCCCTCCTTCAGAACGGGGCTTTTGGATTTTCTCCCAGCTAACAAGATGAAGTTTTCTTTCATTTCCCTTGCCTCCTTCCCATATAAAATTTATGAGCAGAGCTTCTATTTTCCGAATTACCATACTAGGGGGGAGCATAATGGAGGAATGGTAAATGGGCATGCTATTTAAAACTGCTTTTATGAGAACTGTCTTACCATCTAGATTGAGCCAATTGGCATTCTAGTTTTGGATTTTGCTTTTAATTTTGTCTAGAATTGAGTCCCAGTTTGCTGATTTGACTTTATTTTTGCAGATAGGGATACCAAGGTAAATGAAGCTTTCCCAATCCGTTGTGCCATCCATCATGAGCTTTCTAGTAATATCACGGACTTCTCTTGCTGAACAGTTCCAGCTGAAGATTTTACTTTTTTGGAGATTGATTTTGCTTTCGGACACCTCCTTGTAAATTTCCAGTTCTTGCTTAAAGTGCCCGGCTGAGTGAGTGCTAGCTCCTCCCAAAAGCAAGGTGTCGTCCGCAAATTTGGCATGGTTAATGTTCCGAGTATTGTTCACAATCCGAAGTCCAGGAAGAGTTTGGATATCTTGGCACTGATTGAGTTGAAAGCTGAGGACTGAAGCTTGGATAGCATAAAGAAGGGGAGACAACAGACAGCCCTGCCTAAGGCCTCTAGAGGCTTTGAAAAATTTCGTGGGCCTGCCATTGACTAGGGGGGCTATCCATGGGGCTTCAACGCAGCCTTTGATCCAGTTTATAATGTTAGAAGAGAAGCCAAACTTTGCCATTACAGAAAATAGAAAGTCATGCCTCACCCGGTCGAAAGCGTTAGCTAATCAAGTTTAATGACCATACCTTTCTCCTTACACTGATAACTGGAGTGTATTGCTTCTTGAACAAGAATGATATTATCCAGGATTTTCCTTCCCTTTATGAATCCACCTTGGTTCTCCGGGATAATTCTGGGCAGAATTCTTTTTATCCTGGTGGCAATGATCTTAGTGATGATCTTATAGCTGGTGTTGCAAAGAGAGATAGGTTTGAACTGGTTGAAGGATTTGGATCCTTTTTCTTTCGGGATCAGAGCAAGGAAGGAGGAGTTTGTGCTGCCCCCCAGCCTGTTGACCAACTGAGAATGACGAATCATTTTTAAGAGGTCCATCTTGATAATAGGCCAGCAGCTAGAGAAGAATCTAGTAGTGAAACCGTCAGGGCTTGGAGAACTATCAGGTTTCATAATCGAGATTATACCTTTAAGTTCGTTCATAGTGACCAGCGCGTTAAGGATATTGTTCTCCTCTGGACTGATCAGAGTCGGGATGAGGTCAAACGGGTAGGCCGTGTCATCAATGGGTTCTTCTACCGGGGCAGTGAACAAATCCTTGAACGTTGCATGGGCAACCTGCTTTATACCATCAAAATCTTTGATAAGCTCACCCTGAAAGTTTATTTCAGTGACTGCATTGTAATTCTTATGGGCCTCAGCCTATTTGTGAAAGTAATTTGTATTTTTATCTCCACTTAAGAGCCAAAGGTTCCGGGATTTTTCCCTCCAGTATTCTTCTTCCACCCTGCATGCCGAGAATTTTTTTTTTTGAAGCTCCTCTTCCTTTCTAAGAATGCTTTCGGTTACAGGGGAGGCGTTCATATGAGATTGATGAATCTCTAGATCGGCTTGAGCCATTTGCCTTTGGGATGAAGGAGAGATAAGGCGTCTAGCCCAGCTTTTTAGATCTTTCTTTAGCCTTTTTATTTTGGTTTCCCAAATGAAGGAGGGCGATCCGTTGGAAGGGGTGGTCTAGGAGTCTGTCACGACTTGCATGAAATCATCGCGCTGGAGCCAGAGAGAGCTGAAATGAAAGGGGATCGGTCCAAGATTCTGGTCGGGAGCGAGATCAAGAAGTATTGGCTTATGATCTGAAGTGCAATGGGGAAGAATTTTGGAGGAAGCTAGAAGCCCCAAGGAGAGAAAAGTGGAATGCACGAGGAATCTGTCTAGTCGGGCAGCGACATGACCAGGGCCAATTCTCTTATTCGTCCAGGTGAAAATACCTTTAGCCGGCTTAATGTCAAGGAGATCCCATCCAAGGATGATGTCCTCTACCCATTCCCTCGAGGGATCCCTTACCAGCAAACCTCCTTTTTTTTCATTTGTTGCTAAGGTGACATTTAGGTCGCCTGCAACTATAATATTATCAAGGCGATGGGTATTGAGATAAGTTTCTAGCATTTGCCAGCAGTCTTTTTTTTCGGAGAGCAGAACAAGAACATAGACATTGAATAGACTTACAGAATGCTCGGAAGCTTTGTGGATGAGTTTCGTGAAAACCCAGTGCAGCTCACGGACTTCGGCTTCAAGATCATAAAGGTTGGAGTTCCAGAAGGTTGCTATGCCTCCTGAGGCACCTCTGGAGTTATTGGCAATCCCAGGTCCTTTATTCCAGAACTTTTTCCCAGCTTGGAGGACCGCAACTTCCTCCATTTTAGTCTCCTGGACTAGCAGAATCTCAGGATTGTGAATTCTGACCAGGTCTCTCATTGCATCTTCTTTTAGAGTAGAACCTAAGCCTCTGCAATTCCAGGAGATGTACCTCATTAGGAACTATTCCGAGGGGGGGAGGCCCCTTTTGAGGCTGTGGTACATCCTTTTTTAGATCTGGTATTCAATATTCCTTTTAGGGTTTTCTGAGAGCCTTCAAGGACCGCTAGGTATGACGCCTCTTCTCTCATCTTCTTTTTTGTTTTCCTCCCTCTTGGGTTTTTTATAATGGCCGCTGGTAGACTGCTGGATGAATCCTCTTCATCCGAATCTTCACCTTGATCGGAGTCTAGCGGAGACAGATCTATCCTAATTTCCTTGGTCGAATCAGAGATAAAGGCCGCCGAAGACTGTTTTGGGTCAGAATGGGGTATTTCCCCAGGCTCCAACGGATCTGAGCTTTGGGAGGCCATCTCATTATGCCTAGGTTGATTGCCAGATTGATTTTCATTTGGGCAGATGGTCGTCCGTGGATCTTCAACATGTGGTTCTTCAGTGTCTTGTATGATGATGGGCTCAGAATGGTTGGTTTCTTGGTTGTTTGAACGCCTTGGATGGCTCTGCATGTCGACTCCTATCTTCTTTTCTTGAGTTTTATTGTTTAGCTTCCCTCTCCTGACTCTTTGCCAACCTTCTCCTTCTTCTTGGACCTGAATTTGAGGGCAGTTTTTCTGGAAATGGCCGTGCTCATGGCAATGGCGGCATTTGAACGGAAGCTGTTCATAGTCCAATTTTTGGTAATGGTGCCAGTCTTCGACTTTCAGTTTAACTGCTTTCGGCAATCCTGCCACAAGATTGACCTCTACGCATATTCTGGCGCAGGAATATTGGCCTTTGTTCTCTGCTTTGTCTATGAATCTCCCCAGCGCGTTCCCAATTTTTTCCAGGGTTTGGATGTTCCAGCAATGGACTGGAAGATTTGGTAGTCTCACCCAAATGGGTACTTCCTTAGGAACATCAACTTCTGCATTGAAATCCGGCGTCCATTTGTTGAGGTATAGCCCTTGGGTACCCATGAAATATGGGCCGCTCCTGAAAACCAGATCTCGGTCTTCTTTGGATATGAATTCGAAGATGAAGAACCCTCTTCCCATCGGATAACAGGTAACACTATTCTTGAGTTGCGGCCTCCAATTCCTTTGGATCCAAACGTCTGTGGTTTTGGTAGAGGGCCATAACCCCATGAACTACCCTACCAAACCACGTTCAGCAAGTGCCAGAGCTATCTTGATGGGCTGATCTATTGGGAGATCGATCTCAGGAACTGCATCAAGTTTTTTAATGAATTTGGGAACGGAAGGGGAAACCGGCTTTAGCCCAGGAGCCGAAATCAGTTTTCTGAAAGCGTCCTCAGCCGAGGAGGAAGGAGAGGGAGGGATGAGCCCTCCCCCAGGCGCCGCCATGAGACTCGAGAGAACCCCAACACCGAAGCGATCAGCAAAAGCGATCTCTCCAGCATGCGCTCACGCGAATATACGATCGATGTTTTAACCCGTACTTATTTAAATTTTAATCTTCCTACATAATCCATTATTAATATGAAGATATACCATGATAACTATTTATATGTAAATTGTTTTATTTTAATACACCTGCTTCAAAGTGGGATGCAATACATTTATACATTGCAAACAATGTTGATTGGATGAAGGTATGGATTTAACGATGTATATAATGTAATCATGGTAGGTTAACATGGGAAGGTGTGTCTACATTGGTCAAAGAAGCTGAACGTGAAGGAGATGCCAATATTACATGGGAGGAAATTGCTTTAGCACATGGTTTAAAAGATAAACGTGCAAGCATATTCACCCATACTATTCATTTTTTTTAATATTATATTGGTGTATATGATGTGCTATTTTCACCCATACTATTCATTTTTTTAAATATTATATTGATGTATATGGTGTGCTTTTTTCTTAATTTGAATAATTTCCAAGTATATATATGTTTATCAATTGGCAATCCATTTTTTTTAAATCTCTAGCATATTGCAGGTAAAATGCCACAAGGCTATGTGGTGCAATGACCACAAATTTTGTATCAAAAGGTTGGATGAAAAGAGGAAAACTTCTTATAGTGGGATAATTGCAATATTTGAGGTTACTAATGTTTCCCACATAAGAGATAGATGTCCAGAAGTCTCTGAAAATTGATACTATGGGTATTTGGAAGATATATTTGAGTGTGACTTTGAATCCTTCAAATTAATTCCGTTCAATGTCAAATGGTATAGGCTACGAGTGAATGAACGTGATCATGATAGAACTGCTATTGAGCATGCTAACGGATTTACCATGGTTAATACCAGGAATATTGAGCCAGGCTCAAAGCCCTATGTTCTTCCTAGACAATGCGAACACGTATTTTACTTGGAGGTTCGAGGTAGAGGGGGTTGGACATTTTTTGTTAGATATTATCCAAGAGGAAGGCCGATAAAGTATAATGTATCATATGAAGAGGATATCAACTGAAGAAGAAGATGATGTAGAGGAGCAATTAGTTCCTGTGTCATACAAAGATGTCAAAGAAGTTCAAGGAGATGTTAGAGACAATGATTTGGATGAAGATGATATCACCTATGTGTCATATGAAGAACTTGATGAGGAAGTAGAAGCAAATCTAGGATAGAATGTTCCATATGATCATATAGACGATGCTATGATTAGAAATGGTGACGTTAATGATGATGCTGATATGGCCAATCCTTTCAACATTGATTATGAACCAGATGGTTTAGATGATGATTTGGATGAGGAAGAAGATTAATGATATCGACATATTCATTTTTCATACAACATTCCAAGTTTTGATTCGGCTTGCATTTTGTGAAAGTTGTGTAAAGTGGGGAAACATAGTTATGTAGGATATTTATCAGACATAATGCAAGGTTATATAGGTTAGGTATTTCTCTAACATTGCCTCATTTCAAATTTAATCACCAGGAGTGTAATTTGTTTGGTTGGGTAGTGCATATTTTTTCTGACTATGATCACTGTAAGATATGATGAATTGATATTCCAACAGACTTGGATTTCAATGTATAACATTTCCTTTTAGGAAAATAAATATGCGATGTCGTAGAAAATGTTTTTATATTTATGTTGGACTGATAAGTATTACACTGTCAATTATGCACAGTTATTGGTTTGTATTTATTTGAGGCACATAAACACTGACTTTTACCCATTGAAATCAATCCAATTTAGAGTGTTCTTGCAAAACATAAATTTATATGTGAAAAATTAGAAAAAAATACTTGTATTAATGTTTTTAGTGATTAAAAATATACTCCCAAAGTTGAATAATTCAATTTGGCCTTGTAATGAAGGTTGAGTATGTATTTCTATGAAGCAAGCCAAAATTTCCTTGCTTCACTAAAATGCATGCTCATGCTTCGTTTATTGGTGAATTCGATTGATTCAAATTGTAGTCTATTTAATTAATGCTTTTACACACTTTTTCATTGTTATATGTGTACTTTGATCCGTATATAACTCCGCTTCAGAATTGTTATAACATCCCAAGTTTTTCTTCAACTTGCATTATGTGAAAGTCACTATGTATAGGTAGGAAACATAGAGTAGGGAACACACTTATTAATTAATTTATATAAAGTTATGATAATTTGCAAGTATCTTTTAATTGAATAAATGTAATATGTCTTCTAGTTTAAATTATATTATTTTAATGATGAGAAATGACATTGATTCTCACTTTATTTCCCCCAATTATTGTTTGCTATTTGCTCTCTGTATTTTATTCTGCAAATATTGTCATGGCATTGTAAATTTTTTCTACTATCATCAATTTATCCTTCTGATGCGTAAACGTCCTTATGATGCACTAAGCATACAATAAATTTGTTCTTATGGAAAAAAGACTTACTTTGTATTTAAAGTATAAAATTACTACATTCCATAGCACTAATTTCTAAGTTTAGTATGCTATCAACTTATAAAATTTAATTACATTGTCCCAAAATCAAAGAGTAACTATATCTCAGTGAGACCACAACTAGATAAAAAAATCCATGAAGGATACATAAAAGTAAGTCCTAAAAATGACTGTAAATTGATTCAATAATGCACTTCAACAGAAAATACAATGATATATAATGCATGTTAATAGAAAATAATGATATATATTACATCTTTAAATATATCTACCTGGATACCATACCTAAAACTTTCTATTATGTAACTCCAGGATGCTTGGGAGGATACTGCAATATTTCCTCTTGAGAAGAAGAATATTCAGTATAGTCTCTCTTTCCTTCTATAGATGCATGTAATTGTTCTAGCGCTACAACAATCTCCAATCGTGTAATTGTCTTTGAAGTTCATGAAATATATTAGAATATATGTCTTTCAAGTTGGATTTATCTTGCATTAGCTGCTTGACCATTTGAAAATTATTGTTATATTTCTCTCATTGCTCTTTCTCCTCTCTTTCAATATATTTCTTTATAGTTTTCAGTTAAAAGTTAGCTACAACCAATTCACTAGTGAGTTGTTGTATTTATCCTCAAACTTTTGTTCCCTCAAATTTTCCTCATTTGCATTAGACAAAATTGGTATTTCCTCATGTGCATGCCTATGAAATTATTGCTGCAAATAAGAAATATGGGATTTCAATTTTTGTATCTCCATGTCACATCTCAAATGTCGTTCTTTTCATCCTTTCACGAGTTCCTATTTAGCTCTGCAATTATTTTATCTCTCTCAGCTACCTTCTGCTTCAATGATTTAATAATTGGTGGTGAGGCATACGTATCACCCACAACATTCATCAATGTGATAGTGTCATGTAGAATCTTTTCTCATGATTTTAGGGATTTCTTTGAGTGCATTGAAGGCATTTGTTCTACTCATGTACCCCTACCTTTACCTTTACCCTTTCCCTTACTGATTTTTTCTACTCCTTTACCCCAATTTTTATCTTTACCCTTAACCTTACCAATATCCCCACCCTCATTACCACCTTCTCTAATGTGCCAATATTTTTCCTTTTCAAGTTCTTTAATCTTGAGTCCTGCTTTTGTAATTTCAAGATATCTCTCTTTCAACTTACTAGCTTGTCTATTGTAGGTTTTGTTCAACCTAGTCATTGTTTTCTTGTATTGTTTAACCTATGATTCATGCTTCTCTTGGACCTGTTTATATTTATTTGCAAATTAATCCTTCAAAAATTCAATAAATTTATCTTTCTCATTCAGTTTCTTGAATAATTCAACCTCAAAAGTAACTGCAGATGCCAATGGAGGTATATCAAGAACCACTGGTCTTCTTCTCAACTCCTATTCAAGTTTACTGATATATGTGTTAGACGTAGCCTTAATTTCATGGAACTTTGGGATTAGTGCATCTATCTCTCTAAGACATTCCTCTCTAATTATGGATACCTCACTACCCAACTCGTTAATAATTCTATCCTTGCTATTGACGTCTTGCTTTGATTGTTGTGTTAGCTGCATAATTGTTGATTCTAGTGTTGCAATCTCCTTCATGCACTCTAAAATATCCTTCTCCTTTAGTGCACACTTTTCCTTCCAGCTATATATAGAGTAATAATCATCCATTGGAACTTGTTTGTAATTAGTATTCTCTTATATATTGAGAAAAAAAATCTATTATGAATATTGTATGTTGGATTGTGCACTTTCAAACTCGAAGATGCAGATGTTGAATCACCCATAATAGGGAAATTATATTGAAGTGCCAACTCTTTAGAAACAATTATGTTTATTATAGAAAAACTAGCATTGCATGTTTCCATACAAGTGTTTATACCTTCCCGTTCACAAAGTAGATTTTTTTTTAATTTATTGATATATTTTACTATAAATCACTTTTACAACACTTGTGTTCATTTTTATAAGCACACTCACATAGTTTTTGCACCCTTTTTTAGCAATGGACTTGGAATTATTGATCATTTATAAATACTTTGCATCTGTGGTTGTTGGGTCGAATTAATGTTGTTTTAATTTTGTTGTAGTATTTTCCTAACCATTTAATTTGTCAATCTGAGGTTCATAGGCTTACGAAGCACATACAAAGTATATGCAGGACTGAAGCGAAATTAAGTTAATCTAATCCCCCGTGAAACTAAGACTAATCTAATCTAACCCCCCTTAAGCTGAAACACGACAACAAGACAACACATGTGAGCTTACATTAACAATCAAGCAATATTAATTTACATCACAAGAATCAATGACAAATCATGAAAGCATCAAAACCAATATTATGAACAAAGTCAAAGAATTCCCTTTTCCATATTACAAAGTAAGGACTCACTTCTACAATCTACTATTCTCTAAGATAATCTAAGATCTAAGATATTCTAAGATAATCTAGGATAGCAAATGAAGAGATAGCACTCTCTTTTATACATGAACTTCTTTGAGAAGAAGATAACCATCTCATAATGAGAGATCCACTATTCACTCAACTACTTTCCTATTATTACAAGATATGATCCCTTCAAATCCTCCACAAATTCTCCACATGTCTTTCATAAATCCTAGATAAGATATGCCAAGCAGATCTTCATGATCTTCTCATTAGAATTAGCTTGAATAATTATCTCCTTGAAATGGTGGAGGAGATATTTGAGAAGACTTTTCTTGAATTAATCCTTCACATATTCCTACACATTACAAAGCTCATCCATATTTGAGATATTAGTGAAAAACGTGTTTAATTTCTAATATTTTAATCATAAATTCACTTATAATACTAAAATGAATAAAGTGCAAAATAATAAGGTTAAACCCACATATATGTATGAAAATGGTATAATAAAAGGTTAATGGGATGATGAAATGTGAGGAATAGCGGGAGATAAAATGGATGAAAATATGACATTTCCGATTCTCAACATACTCCCCAACTGAACTTGTTTCATGTCCTCATGCAACCGTGTATGGATATTCTCAAGAACTTTTGGCATCTGAACTTGGCTTTACTTGATGATGTCTTTTTAACAATGAATGTTTCGAGGGTGTGAAATACAAGAGTAACAATTGACATTTCCTTATGGTTGGTTCTTGTGTGACAACCATGAATATAAAGAATGTTGGTTTTTGTGTTAACAAAATTCGTTTCATGATGTGAAATTCAAGAGTAACAACTGACATTTTCCTTATGGTTGGTTCTTGTGTGACAACCATGAATATAAAGAATGTTGGTTCTTGTGTTAACAACATTCATTTTGTCATCTGTTTTCTAGCTGCATAATAATTTAACCATACACTCACTGAAAACGATAAGCTATTAATGTGCATAGAAAGCATCATTGTGCATAAGAAAGCATTTTCTTTATCTTCATGAATCATGCCAATATGTATATCAATGTGTATGAAGCAAAGTGCAATAGAGGATTTGTTGGAAAAGAAATGCTCGTGAATGGTAAATGAGATGAAAAATGGGTGATGATGGTGAAAATAATGGAAAGATAGTAGTGAGTATGTATTGAATATAGTTCCCCCTCCCCAACTGATGTGGTTGCATGTCCTCATGCAACCTAGCATGGGCTGTGAAAAAAATGGAGCATGGTGAGGGAATTTTCCAAATTATTCATTGCTATCATGTAAGGAATTACATGATTAAAGTTTAGAAAACAACATACCCCCACTTACCCAAAAAGTAGATGAATGATGCAATAGTAATGTAGCTGATGCCACTGGATCGTGGAATGTGTCACTGCTGTTGGATCATGGGTAGTGAAGGAATCAGAACTGCTGCTGTTGAATCATGGAGGATATGTCACGGTTGCAGGATAAAATGTAACTTTAAATGTTGCTGCAGCGGTAACTGCTGGAACTGCTGTAATGTGAAGTGGAGGAGTCTGAATTGCTGCTGATAAATAATGGAAAATGTGGAAGGCAGAAAGTGGAACTGTGGTACACTCATAGAACTGAAGTCATGTTTCTGCAACTGTTGATGGAGTCATGAGAAAGAATGTATAGTCTTCACCCGCTACAAAACCCGATGGTACAATTCTAGTCATGCGAATAAATGTGTTGATGTCAAGCATAAAAAGAAATCATTGGATTACCAACCTTTGATGAATGTTGTTAACCAATGTGAGGCAACTCACCAGTGATGTCAATGAGTGCCAAGGTACCCAAGTACATCTTGCGAAGTGTGAATAGATGTGCTGATTTCGAGCCACTTACAAGATCTAACGATCAAGGGACATTGATGAATTCCCATGATTGTCAGTGAGAGAACTTGCCATTAAGGCATGCAAGCCTCCAAGTACTCAAAATGAACTCTAGTCTATATCCCAGATGAGGTGCTGAGGTCAATGGGGCAAGACTTGTTGAAAGGTGGGCCTTAAAAGGAATCCCACATCAATCAACGCGAGTTGGTATACAAAGATTGGTAGGACTATAAGTGAAAAGATATCACAGTCAAGCAGTGGATATGGCAAGGCTATGTAGTCATGGAAAGGAAGCTGGTTTTATTCAGAAGGCAAACTAGAATGGAAAAATGAACTGAAAAAGATAAAAGGATGTATGCAACTCAGAAAGATAGGTATGTGGAGTCATGATAGTTAAGGGAATGAAATAGTGGAATCCGATATGGATGACTAATGTGCCTTGAAGGAGAAATGTAGGTAAACTTTCATGACGCAAATGTGTTTATGAATGGTTTCTGTGTAACAATAAACACCATAATGTTTATGATGAGTAACGACTCCTTTAAGCTGTCTATCAAAGCATGTTTTTCAAAGGTTTTGTCATTCTTTGAAAAATCACTTTAGCAACAAAATGCGATCATCTTTGAACCTGAAACAAAACTTAGAACAAATTCTTGCATGAAACTTAGTAGTGAATATTCTATTGAATATAATTCCCCCTCCCCAACTGATCTGGTTGCATGTCCTCATGCAACCTAGCATGAAACTTATGAGAAGTTCGTAAAAGAAAACATATCATGTGGAAAGAAGTACATAAGATGCAAAGAAAATGTCAGGTAGAAATAAAATGTGTTATACCTGTTTCTGTTGCGCTCGTGGTTCATCATTGATCACTGCTTGAAGTGACTCGAAGAAAAACAATTCAACATTAATCATAAAATAAATTTCAGGAAAAATGTCCATTTGCAACTTTATTTTTGTTTTGGTTGTTTTTATTTTTATTTTTACTTTTTATTGTTCGTGATTTTTTTTTTCTTTTGCACAGTTTTTATCATTTTTTTAATTTTATTTTTATTTTTATTGTTTTCTTTCTAACGAACTAAATAATTTTTATAATTTTTTATATATTTTTTTCTTGTTTTTGTTTTATTTTTTTATAACACACCAAAATAAATTAAATGCAAAAATAAAGAAAAATGGAAAAAATACTCAAAATTAAATTTATCCGGATCTACGTTCATGGGCATTCATGTCTCGATACTTTAACAAAATGATCAAAATTTAAAAATTTTAATAGCTGTAACTGCCAGCTGCGACAACCAGCTGCAACAAGTAGCCGCAACAGTCAGCTACGACAGCTAGCTGTAACAAGCAGCTACAACAACCAGCTGCAACACCACTTATAGCTGCAACTGTGAGCTACGACATCCAGCTGCAACAGCCAACTGCGACAAGCTAGCTGCAACAAGCCAGCTGCGACACACAAGAAAATTTTTGCGCTGTGAGAAAATTGGTTTATTACACTTTTTATGGATTTTAAAATGAACTATTGGGATGCAACAATAGGCTGTAACAACCAACTGTGACAGCCAAATTGCGTCATGATCTGGAAAATAGATATTAAACCAGCAAGGATAATTTATTGGGATGATACAAGAATATGCTATCATTAATTTTTCCTGACAGTTGTGCACAGTATGAGTTTTTAGACCAGACCTACATTGTCGTGCATCTTTAGATATTCCACTTAACACATGCATATGTCAATTTAAAATCAAACGCATCACCTAAGCCTAGGAGGAGAAGCTTGCACCAGCTGGTACTATCATCTCATTCATGTTTCATGGATGAAGAACTCGCAAAAGGTATCAATCCATAACAATGTTTGAGACCATCCGCTTTGCCAGGTTGTGATATCACCAAACCATGCACAGGAAGCATTCTCTCAGATAAGCTAGCGTAGTGTCATATTTTTATGAGTGTTCTTCATTTTCTGAAACCTGCCGTGAGCACCAAATTTCTGAAACTAACAACCCAGAGTCAATATCATGCAGCATATTTACACCATTCGTGATCCAGCAAAGAGAAAAGTGAAAACTGGCCATCCCGAAATCTGGCATTTTCATGTTCAGGAAAATGAAAACTACTCTCAAACCAAGTCGAATTTTCACAAACCGCTTGTGATCCAACTAAATGATACCCTTCTGCACAAAACCCATGTGCCCAATTTTTGAAATTCATCACGGTTTGCTCATAAACATCACCCGAAGTTGATTGTCTGCAAATGGGTGTTAATTGACGGAAAAGCAAAATAAATAAATAAATAAAACAAGTTGAGTGGTTCAAGTATATTCATTCATGCAATACAATATTATTTTCCACCATGCCTATCAATATATGCTGACGGGTTGATTCTCAATGCCACCTTCGCTCAACTTTTTTTTTCAACGTGCAGCCAGAATGGAAAGGAAACTTTTTGATCATGCAGCTTGAAAAACTCATTATTCCTTCACTACATGTATTACAAACCTTGCAAAAATAAAAGAAATTTAAGCATCCCTTGCCCAATAAGAATTCAATGTATGATATTCAATAAGAGTCTCGGTGAACTGAAAAGATCATGCACATTCAAGTCGAATTCAAAGTGGTTATTAATATTTCTTGTTGCTTGGAATAGCTTCAAATGCTGCCCTTGTGTTCCATTAATTGGGGCGATGTTTCTCCATTGTCCATTGAAAATTTCCAACAAGTGTTTAGGCGGTTATTAATAAGGCATTGAAAACAACATAAATATTGGGTGACTTATTTTTGAGATGGGAGGAATGGATATTGAGCTAGACGGCTGGGTTGGAAGATATGCATGTAACCAATAATTAGAAAAACCGCATCCGTCTACAGATTTAATGCAGCATCTCCAAAACATATGGCATGGTAAGTTATGATCTGGATATGATCCTATTAAGACGATTCTCATTCAATTTATTTTTTTATAGCAAACAAAATCCGAAAATGAATAACGTTCATTTTCATTCATAAGGAATAAGTGGGATTTGGTCAATTATTTGCGGCTCAAGTTAAGCGTACAGAATTTAGAAGCGTCTCCTATCCCTTACCCATCCATGGTGTTGCATCCTAGAGTTTTTAGCTATGATATTGCTGGTAATTGAGCTATCATCGATCCAGGAAAAGACCAAAGGGAAGAATTCTATTAAACAACTAAGCATTTTATTATGAATTTTATTGTTGTTGCAGGTTTTAAGTCGAGGTTGAAGATGAAAATGAAGCATTGTTATAGACCATGAATTTATTCATTCTGGGGAGTTTTATATATATTTTTTCAATTTCCATCTTATTGTTTATTGCAGGTTGCGGAGAAATGCATGCATTATATATATATATATAT
>LPNX011050390.1:291517-578724 GCA_001517045.1 Pseudotsuga menziesii
GAGTTCGAGAAAAAGAAACAATATCTGTAGTGAAATATTTGTCTAAGCTTAATAAAACTATCAATGTAGAAGTACAAAGTTTTTCAAAGAAGAGATTCATGTGCCAATATTTCTCAGTCTGTGTTTTCCTTTGTAAATGTTTTCTTTCTAAGTTTTCCATTTATATATGTTGTCTACATCATTTGAATGAAAATATATGATTCACAATTCATCCTCTGATAGGAAGCTTTGATTTCATCCATATTCAAATGTTTTCACCCATTCCTCTAAAGTTAACACAAAATTCATTCTAGCTAATGCTTTGTGTCAGTGGACTGTAATTCTCATATCTGCCACCATTCCTAAATGATTCCACTACCAGTCATTGATAATTCTTATCGATACTCAGCCTTTGACTCCATGCCCATTGATAATGCTTGTACATTCATCACAAAGAGCATGCCGGGTTATCAAATGCATATGCCAATTCACCACAACCATACCGAATGCAAACTATGTGAAAGGAGGAGCCCACAAGGGATGTTAAAACAAGTACCAAATGCAACTAAGCAGCTGGAAACAAAGTATTCAAGTGCTACATCATCACCCAGGTGGTGTAAGGAAGCCATGTTTGGCCAAATCTCCATAAATTCAACCTAAAGATAAAAATTATAGAGACACTTTCTGAGGCGTCAAAGACAATAGATAAAACACCCCCAAAAATTGGATATGTGATACAAATTATGTACAGTCCATACAATCTTACAATATGTAAGTATAGTCGTACAATTGGAAAAAATAGTTGCGCAACAAATCTATCGGAAACCCTGCAAATTCCTACTTTGTTTTATTAAATCTCTTATTTAACCTAGAAAAATATTTATATTCCGCTTTAAATCAAAATAAATCTAATTCCCTTGAAATATGAACCTAGCATTTGAATCAAGCAAAATAATGATGTCTTTCTTTGAAACTAGAAATACAATACCTAGTTTCTACTTGTTTGTAAACTCTCCAACTTCTTGATGTGTATCGAATAAAGTGTTTTGGTTAGACATCGAACTTGGCCACTTTTAAGGCACATAGGGGGAATTTATAGTCACCACCCATTTCCCGATATCATTATTTATCTACTGAAATTTGATTATAAAAATTTAGATAGATACTAAAGCCACAGTGCACTTAACATGTTTGACAATATCAAATTCTAGGGTAGACAATGCAGTCTACAATAACATCAAATTATATCACTTGAATTTTATAGGAATCAAAAAATGAGAGACAAAACATATCTAAGATAACCACTTGTATCCCATGCCAAAACAAAATGACACTCATACATGGTAGCCACCATCAAACATAGCATGAAATGCATCTGAAGATGCCAGAAGTGCAACCCTGTGGGCATAAAATCATCTACCTGCATTTAAGCACCATATTGTTTGCATTTGTTAGAGTAAAAAGTTAAAACAACATTCTATAATAACTCATTCAATATTTCTAGAAAGCTTTATCTTAACTTTTCCATAGAAACCAATTTAGACTCCTTTGAGTAGCTATCCCCTTTCAAAGATATAATGATATGCCATTTACAATAAACGTATTAAATGTGTTATTGCATAACGTCACTCAGCTTCCACTAAAAAGGAAACATCTGATAAAGTGTGACTGTTGACATACTGCTCTCCCAAATATACCTGCAAACTTTTTTAAATATGAACAACAAACACAGATTAAAAGAAATTCATTCCAAAACTAAATTGATCATCTTGTTTATTAGAGTAGAGATACATTAATAATTGATAACCAATCCTCATAAACAGTAGAGTGTTACTAAAATGATCTGCTTGCTTGCTGATAAATATCGTTTGAGAAGTAGCCTACCGAGTGATGAAGCTGCCCGACCTCCCTCTAAACGACATCACTGGGCTCGGGAAGCTATGTATGCATGTGTTGAGGCTGCAACTGCTTTAGTGGAGCCAGTGGCAACTAGTGTGACTGGACAGAATGATGCATACAAGATTTCTGCAGATGAAAAATCTTATACTAAATTCTTGGATAATGACAAGAAGTCAGTTAAGGGAAATGAGGAATGTGTCAAAATAAACACATTGATCCAAAAAGAAGCAATAGAAACAATAGGTAGTAAGAAACCTGTGGTGTAATTTGATACTTTTAGTAATAGGAATGCCAATAGGTAGTAAGAATTCCAACATATGGTTTAGGAATTTGATACTTTTAGTAATAGCTTCCAACAACAATTAAAGTAGGTGGGGTGGGGTGTCTGAAAAGAAAACGTGAGTAATAGAAAGAATGAACTGTTTTTTTTTTTGCCGTTTTCGTACTGAGAGAAACAAGGTGCAATCTAAATCCTAGTATGGATGAGATGTGTCATGCTTGTAGTTTATAAATGAAAATGAAACAAAGGTTGAAGTCTGCACAACCATAAATTATAGGAAATGTTGAAATGGAAGGGTAGCAATGAGTTTGAGTTTCATGAGTATGCTAGTGCATCCTTCCAAAAATTTACACCATTATTAAAATGCTATATATGCAAAGTAACTAATGGTAAAGATAGAGTTGTGAGGAAAATGGGGTCACAGGCTAGTAAAAACTAAATACAAGACCCTTTAGAGAATGTGAAGACCCTCTTAATTGGCTCATTTATATCTAAGAGGAGTCTGCTAACATATGTGGGGACATTCTTCAGTGGAGGTTGAATCATTTTAGAGAACGAGAAAATATTCTTAGGCGAGATTCTCCAATAGGGGTTTATTTTTTGAAACAAGTTTATCTTATATCACTTATGAAACTTGTTTAAATCCAAAAATTGAAGATATGGAGGAAAAATTGGGATCTCAAATGTTAGGAAAATGTGACAACTTTTTCAAATTTCGTAGTATAAATGAAATCCTCTCAAGGGAAGCTCTGAAACACAAAGGTATTCAAGGACTTACATGGTGCTCATGTTGCTAGAATAAGTGTAAAGATTGCTCCCACCTTCTCCTTACTTGTGTTTGTGCCATATAAGTATGAGAATAATGGGAGAAATTTGTAAGTTTAGCTAATCCACTAGTGGGAAATGCTAACCAACTATTTTAGAATTGGAGTAGTGGTCAATGGAAGCCTTAAAAGTCTCTATAGCATGTGGAGTATAGCCTCAACATATTCTATATGGACAATTTGGAAGGTCAAGAACACTCTATTTTTTTAGGGAAATATCCTCTCTTGTACACATCCCTTGATTAGAGGAAAACTTGCAACGATTGAATCAATCAAACATTCATAGTCTAAAGGCAAAATTTAGAAAAAGAAAAAATAAAATAATAAGTTAAAAATAAAATTTAGGGTAATAATTAGCTTTCTCTACCTAAATTCAAATCTCTAAGCAGACATTGGCCCTTTTAGTGGGACTTTATTTTGAGAGTATCTCTAAGTTTTTAACCAAAGTAGTCAATTAACGATTTAAACCATTTTTAAAGCTCATTTTCTAATATTTTTGCTCAAAATGTGGTAGGAGTTTTTAGAATTATAAATATAAGTTATTAAAGTTACATAAATAGAGTAATGAAGATATTAGATAATACAAAATTATAATATAAATAAAGATTAAATTTTCTAAATAATAATTAAAAAATCAAAATTTGTTATTAATTATTTTTAAATCTTAAAAAGACCTCAAAAATAAAAGAGTAATTTCGCGTAATTCCCTTAAACCCTGAGAAAAAAAAGTAAAAAAAGAAATGGAAGAAATCACCTAAAAATTGATGCCTTACTTTTCATGGTTTGGTATAAGAAGCCCACCTCACTAACCCACTCATTCTAACCTACCCACCAAATGCATATAGACCATTGCATTGTAACAATAATTGATGTGATTCTCTCATTTGGCCCAACAAAGAAGCCACTAACTTGAAATCTGAAATTAAATAAAATATTAATATTAAGATATTTTTTAATTATGCCCTAAGGGTTTCAGTAAGGGTTTCAACAAGTGGAAACTACTCTCCGAATTTAATGTTTTTTTTGTCATCCGTATTTTCGTCCGACCATTCAGATAATCTCTATTGTTGATCAGGTTAGGTGCACAGTGGCACATGTCCCATCACCATCAATCCAAGAGTTGGAGCTTCCTTCACTAAATCGTTTTGCCAACAGCCTGAAATTTGCACAATCCATTCCGCCATTACTGCTGCAGCTGCAGCTGCTGCGTCTGTGGATTTGCTGATAGGAATAAAAGCGATAGTCTGCTGGAGCTCTGAGCCGATCAGAGATGTTTTGTGATGTTGATGGGGTTTATAATGCTTTATGATGTTGATAGCGGTTTAGGCCCATCAAAGATCGAGTTTTTATGATTTTGATGTTGCTGTCCCCTTGGTAAGAGGAAAACCCCACTGATATTTTCGACACCCGCGTCGCCTTCTGGTTTGTATTGCGATCAAAAGTTGTTGGTGGGACTGTTTCTGGGGATATGATATGTGTGTATATATTCTTCACAAGTTAAGACCTGCGCCGGATGTGATGCTCAGAAAGGTAATATCCATAGTTAACTGTGTATCCATCTATTTTATAAAAGGGATTTAACTGTTTTAACTGTGTATCCATCTATTTCTTCGAGCTTTTGTCTTTTTGTGTAAATTTTCATGATTTTATTTTGACATTACTGTGTATTGGTCAATACCTTAGAGGACTCTAGTGTGGGTTGATGTTCCAGTCTTAGAGGCATATTTAACATGCTCCAGTCTTGATTTTTATGTTTATTTTTCTCGATCTACTTTCGCTATGTGCTTGTTTCCCTGGATTTTTATTGGGGTTTACTGTCTCTAGGTTAATGGGGTTCTAGAGTTTAGTTTCAAGGAGAGGATTAGTAATGGTGTTATTGTTTGTTCCGGAATTAGGTCTAGTCATTCATAGTCTAGCTATTCTAAGAAGCAAATTATGGTGGTATGGAGTATGTTGGTGTTGTAGCTTTAGTTATGCATATGATTAGCAACACTGTGTATATGTTGAAATTTTCAAATAAATATAGTCAAATGTGGTCTCAAAGAATTAATTCCTACAACTAACTGAAGATTAGGAAACACCTATCAAAACAGAGAAATTTTCAATTCATGATGATCCAATGTGGGCTCAAAGAACTGTTTCCTACAGCTAACAACTGAAGATTAGTGAACACCTATCAAAATAGTGGATCTACTTAAACAAACTCTTGGAGTGTAAACACTGCATATCATTTGATTAGATCGAAACTAATGGTTAGATCTACATAAACAGTAATCTATAAATCCAGGACAATCCAGGATAGATTACAATGTGTAACAATAGTCACATTCCTTTCTATTAGCTATGGAAAAGAGAAATTACATAGCTGTTATCACACAAGATTCTCATTCAAAAACCATAGTATCATACAGTGTCAAAATCCCTCTATTGCCCTCGTTCATTATCTAGCACAATTCCTCTACTAAGATTGAATGAACTACCAACTGCTCTCTTAATCTCGAAGCATATCCTTAATGGTCTGGACTCTGTCCTGTCTCTCTTTTATAGAACAGGAGAGATATATGGTTTACAATCCATGTAGACACGTTAAACAAATCATTTAGGTTCACTGTGTCAACCCTAATCCGTTCATGAGTAAATTTTGTAGAATAAATACCAACTGGCAGAAAATGCATTGAACCTTACTCCTAGGGACCTGCTCACTCTGTTTTAAATTTGGAAAAGCCCCTAAGTCATGTGCTTTCCTAATCAAGAATTGATATTTAAACTAAAGATAAAAAAATAGCTGCCTCCTGGGTGTAGACCAGTTGGCGATAGGGTGCACTGTTAAGCATTCTTTGTGACGTCACGGGTTCAAACCTTGGACGAGCCCTATGCGTGGCGCATAGGACAGCGTTGGTACGCCTAGGGGTACAGTGGTAGCAGACTAGGACTGACCCTATGTCAAGCGACTTGTGAGTATGAGCCAGGCCCTAGTTGTGGATTCCCCTACTTACAAAAAAAGCAGCTTTATAATTCTGGAAATTGACTAGCACTAGCATGCATGTTGGAGGCTCTACCACTATATACCTATGTTGCATGCCCTCCATGATACTCTTTCTCCTATGCCTTTTATCCTCCTTTGTCCTCTCTGCTGCTTACAGGAACGAAGGAATCCGGGATGGGTGTATATGTTGAACTGTATATGCCTTTTATCCTCCTTTGTCCTCTCTGCTGCTTACAGGAACAAAGGAATCCGGGCTAGGTGTATATGTTGAATTGTGTATGCTACATTGAGTCAGAGCTCAGTGTGTTGTTGCTGAATCTTCTCTTCAAGCTGTGCCATACATGAGTCCTCTTTTGGAGCCAAGCAATCTCTACTCACAACAGTGCACCATCTCTTCAGCCAAGCAGTCGCTACTTAACGTGCTACACAGGAATGGAGGACAACTTGGAGCAACCAGGGAAACTCACAATATACATGCCCCGTGGTTGTTTACACCATCAACCCAACGTTGATATCTTTGAAGCTTTTCTGAGATGTAAATTTGTTGTGGCAATATACAGAATACAATAAGCAGTTGCAAACTACCCCAGAATTGGTATTGTGTCTCGACACACCACCCGGATCTTCCCCGCCACACATCAACAATGATTGTCGCATTCTTCAAAAATAGTTGTGCAACATCTATATTAAAAATTATTAGAAGAGATCTTCTAAGAGACACAGGACAGTCGGTAATCCTATTTTACGTCTTTTACATTTCTTCCCAACCTATATGGATACTGGTAACTTGTTACAGATTCCAGCCCCTATTTCCCCAAGGATGGATGAAGAATGACACAAATTCAATGCCAATGAAAAGATGATAATTGTACCATACCCTACGGAAACTTTAAAGGTAAATTCCAATAAAAATGTGGTAGGTGATTGATCTGATGCACTATTACTAGAATTTTAGCTTAGCAACTCAGGAAAAAAAATTTAGTGGAGCTTGTTGCTTGATGGAATGGAAAATGTCCGATGATATACACAACTTGGTGGCATAATATCTACAATAAACATCTTTCTGTTGAATTCCAAAGTGGGATCCGAACATTGTCAAGTGTTGAGCACCTCAATCTGGTCAGAATCCTTGGATACTTGGAATATAAACAAGAGAGGATACTTGTTGTTGAGTATGTTCCAAATGGAACTCTTCGGGGCATTTAGACTGTAAGTAGATTTTACTATCATTCTTCTGAGACACATTAATATATAGATTCTATAAGAAGCTAAACACAAACACCAAAAGTTGTAACATGAATTTTTTATGGCATTAACAGCCCCAATAAAGAAATTAAACTAGATTATAGTCTCAAAAACTGAGTGATATCCTTAAAACATATATTTTTCTAAAGGATTGGTGCCATGTAGTGATTCAATGGTAATAAAAGTAGCCAACAACACAACGCCACCATGGTTTCTAAGAACCAGACCAATCATAAGACCTTGTTTCTCTCAACTCGACCAAACATAGACAGTCTACAATTATGAAAACCTTCTTTCTATCAAATGGACCAAACATACAGTGTCTACGATTAGGAAATATATATTTTAGAACCTGAAAAGCATGAATTATCTCCCTTAATAAGAGAGTATATTTACAATGAGAAATTGAAGTTTAGGAAGCTAATGCATGAAAATTAAATATGCAGGCATACATCGAATTGTATTGGACTTAGCTACAAGACTAGATATTGCCATCGATGTTGCTCATGCAGTGACTTACCTTCACATGTACATAGGTTCAAACTTTCCCTTTTTATGCATCTTTTGTTCATTCATTTTGCATGCTTTGTAATTTTAATAAGATTATAACAAAGAATTCAAAGAATTTCCTTGAATTCACCTTTCATTTTCTTGCTCTTGGATACCTGAGAAAGCTCTATGAAGTTTAAGACAGTGATTCCAGAACTAGTTCTGATTTATACCTTACTTTCCCTTATGATTTATATTATTACTGCAGTGTGCCTATACCCAACATGGTACTAACACTGTAACTATTGGGGTAATTGAAACAAAGATCAAACAGAAAAAGGTATGATAGCTATGAAGCTCAAACAACATAAATGACAGCCAAAACAACATGGATTTGGGAACCTGTACATTGAAGAGTGGATTACACTTTTGAATTATGATGAATGGAGAAACTTCTCCAGCAAGTTTTATTTATTTATTTCTGAAATGATAAGAGTTATAAATGAGGGGGGCGGGGAATCCTACAGATATTTCTCTAGACATGCTTCCTTTGGCTCCAGCAAATTTCATCAAACCTAATAAGAGACCATTATCTTCAATGTCTCCTACTATAGTTCTGAAGGTCCACTTTGTGATCATACTCTAGAACCGTTTCCAAATATGTGTTAGCTTGATTGAGGATACAATTCACCTGAAGTTGACAGAATTATGGATGAAATAGGATTATTTGAATTCTAATTGCAGAAATCTTATGGAAAGTGGGTGCATGAGCAGACAACAAGTCACAATTTGTTTCCATCCTGTTTACCTTAAAAAGTTTCTCATGTTGGTTAGTTCCCATAATAGAGGAAAACTTGTATTTGTCATATTCAGAAGATGAAGAACATCCATTCCTGTTCCAGTCAATATTTCTTGAAGTTTCCTTCATTTCTGCTAGTCTGCTATGCTATCAGATTATATCTAATTTCATTAGGGCAACCATTTTATGGATTTCAGCAACCTTTAAATCCAATGCATGTCTGATGGTGCAATGCTAAAGATGAATGACACCAAGGAAATTTGTAATGTCCAAACTTAATGAAGTAGGGAATGGAAAAATCCACTAATTTGCTTATAGAAATAAAATTTACCCAGCTGAAAAAAGAATCAATACTGGGAAATGAGTATAGCTACACACAATCAAGGAAAATCTGTTCTATTTTGAGCATACGTTTAATTACTTGGGCATTCTAGGTTTTCCAGTGTCCATCCATGATAATGATAGTTCTCGCTGCTCACTATATGCTATGAAAGTCCCCAAGTCCTTAAATACTACTTTTGGGATGTCCCTTCAAGATGGCATTAGTTTATAGGCATATTCTATAGGGTTCCTTGTTTATCCACACTTTTGAGTTGTACATATATACTTTCTTTGAGTTGCACCTTCTGGATGGAAGGACCTAAATCTACAACATCCAAAAGATTGACTACCCAACTTGTAATTTTAATGCATTAATTTGAATAGATCTTTCTAATTAGATATAGGTAGAGTTCCGACATGATAACATGTAAATTTTGTTTTCATTTTCTGATGAGATTTGAGCATACACAAAAACACACACAAACTTGTGCTTGCATTGGACATTTGAGTATCTAGCAATGAAAGGCAATTTAAGAATCAGAACATGTAGATTTAAACTCAAGATTAGGAAAATAGAAAACGCTTTGCATATGTATGCCAAATCAAGATGCACAGTTCAAGCGAAACCTTGTATGCATGGCAACTTATGGATAGCTTGGGAATTTAAACTAGTACCTACCCCCAGTGAGCGAACTCAGACCTCCACCACCAATCAACCACAGCGGACCAAGGAATCCACACCTAGGCTCAGGTCTTCACTGCTAATCAACCAAAACCCCTGGCTTTGAATTCCGGTAAGTTGCCAGTAGGAAGAGGTTGTTCGCTACAGGAGTAGACAACTCTGCTTTTGGCTAGCACTGAGCAACAGATGATATCAGGGATGTAGTAGACGATATCGAGGATGTAGTAGGATTTTTCTTATTATCACCTACCCCATGTGTCTTTTTTCCAGTTTTCCTGCCTATGTACTTCCCTCTTAATATCATCATTTCTTGGAAAAAGTCTCATAATGCATTTGATTAGATGTATATTTTTGCATTTTCAACATTTCCAGAAAATCTTCCATTTGATGTCACTGCACCCTTGTTATGTGCAAGAATAACTGTTTACAACCCAATGAGATATTTCCAGATGACAAATCCTGGAAAGAGCTTCGAAGTGGCAGGTCTTGGTGGTTTGGGGAACATGGCTGTGAAGTTTAGGAAGGCTTTTGGCCTGAAAGTTACAGTTATCAGCACGTCTCATACTAAAGAAAGTTACAGTTATTCGATGCCATATTTTCTTCATTATTGTCATTGGCACTTGCTATGCCTCCTTTATTCAATCCTTCTACAATTTTCTTGGTTTCATCTTCAGCTTCAATTCTTGCCCTTTTTACTAAATGCAAATGTTCATCAAAGTTAAGTTTTCATGCCTTGATCTATGTCCTTTTCTATCGATGATCTACTCCAGATAATACTTCAAGAACATTTTCTTCTTCCATGCAAATATTTATCTTTATTTCATTATCTGATGTCTCTGGTAGAGTTGATAACCCTGAATTATGTTTCTTCAAGAACTTTCTTTTTTTCTTCAGAATGGAATTCTGATGCAAAGAAGTGTTTGGAACTACCCTAACTTCATTGTATTTAGTCACAAATGTAGAAAGCACATGATCTTTGAAATTAGGAACATAATATTCATGAATATTTTCAAAACCCTTTTCACCCTCCAAATTTTCTTTACAGTTTGAAACCTGAATTCTCTCTTTAGTGTTTCCATGTTTAAAAGATTCAAAATTGCTGACAATGTTATCTGTCATTGTTTTTCTACAATCTAGGAACTCACTTTCAGGCACTAATCGAGAACCTCTAATTCCTTTTTCCATGCTTTGCATTTTCTGACCAAACTGCTTCACTCATGGTCTGCTCTGAAATAATGCTTGTATCTAGTGATTGTATCCTAATTTCTTCAAGAGAAACGTTGGTACTATCTTTCTTTTATTTGATTGGGATTTTTTTATGTTACATAACTGAGATTTTTTTAAAATGGAAAAATGTTGTCTGAAATTGTATAATGGGAGAACATTGCTTGATATTTTTTTTAATGGAAAAATGCCTGAGATTTTTTTAATGGGAAAACATTGCCTGGAATTGTTTAAGTTGCCTGATATTTTTTTAAATGGAAAAAACGTTGCCTAAAACTATTTATTGGAAAAACGTTGCCTGGAATTGTTTATTAAAAAGATGTTGCCTGAAATTTGTAAATGGAAAAACATTTCCTGAGATTTTTTAATGGAAAAACACTCCTCAAATTGTTTAATGGAAAAACGTTGCCTCAGCTTTTATGTGAAAAAATATTTTTTCACTGAGTTTAATCTCCCATGCCTAAGTAAAAATGATTTGCACTGAGTTTAATCTCCCATGATTGAGTAAAAACGTTTTTGACTATGTTTAATATCCCATGCCTGAGTAAAAACGTTTTTTGACTGAATTTAATCTGCCGTGCCTGACTAAAAATATTTTTGATTAAGTTTAATCTTTCATACTTGAGTAAAAACGTTTTAGACTCAATTTAATCTTTTAATGCTTGAGTAAAACATTTTTGGACTAAGTGAATCTTTCGATGCCTGAGTAAAACATATTTTATTGAGTTAATATTTCAATGCCTTGTAAAACGTTCATATGCTCGAATAAATTAATTTTAAGGCTGGGCGTTTTCCACGCCAAAGCCAAACGAAAATAATGGCCTAAGTTAAATATTAATTATTTTTAAATGTTAGATAATTTTTAATGGATTCATTTTAGGGTTGTAGGTTTCCCATGCCAAATCTTAAAGATGGCCAAAGTAATAATATCATTATTTTATATATATATATATATATTACAAAATAAATATTAAAATAAGAAGGGACATAGCTCATATTTAAAAATTAGGATTGATGCATAATGGGCACAATTTAAGATTCAAATCATATTTAGTCTTTGCTATACAAATATGTGTGTGTGTGGGGTTCATAAATTTCATGTATATTGAACAAAGAGGAGAAAGACCATAGAGGGCGTAGCCTTAGTTTCTTGCTAAGGAACCCTACACACTTATGACTAATTATTTTGCATGGTGAGGGAAAAGAATGCATGTGGGGTATCATGTCAATATACTAGGTCGAAATATAAAGGGGTATAAAAAATGTAAATGAACAAATGGATACATGCAATATACACTGAAAATAGGGGTTTTTTTAAATTAGGAAGGCATATTGGGAGGGGGTTAAAAAAATGATTTTGGGAGGTATTTTCCAATATTTTTTGAAAATAGGGGTATTGTTTCATATGCCACGAACGAACGTGTTATGGCATGGTTTCACTAAGTGAAGACCCCGTGAATGCAGGGGCCACACAGAACTCTATCAAGGTTGCACAGGTGATCATCTCTTTTTTCACTTGAAATGAACATGTTTCTATCTTTTTATCCAAATGCTATTAGTTCTCTTCGTCTCTGATAGTTTTCAGGTAGTTTTCAGGTGATCAGGTAGTTTTCTATGGATTATATTTTATAGTGGATGCTCCAAATTCCTGGTGCAACAAGCTACATAGGGTGCATTGGAAAGGACAAGTTTGGGGTAGAGATGAAGAAAAATTCAAAGGCTGCTGGAGTCAATGTAAGTTCAATTATCTTCAGTATTGTTCATTTGCATTGTTTTATACTTTCATTTGGCTAATATTTATAAGAGTACTCTATTTTCCTAAATATCATTAATATGAGAAACTGTTTTTTTGCGTTTCATACAGGTGCAATATTATGAGGATGAAACAAAACCAACTGGTACATGCGGTGTTCTTGTGGTTGGGGGTGAAAGGTGAGGACTGAAAAGTTCTCTTAGCAGTGTCATTGTATAATACTAGCTCTTTGGCCACTGACACCCAACACTTGAGTTTCTTGACCTATCAACTATTATCTTCATCCACCTATTCTTGTTAGATGTTGCTTTCTTCACTTGTTTAAACTTTAACCTTGTAATGTGCAGGTCACTGGTTGCAAATTTGTCAGCAGCAAATTGCTACAAATCAGAACACTTGAAATTACCGGAAAACTAGGCTTTAGGTAATGTATTGTAAGGTCTTGCTCTATTTAAGTTGCTTTCTCTATGTTTGGGTTTGACTTAGTGCTCATTTTAAAGGAAAATTATTGTTTGTTGTATAGTGGAGAAGGCCAAGTTCTTTTATATTGCTGGATTTTTCCTTACAGTCTTGCCTGAGTCAATTCTACTTGTGGCTAAACATGCAACTCAGAAAGGAAAGGTATTGCAATCACCCTGGTATCTGGTAGCATAGGGGTTATTTTGTTTTATTGGTTGTTTGGAAAATTAACAATGTCCATACCAAAGGGTTTGTCTCATATCCTGTATGACTCTTGTATCTCATGTTGTGCAGATATTTATGATGAATCTTGCAGCTCCTTTTATCTGCGATTTTTTTTCTGAAGCATTGATGAAAGTCTTTCCTTCAGACTTACTTCCTTTTGTTGTTTTTTTTGATATCTAGATAGCAGATGATGGCACAGATAGAAAAACATTTCTAATTTCATGCCAAGTTGATTTGGCTTTTTTGTTCTATGATGTCTGAATTCCCTATGTCATATATTATTCTACTGTTTGAATTTGTTCATTATATCTGGGTATTTTGTCTTAGGTATATGGATTATGTTTTTGGAAATGAGACTGAAGCAAGGACTTTTGCACGGGTGCAAGGGTGGGAGGTAAATTATTTGATATCTTAATTTCTAACCACTGTATTTGTAAACATGAATGGTATAGAGATGTTTACTAACTATTTTATATTTTTTAGACTGATAATGTTGAAGAAATAGCTCTAAATATGTCAACAAAGGCAACTGGAACTCACAAGAGGATAGCTGTTATTACACAAGGTGCAGATCTAGTAGTTGTTGCAGAAGATGGAAAGATAACTTCGGTTCTATCTTTTGTACTTTTTTTATAGCTAACATTGAGAATAAGAGAAGAAATTCCTTGGAATATCGTACCTATAGAGGCCAAAGGTTAAGGGGTACTTTGGTGGAGTACCCTCCATTTAGCCCATGAGTCTAGCAACTTCTGATGACATAATTGGGCTTTCTTGTGTTTTTATTCACCTACATTATCTATATTTAAAAAATTTCCTAAATACAGGTTGTTGTCTTACTTCTCTGGTACCATTCTTAGTCCTAACAACCTTCTTCCATAGCTATCATTCTCTTGTTTTTTGCTGTGAAATTTAAGGCACTCATAAGCTGCCTTTGTATTTAGGAGTTCAAGTTCTACATTTCCTCCAGTCTTCTAAAACTCATGTTAGTGTTATAAGGGAGACCAGGAAATCAACTAACAAATGAATTTTTGCTTCTTAATGAGATCTTGGTTCCTGCTAAATACTTTAAGAATCAATTAGTGTTGGTTCTTGTATAATCCCTTCCATATTCAACCAAATACATTTTGGTGAATTGTGTTAGAGTTCTTTCCCTTATGACCAAAGGATGATATGAGCTTGATCGAATTCTCAGCAAGTTATTGTTACGTAGTAAACATGTGCAACCACATGGTAATCAACATTGGAGACAAACTATATATAGGATATGGTCTATGACATGACATTGTCACCGTCGTCATCTTTACAATTTGATTCTTGATGATAAGAGACCTCAAAGACATCATCAGGAGTCATGACTAGAGGTGATTTATAGTTTGCCAGGATTTTGTTGAACTCTACTATAAATATCTACCCTTAGAAGAACCTTTTATCAGTTTTCTGAGAACTATATTGTTGTTGAGATGGAGAATTAAGTAGAAGGGTTGACCCAAGTTTGTGAGTGCACTTAAGTAATTGTATTACTCTAAAACTGAAAATAAATTTGAATTAGAATGTTGTTTTTGGATCCCTAATGCAAACATTTTAGGATCCATATCAAGTTTAGGTTATTAGGTATGCATCAATACATTATGTTGTTGTTTAAGACCCTTTTACAGACCACTTTAATAGATTGCATAATTGTTTAGGATATTTTGTTGTTAAAGGGTGTTAGCTCATTGGAAGAGGGCCTGCTTTACAAGCAGGAAGTTGGTGGTTCGATTCCTCCATGCCCTAATGATATTGCAATGTATTTCTAAAGGTACAAAATGTAGTAGTGCAATATGGATAATATTAGACGCAACACTAAATGCAAAAGATGATGTAAAATTAGACGTCACACCAAACACAAAATTGGATGCAAAAGTCGACCTTATGTCAGACGCAAATGTGGACACAAAAATGGATGTCACACTAAACGCAAAATTGGATGCAAAAAGAGACTCAACACTACACACAATTAATGACTCAAAACTAGATGCAATACTAGGTCCAAAACTAGACGCAACAATAGATGCAAAAGTGGACTCCTAACTAGAAGTAAAATTAGACATTAAATTGAGCACAAAATATGGTGTATTGATGGACATAAAACCAGGCGTAACACCAGGTGCAAAACTGGAAGCAACACTTGGCGCAAACAAAAACTTAAGACGAGACACAATATTGGATGCAAGATGGGACAAAACATTGGATGTAAAACTAGAAGTAATATTGAATGCAAGATTGGATGCAAAATTGTACACAAAACTAGATGCAATATTAGATACAAACATGGGCGCAAAACTAAGCGCAACACGGGGTGCAACATTGGGCTCAAACATAGATGCAAAAATAGACATCAACCAGGATGCAACACTAGGTGCAAACCTAGATGCAAAATACGACCTAAAACGAAATGAAACATTAGGCACAAACATGGATACAAAAAAAGATGTAAAACAAGATACAAAATTAGATGCAAATGGGGATGCAACATTATAAGTAAAATTGGATGCAAAACTAAACGCAATATTGGGCCGAAAATTGGATGCAAACCTAGATGCAACGTTAGATGCATAATTGGACACATAATTTTATGCAAAACATGGTGCAAAATTGGGTGCAAGACTCGATGAAAAACTAGGAGCAAAATAAGGCGCAACGTTGGATGCAAAACTAAGCATGAAATTGAGTGCAAACAAGGATGTAACAAAGGACGCAAAAAAATATGCAATAGAAGTTGCAAAATTGGGCGCAAATAAAGGCATAACAAAAGATGTAAAACATTGGGCACAAAAATAGACGCAAAAATGGATGTTAAAAATGACGCAAAAAAAGATGTAATAGATGGCGTTTTACGAAAATGTACAATGGCTCCAGGTTTAGCGCCGGATTGTTCACCATAATTTGGAAAAAATTACACTAAAATCCGGCGCTAAATTCGACGCTAAATCCAGTTTTTGTTGTAGTGATTGTACTAATGAGTGGCCGATTTTTACAGCTAGGTCTTCATTACTCCACTTCTGAGACTATTGTAATGTATTTCGGGCATCATGTTACCCCTTTGACCTCACACATCAGGGGGAATCTATTATAGTTGATTTTTCCACACTTGGTATATCATGTTTTTATGGCCTATCCTTGTCCCTATGCAGACTCTTTGGACCCCTTTTGCTCAATATTACTCTTATGCTCGAGAGAATCCCCTTAAAAAGTCATTTTTATGGTTATACACGAGTCAACAGTTTACAGCCTATGTGTACACGCATCTTGCTCCACTATGACCCACGTACATTAGGAAATGTGTTCAAAACAAAAATATTTGGAGTTTTCCCTCATCAAGTAATGAATAACTTGACTCTTGGCCTTCCATATGCCTGAAAACACTACGACTTGACCCTTCACTTCTCATTGAGGGGCTATATATTGAGTTACTTGGAAGCATGGAAAGAGGAGAACTTGTGAGAGCAAAGAGACTATGGTGGATTTGTGCCCCATTCTTGCATACTTGAGTCTGCATCCCTTTATGCTTGGAGCAGCCATTGGTTTTCTTTCCCAAGCTTGCCTTTGTCTTCTGAACTTGCCTTGATATGGAGAATTGAAGTGGTGGAGGACTCGGTTTCTCAATTTCGACGAGGTGCCAACAGAGGTTTTCATTAGTATCTTTGTTTACATTTAATAGAAATATCCATTTCTCGTTCATTATATGTGTAACTATGAATATTTTTATCCTTGGATGTAGTTGCTTTGATTATATATTGGATTTGTATATGCTAGAGTAGGTTCTAACATTTAATAGTTATCATTATTGTATGTTTCATTGTTGTTGAGAATGACATGTAGGTGCAAGTGTGATTGAAAGCTCAACGAGGATCTTCTACGAACGTCCAGAATAAGGTACTCTTCTCATCCCTTAGTGTTAGACTTGTTTATCTCTTTAGCATATTGGAAGTGGATTGATTTCTAGTGTCATATTGTCTGTTGTACTCCACCCAAAGCCATAGCAAGTTTTTTATGTAATGCAATACCCAAATGCAAGATAAAATCCTCCATTAATTATTTTTTACAAATCTAAAAAAATGAAATAGTCTTCATTAAAATGCGTGCACCCAACATAAAATATGCCCTCTATGGATAAAATGAAGATTATATATTTTAACATTCTTATTCTTTCCATGTAAATATATTTTAAATCACAACCAAATAAAAAACACAATATTTCAAAATATGATAATTATATTATGAAAATGCTTAAAACAATGCTATGCCCATAATTAAATATGCATGCAAAGCCTTATATTGAAGTAGAAGTGTGTTAAACTAATAGTTTAACTCCCATGGATGCTCCTCCATCACTTATCAGAAAAAGTACATATCAAAATGGCGATATGGATTTTACTGCTTACATCGATCGAAAGATAGCGAGAGGCTTCCTGAGTTCGATGTAATTATTTATTCAACGAAGATAGCGAGAGGCTAACTGCGTTTGCCGGGAATCGAACCCGGGTTTATTGTTTAAGGAGCAATTATGCTAACCGTTGGATTACAAACGCTCATGTGTAAATTAAACAAACAAACGAATAACAATAACCACTCCCGTTGAAAACTTTTTCTCTTTGTTGCCGCAGTTAATTATATTCGTGAAGGCTAATGATATTTAAATTGAAGTCGTCTCATTTCATTTTCTTAATTTTTTTCCATTAATTTTGGAATGCCAAGTTTTAATTTTCGACATATTATAGCAATAAGAGAGAATTATGGCATTCGATAAGCTCTTTAAGAGACTCTCCATGTAGTATTATAGTGGGAGATTTTAATGCCACTATCTCTCACAAAGAAAGAAGATGTCACAGTTTAGTCAGAGATTCGTTTTGAGAGAACATAGAAGATTTAATAAGCGAGTTTGATTTGATTGATATAATCCCTAAGAAAGGTTGGACTAATCGGAGAATAGGCCCAAGACATATAACAACAGTATTAGATAGGATTTTGGTTCATACCTCATTTCTCCATAAAGGTTTTCTTCTTCGCACATCAATTTTCCCAAATGCTATCTCAGACCATAAGCCCATCAAACTTTCTTTTAACTAAGATTTTGGAAAATTGTATGAAGACTTTGATGTCTAAACTCATATATAAAGGACACGGAGGACTTTTAAAAAAATAACAAATTGTTGACTATATCATCCTAGTACAAGAAGCAATTCACACAGGCGTTTCAAGGAAAGAAAAAGGTATGCCTATCAAACTTGATATGGCAAATGCATTTGACATGGTAAGACACAATTTTCTCTTTATTGTTATAGAGCGATTTGAATTTTATTCAAACTTTATTAAGTGGATCAAAGCATGTAGCTATCAACCAAGGATTGCTCCTTTACTCAATGGTAGACCAACATATTTTTTCGAGGCTTCTAGAGGACTTCAACAAGGCTATCCCCTTTCTCCTTTGTTATATATTCTTATGACTGAAACTCTCAATAAAAAATTAGTCAAGGAAAGAGATGATGGAATCCATTGTGGAATTACAGTATCTAGGGGAGTTAAAGTGGTGAGTAATGCTCACTTTACAAATAATGTTCTTCTTCTAGGAGGTGCTTCAGTTCCCAATGCTAGTTAGTTCAAGAAGACTTTGGATATGTTTATCAGTGCTTTGGGGGGAATTAATGATGGAAAAATAAGAATATATGCTTGGAATGTTCCACCTCTTATCCTTCAAAGGATATCGAGGGTGTTGGGCTTTGCCAGCATTGGAATCCAGATTCCTTTAGATATCTTGCAATTCCTTTCTTACAAGAGAGTTAAGTTAGGTGATTGGGAGCATATACTTCATAAAATTAAAGAAAAAAATTAGTGTTGGGGCATGAGATGGCACAATCCAACTGGAAAAACAATTTTGATCATGTATGCTCTTTCTTCTTTTCCCTTGTTTCAATGTTCTTCCCTTTTAGCACCAATTGGAATAATGAAAAATATTAACAATCACATTCAAAAATTCTTCTAGCAAGGAGGGAAATCAAATTATTCTAAAAATCCATTTAGTGAATTGAGATATTGTTCAAGCTCCTAAAAGGTTTGGAGGTCTTGGTATAAAAAAACTCAAAGTTAATGAATTTGGCTATGGGATATAAAATTATATGGCGAATGATCTCTGGTAAAAAGTGCTAGTGGAAAGAAATATTACTAAGAAAATATGTTCATAAGCCCATGCTTCGTTATCTTGATTCTTGCGATTGGGAAGGAGAAGGTTCATAAATTTGAAAATTATGTAAATTATAAGGGAAGATCATCCAAGAAGGCCTTTATTGGCTCCCTGGAAATGGAAAAAAAAATCTTTTGCATGATAGTATTCTTAGAGAAGCTCCGCTAATCCAAAACATAAGCTTCTTTGTATTAAAAGACCGACTGCAAGAGCAAGGAATTCAAAATATTTTTTTATTTATCTGAATGTGGTGATAATGGAAAGTGGATGAAGTGGAGTGCTATTAAAGTTTTGAACCCTCTAATTGTAGATTTTAATGCTCAGTAGCAAGTGTTGCATGGGATGGCCCCTATCGATTTGGATCGTATAGAGAGTAGGGGATGGGGTAAGACAACATTCCACCAGGTGGGAATCTAGGTGTGGAAGTTGAATTGGATGCAAGGGTTGTTGATGGAAAATGTTATTACCCTTGTAATATATGCATGGGATATCATAGGAGGATACTTTCAATAAAAATAGGTAAAAAACATTGTACAACACATGGACACTCTGAAGGAGGGAATGGATATCGCCCCATGGTATGTTATTCATTAAATATCTTTACATTTGGATATAACTGTTTTTGTAAATATTTATATGTTAAATATAGAAGAAAAATAACGTATTCTTTTTTTCGTATGGATATAATATGGATGATACACGCATTGTAATATCCTGATTTTGACCCCATTTGCATTCAAATTGTACATGATGTAAATATTGTTATTAAATCATGGTGAGGAGCTCAAGACCAAGGCCCCAACATGGATTTAGCATTTTATGTATCATAAATTAAAATCGATGCATATGGTTATCGTGCTAGCCAGACACATTATGAATTGTGCCATCATGTAAATATGCAATTTAATAAAATACCCACAACTAGTTATGCAATGCAACAAAGAGATGGGGGCATGATTTCACAAGGAATGGGGAGGAAAATTATTCAAACCCTTGAGCCAACACTGTAAAGCCAAATGTCAATGAGAGGGCCCATAAACTCTCAACTACCTTTTTTGTCTTATTTTCAAAATCATTTATTCCTTCCAGAAGGTGGTTGAGGTAGTTAATGCCTTGGGAATGGAAGGGTATGGCAGTCAAAATTCGTATTAGGGAAGCCATCAGTTTTGGGAAAATTATTTTTTGCTTGTAGGAAAAGAAAACACCCACAAATGTCTACCCATTCAATTCCTCATGCACATTTTCCTCTTCCTCACGCAACTGGAGCTAGCTGGGATTTTCCTTCACATTTTTATGTTGTTTTCCCCATTTTCCATGTCTGGGAAAATTTGTTTTTGGCGTTGCACAATGGATGGGAGAATAGATTCATGATTTGGGGGTTTGAAGAGGCCATTTTGGCTCCTTTGAATTCGATAGACGTTTCTGAAATTGAATTTGCTCTCCTAGGGTTATTTTCCCTTCTACCAATTCATTTTTGGTTGCCAAAATGTTTTCCTTCATGCCCAATATTTGTATTTTGTTGTTATCTGTATCCTTTGTTTTGGTATGAACTGTTAAGAGTGGAAGAGGCCTAGAATTGGCTCGATAAACCTAGTGAAGAGAGGAACCTCACAAAAAGATCAAGTGGGGTTGGCTATTCTTCTATGAACACCCTAAAGAGCACTGGAAGGGAAGGTATGGTCCGAGGGACTGTGTAGCAATGAAGGGGATACTTCCTTGTGTTGGGTGTGTAGGTATTATTGAGGCCAAGCCATATCTTGTGTAGGTGTCCATAGCTCTATGGTAGAGCTCACTATATTAGAAATTCATCCTTTCCACTGCCTTAGCAGCTTGATATAACCAACTATAGATTGACTTGTCTTAAACTTGATGTGTATTTGGCTATGTGTGATCCTGTTGTTGTTCCCTAGTTCCTTGTGGAAATCATGCCCAGCTTGGGGGTGGCATTTGTGCTAAGAGATTGATGAGCACAACTGGCCTATGGTCGGGTGGAGCGTTGCAACGACATAGCTAATTGTGGGGAAGCTCATTTTCAAGATAAGTGCTATCTTGTATATTCACTGCAATGTATTTGTTTTACAATTATTATGAACATATTGAATGCTTGAATGAATGAGATTTTATTCCGCTGTATATTATTGCATTATGCATATGCATATGTATGTTTTATATTCAATGCATTTTTTTTTATGTTCATGGGGATAGATCCTCGGTTTGATAGAAAAACAGAGCAGTGAGTCACATCCTCTCTTTGGGTGAGAGGGGAGGGGATGTGACACACATGAAAATAATAATATTTTTTAGGATGAATGAAAATTTCCCTCCGCCTTCTCCAAAAAAAAAAACTCATTGTGGACCCAAATATAGGGGTATTTTCCAGTTGAAAATCCCCCAAAAATTGAAAACTTGATGGATAAAAGGAAATATCAAACAGTGTGGACTAACACAATGGAGATGAAATCTAAAAAGGACATTTAAAATTCTTCAAATAAGAAAACAAATGTTTAGAAATTGTCATCTTACTCCAAACTTAATTGTGCAAATTAAAAATCCACATTTTGTCCCATACAATGACAAGCGAGGTGTATTTATCTCACTATTTATACCATTGGATTCATTTTTTTGAGTACCGCCATGCTATAGAATTTATTTTACGTGTGTAGGATAATGTATTAGGATCCATTTTTCATTAAATGGAAATTGGTGGTTCTCCTTAGGTATACTCAATACCCTAGCATATAGGTACACAAATTCATCATGCAAATGATTTGTTTATATGTTTTCCCACTATTTTTATTTATCATAAGTCCCCCCATCCAGGAAAGTTTCCTTACCAATTCAAGTTGATTTCTTGCACTTACTATATGGAAATACTCGACCTGACATGGATTTCCTAGGCTTAGCACACTTTTTATTTTGGCACCAATGTCATCCATCCCCTCTACGATCTAATAGGGGTTTAATGGAATACGAGGGAATGGGGTTTAGGTGTTAAGGATTAGGGGGATAAGGTACAAGGAGTGAGGGGATAGGGAATAAAGGGTTAGAGGTTAATGGTATATAGGTTAGGGGTGAGTTAAGGGTTAGGGATCAAAGGTATATATAAGTATCAACCCCTAAATTAAATTGTAGTCTCTAAGTTGTGGGAAAGTTTCCATCAACTTAAAAGTCATGGTCACCAAGTGAACTCATGAAAGAATATGACGTGATGATGAAGGTGAAATAAGAATAGGTTGTTTTAGTTGGTTGTGATTATATATCTCATAAAGTGTCTCTCTTTCTACATTTCAAGAAACATAACATTTTTTCGAGTTTTTTTCAACATATTCATAAACATCCTGATAAATTGCACAATCTTCATCATTGATTGGTTGTCTTTGTTTCTCCGTCTCACCTAAGCTGGTTGCTCCATTACAATGCCAACTCCTAGGTACCCCTAACCCATGGACGACCAATAACATGTTAACCCTCAATCCCTTATCCCTTGACCCTTTATAAACCCCTAAGCCATTAAGTACCCTTACCCCTTGACCCTTAATTACCCCTTAAACCTTAACCCCTTAACCCCTAACCCCTTACGCTTGGACCATTAACGTGTTAACCACTAATCCCTTAGCTATCAACCCCTTATAAATCAAATTGTGGTCTCCAAATCAGTGGAAAATTTCCATTCACTTAAAACTCGTGGTCTCTAAGTAAAATCAAGAAATAATATGATATAATGATGAAGGAGAAATGAGAATAGGTTGTTTTTGTTGGTTGTGACTATATATCTCATAAATTATCTCTCTTTATACATGTCAAGAAAAGTAACAGTTTTTTGATGTTTTTTCAACTTATCCATAAACATCTTGATAAATTGCACAAGCTTCATCATTGATTTGTTGTCTTTGATTCTCCCTCTCGCCTTAGTTGCTCCATATACAATACAATATCCTATGAGTTAGCACTCAAAATCACACCCAAGGTTACAGGAAGGAAGACCCTGAGGTAACAATAGAACCGATTTAGGAAAGGGAACTGGCTTCTTCGATTTTAGAGAGGGATCTCTCACAAATACATAACAAGGCCATATTTTATTGTCACGAGATGAATTTCAGAGGTTCGAGTTGGAAACAAGGCGGGATATATTGGGTTATGGAGTCACAAATATCAAGAAACAAAAAGCAGTATGCGCAGATAATGTATGCAATAGAAAGATAACACTTTGGTCATGGTCGATATGTTAGGGTCTGGTGATAAATGAGGAACGATGACAACCCATTTATGTAGAGTACGACAAGGATGAATTCTACACAAAATTTGGAAGAAGTGTCTGGTGGGCGTCCAAAACAACAGCCAGAGCATGGGAACATGAATTCTAAGCTGTTATACACTACGTCGAGGATGCGAAGAAAACATAATGCAAATAGGAAACATGAGGTACATGCACGTAAGGGAAGAAAAGCACATACTGCAACTAAGAAATACACATGAATTCTTACATCCAAAGGCCGACATTAGGCTCTGTTTCTTGTATTAAAAATGGGTCAAATTACATAAGAACCAAAAATTTCTCAGATTCCAACCAAAACCAACCCCTTCTCCCTCAGGCCCCCGAGACTAACCTCGAAACAGGGCGAGAAGTTGGTTACAATCGTGATCAAATCTTTAACAAACTAGAAACGTGGCATCTTTGCCACAGTTTTACATATATAAAACAAAACATTATGGAGCAAATGCGCATGTTGGTATTAATGAAAATGCAACGTCTCTGGCCTCGGGTTCACTTGTCCTAAAAACGATGGCTCCGGACATCCCTTGGTGGCGCGTCACAAACTTGGCTCAAAACATTCATCCTCCTGTTGGGTTTGCAACATTTCCTTTTCTTTTTGGGCTATTTGTGTTCATTCTGTGCTCAAAGGCACCTTTCTGCATGTGCTCACAACTAACAAGAAAGTTTGTGTTCTTTATGTGTTCATCTCTTCATCTTGTCCCCCTATCTCCTGGTAACACTGTTATTTGAGGGGACTTGGAGAAGGGCCGCACTGCTTCTGACAGTGACAGGTCCTTAAGGAGGCCTGCCATTCTTATGCCTCCCTCCTCCTAAGAAGGGGTTCCTTCTGCAGGTTGCATGACAGGGCATACTCCCGTCCTCATCACCACCCCAAATAAAGCTGGCAAGCGGAATTCACAAAGGCAGTGATGAAGACTTTGGAATTCCTCTCCTCATGTATGAGCATTCGCTCCAATGGGTCGCTGCTAGAAATGGTCACCATGTGCTGGGATTATGGGGACCATGACCCTATCTGGAGGCTTTGGAGGGATGCCCATTGGACATGAAATTCCAGGCATGGCCTTCTATTATGACAGTAATGCACTCACTAGCCCCAGGTGGTCCATCTAATGCGATGAACGTCCTTGTCATGACCTCGATGACGCCAGAAGGATTCTCTAATACAATGAACATCCCTACCCTGATAGCTGGATCCTTTTCGATGTAAAAACTAGGGAAACGCAGGGATGTGGGGCTATGCTCGCCAACCAATAACACACCTTGACAAACAAGTTTTTCAAACCAGATGACCATTGCATACCTTCTTTTAAAAACTCCCAAAAATCCTCAGCAAACTAACATTCAACAGCCTTAGTTCCTCCTCCACATTCACTCAATCTTTGTCTCTCAGTGGTTGTGCAAAATGACATTTATAAAGAGTTGGAAAACTGGACACGACGATGACCCATCAGCACCTTTGCACACTTATCCATCAAGTATCACGATGACAACACACATGGGCACATGGGTTTGGAATTCGGTATTCCTGCTAAAAATCTAGTCACGTTGTTCTTTTTGTTGCGATGCTACAATGCTAGGTGCAGAAGATACTTCTGGCATTAGCTCACATCACCACCCATTCAGCTTATGGCACATGGACTTGAAAGTTGACATTCCTTACCCCTTTGCCCTTCCCGACTACGACGTCATAATATTCCTCATTTGTCACGTCTCCTTGCTCCATGTGGAAACCATATCCGCCTTTTGCTTTTGATTATTAGGATCTCTTTCCTGACTTTCACACGTTCAATACAATGAAGTTTTGGATTGCAGGAGGGTGGTTTCTGTCATGGAGCCAATTTTTTCCTACAGACATGTTTCAATGGCGTTGGGGTGTTCGATTACCAGTCACTTCGGCCTCTTACGCACTTGTCTAAGAATATTTCATCGACAGAATCCTTTCGAAATGAGGTGATCATACGCGAGACCGTATTTTCCATCACATATTGACCTTCGTGTGACTTTTACCAGGCAGAAACATTCCAACCATTCGATTTGGATGCCTTCGATCATTATCATCCACATGTAAAGGGAGGTCATATTTCGCGAGTCCCCGAGGAGGTTTGTCTTGTGCTTGTCCCATCAGTGGAGACGTTGCTCGCCGTAGATCTTTCTTCGGCTCAATCCACTCTGTTGAACTTTACCTCCTTTTAACCCATTTCATGGATTTGGGGACCAAGATCTCCACGGGCACTTTGAACCGACATAATCAAGTTCACCCGTTGATCTGTCCTTTGTCGATCTTGGCCCTTGAAAACTGCGGTCATTTTAGCTCGTTCCACGAGAACACAAAAGTGATTTGGTCTGTGTTTGTGGTATTTGAGAAAATTATTCTACCCGTCCATCTGGTTCACCTCTAGATTGCCACCGTAGAAGCGCTTTCCTTTTTAGCATAGTTTTCGGTGAACAGGCGAATGGTATTTTTCATGCATTTTTAGGATGTGATTGCTCCGTCTTACCTTGCTCATCATCTTAGCGGAGCAAAAAACAATGATAACAAGTGGCTCTAGCTAGTTGGGATGCTATCCTCCCTATGAGGTAGCAAATAAAAATGTAGACGAAGTTCCTAAGTCCATTGGGAGGCTTCATAAGCTTTGCTGCAAACTTGAAAAATGCTCCAAAGACCAAAATTAAGCAAAACGACGGGACTAATTGAAAAACCAAGCATACACTAAATTTTTTTTAATAGGAAGTGCCCGTCATGTCGATCTTATTCATTTCTGTCTACCTACTCTATCTGCTAGACCTCATAGCCAAGTCAGGTGATTTCTGACTTCCACTGAGGCGAGCCAAGAAAATGGTCCCATAAATCCCATTTCTCCTCATGTCAGACCAAGGACACTATTAAAAGACTTAATGGCACATAATTATAACAAAGAAATTTATCTTTACAATAAATACCTAACCATTCATTACCATTTCCAAGCTCCTCCATGTCCTCCACCACTAGATCATAGAAACCCTGATGGCTGCCGAATTCTTCAGCCGTTAGTTGGACGTCACAAAATTGTTCCAATTTCCACTCTTCCAACATCATGCAGAGGCGACGTCCCAGAAAAATTTCGAAGGTGACCTCCTGATCCTTTGTAACTACAACATCAACCTTTCCGCGTGGGATTTGAAAACTCACAACCCGATTCCTCACAAGTGTCGTAAAGAAGGAAACATTGCATTGCTCAATAGAACCAGGACATCCACCCCTAGGTCTGAGACATACAAAAAGGTATCCCCCTAATATCTCCATCTACTCTTTGGTGATCCTCCAGGTTGAAAAATATTCCATATAATTGGGGACATGGCCATAAAGAACACCGCAACATCCAGAGAAATATGTCGTCTGATCATCTTGAGGAAATCGTTCAAGAAGTAACCCTTCTGACCCGTAATCATGTTGGCCTCCAAAGGAACCATGAACACAGTGCTCCTGGAAGTTTTCAAATGATGCATCATGTTTATGGCCCCAAGCCTCAGGAACCAGAATTTCATCTTCCAGGATCACTTTAGCAAGGCCGCAATCATCTTCTTCAATAGGGCAGAGCAAGCAAAATACTTCACCTTGATACAGGGCCTTTAGGTTCGGAACATACAGAGAATCCTTGGCTTCAGAAACCTCGTTTCTTTCCCTGTCAGTTCCTGGATCTACAGGATCTTCAGTTGCTTCCTTAGGCATGCCATCCCAGTAGTCATCTCCATATTCATCATATATGGGGGCGCCAAAATATCGACCGGGGCGACCACATACACAACTTGCAATAGGTTGGTCGCAATATTTAGGGAACAAACTAGCGGGACCACCCGTCCTTCCACCACCAAATTGCTATTCTTCTTGTTGGATGGAGAACGGGGAGGGTTGCCAAGGAAATTCCTCTTTTGTCTCGCGCGACTTTACCTGGTTCAATTTTTCATTGTTTTCATTATTACTGCCATTGTCTAGGAGTCTCCCCGAAAGTCTAAAATTTTATTTGACCTCCAACGCATCAGCAAACATTCTTTTCAATGAAACCAACTTTGTTTCTAATAGAAATAAAGACCGATCAAGAGAAAAAACATATGCATAACGCAGTTTCACGTCACCCTCTAAGGGTTGAATTTCCTTGTGCATGGCGTAATAGAAGCTCACGAACCTTTTGTTGAAACTTGACATAGCTTCGCCTTCACATTTCCTCATAGAGTAAAACTATGAGAGTAATTGGTCTAACGACCTCCTTTCACCCCAAAAGTCTAAAAATGTACGAGATAAATATTCCCACGTAGTGATGGATTCTGGCTGCAAATGTCCGAACCAGTTTTTTACGTTGCCTTGCAAATATTGGGAAAAATATCTCATACAAACATCATCATGTTCTATCTCAAAAAGATCAAGAAAATATTCAAAAGCTTGTAAATCTTTCTCAGCTGTAAGGCCTTCAGATTCTCCATCATACTCGAGAAGGTATTTATAGTGTTTTGTAGGGAATTCGTGAAGGATCTGAGGCAAGTGAAGAGGCATATATTGACTTTGGGTATTGGCTACAATAGAGTCTTGTGGAAAATACATGCTCTCGGAAAGGGCATCACGAGGTCCATCATGCTGCCTCTTAATGTCAGGGGTCTCATGTGAAAGTCTTGATTAAAATCAGATGTACAGGACGGAGAGATACTCTCTGTTTGCAAGGAAGGATATAGTGGAGTGAATTCATAACTTTGCTTGAAGTGAAATAAGCCATGATATATTATTCTAACAAACCTAGGAAAAGAGGAGGAAATATTTACAAGAAAGGCCAAGACGTTCTGGAGAAAGCTGAATCTTAAGTACCTTGTCTTCTCCTTGAGCCTACCCATGTCTTTATCGTGAATCCACTCGCGCTGTAGATCCTACCAATGCTTTGTGGAGACTCAAATTTTGAGATCGCGACATTGGTGGAACTGTCGCGGTATTGGAAACACGAATCTTTGGAAATCGTCGAGTGAAAGATTTATTGTCTTCTGGATGTCTGACTATTGTTCACCATCGACAGTCTGGTGTATGGCATTATCGCCCATAATTTCGGGAGGATTTGAAACCTACTCCTTGTATCGGTCCTTTTGGTCATTGATCTCCCCAGCGGATTCATCTTTTAGAAACTTTGACGTGGAGTTGCCAGGGAAAATGATACAACCTTTTTCACATGCAAGAGTCTTTGTTTCCAGATAGAAACCATTTCTCCTTTGAATTTCTTGTCGTTATTCCCAGTGATGATCTTCAATTTCATCCCCGACAATGGTGCCAGTTTGTTAGCACTCAGAATCACACCTAAGGTTGTGAGAAGGTGGACCCCGAGGTAACAATAGAACCACTTTAGGAAAGGGAGTTGGCTTCTCCGATTCCAGAGGGGGATCTCTCACCAATACATAATAAGGCTAGATTTTATTGTCACAAGATGAATTTCGAAGGTTGGTGGTGGAAAGGAGGAAGGATATATTGGGTTATGGAGTCACAAATATCAAGAAATGTAGAGCAGTTTTCTCAGATAATGTTTGTAAGAGCAAGATAGCACTTCAATCACGGTCGATATGTTAGGGTCTGGTGATAAATGAGGAATGATGACATCCCATCGATGTAGAGAACCACAAGGATGAATTCTACACCAAATTTAGAAGAAGTGTCTGGTGGCCGTCTAAAACAACAGCCAGAGCATGGGAACATGAATTCTGAGCCATTATACACTACGACGAGGACACGAAGAAAACATAATGCAAAGAGGAGACAGGAGGTACATGCATGTAAGGGAAGAAAAGCACATACTGCAACTAATAAATACACAAGAATTCTTACATCCAAAGGCCGACGTATGACTCTGTTTCTTGTATTGAAAAATGGGTCAAATTACATAAGAACCAAAAATTTCTTAGATTCCAACCAAAAACAACCCCTTCTCCCTCAGCGGGAGAATTTGGTTGCAATCATGATCAAAACCTTAACAAAATAGAAACGTGACATCTTCACCACTGTTTTACATATATAAAACAAAAAATTATGGAGCAAACACGCATGTTGGTCTTAACGACAACGCAACGTCTCTGGCCTCGGGTTTGCTTGTCTTAAAAACGATGGCTCCATACATACCTTGGTGGTGCGTCGCAGACTTGGATCGGATCATTCATCCTCCTGCTGGGTCTGCAACGTGTCCTTTTATTTTCGGGATATTTGTGTTCATTATGTGCTCAAAGGAACCTTTCTGCATGTGCTCACAGCTGACAAGAAATTTTGTGTTATTTCTGTGTTCAGCTCTCCGTCTCGTCCTCCTATCTCCTGGTAACACTGTTATTCGAGGGGACTTGGAGAAGGGTTGCACTGCTTCTGACAGTGACAGGTCCTTAAGGAGGCCTGCCATTCTTGTGCCTCCCTCATCCTAGGAGGGGGATCCTTCTACAGGTCGCACAATGTGACACACTCCTGACCTCATCACCACCCTAGATAAAACTGGCAAGTGGAATTCACAAAGGCGATGATGAAGACTTTCGACTTCCTCTCCTGCCGTACGAGCATTCGCTCCAACGGGTCGCCTCTAGAAATGGTCACCACGTTTTGGGATTATGGATACTGCGACCCTGTTCGAAGGCTTTGGAGGGATTCCCATTGGAAAGGAAATTCCAAGCACGGCCTTCACGGGGGTGTAGCCTTCTATTATGACAAAAATGCACTCACCATCCCCGGGAGGTCCGTCTAATGCGATGAACACCCTTGTCATGACCTCGCTGACGCTGTAAGGATTCTCTAATACAATGAATGTCCCTAGCTCGATGGTTGGAGCCTTTTAGGTGTAAAAACTAGGGAAACATAGGGATGTGCGACTGTTCTCACCAACCGATAGCACACTCTGACAAACAATTTTTTTGAACGAGACGACCATTGCATACCTTCTTTTAAAAACTCCCAAAATCCTCTGCAGACTAACATTCAACAACCTTAGTTCCTCCTCCACATTCAGTCAATATTTGTCTCTCAGTGGATATGCAAAATGGAATTTATAAAGAGCTGGAAAAATGGACACCATGATGACCCGTCGGCACCTTCGCACACTTAGGCATCGAGTATCATGATGATAACATGCATGGGCACGTGGGTTTGGGATTCAGTCTTCCTGCTAAAAATCTAGTCACACCGTTATTTTTGCTGCGATGCTACAGTGCTGGCTACAGAAGAGACTTCTAGAATTAGCTTACATCACCGCCCATTTGTCTCATGGCACATTGACTTGACGTTCCTTACCCCTTTTCCCTTCCTTGCGATGGCGTCAGAATATTCCTTGTTTGCTGTGTCTCCTTGCTCAGTGTGGAAACCATATCCTCCTTTTTCTTTCAATTATTAGGATCTCTTTCCCAATTTTCACACGTTCAATACAATGAACTTTTGGGTTTCAGGAGGGCGGTTTTTGCCGTGGAGCCGATTTTTGCCTACAAACATGTTTCAATGGCGTCAGGGTGTTCGATTACCAGTCACTTTGGCCTCTTGCGCACTTGTATGAGAATATCTCGTCGACAATATCCTTTCAAAATAAGCTAACCATACGCGAGACCGTATTTTTTGTCACATATTGAACTTCGTGCAACTTTTACCGGGCGGAAACATTCCAGCCGTTCGATCTGAACGCCTTCGATCTTTATCGTCCAAGTGTAAAAGAAGGTCATATTTCGTGAGTCCCCAAGGCAGTTTGTCCCATGCTTGTACCATCAGTGGAGATGTTTCTCGCTGTAGATCTTTCTTCGGCTCAATCTACTCCATTGAACTTTACCTCCTTTTAACCCGTTTTATGGATTTGGGGACCAAGGTCTCCACGAGCGCTTTGAACAGGCGGAATTGAGCTCACCCATTGATCTGTCCTTTGTCAATCCTGGCCCTCGAAAACTACAGTTGTTTTTGCTCGTTTCACAAGAACACAAGAGCGATTTGGACCGTGCTTGTTGTATTTGTGAAAATAATTCTACCCGTCGATCCAGTTCGCCTACAGATCACCACCGTAGAAGCGTTGTCCTTTTTAGCATAGTTTTCGTCCAACCTGCGAATGGTATTTTTCATGCATTTTTAGGATGTGATTGCTCTGTCTTACCTTCCTCATCATCTTAGTGGAGCGAAAAACAGTGCTAACACTATGCACCCCTAACCCTTGGACAACCAATAACATTTTAAACCCTAATCTCTTATCCCTTGATCCCTTATCCCTTGAAGATCAAGTTATAATGATCCTATGGAAGAAGATGTTGATGTTAATAACACAGTTGAAGAACATGGGACAAATAGATTAATCCATGAGAAGTTTAATGTTGGAACGGATGATGATAACAACATTAGTGGTGTTTTTGATATACCTATACTTAAGAAGGAAAGCCAACATATTTATGAAGGCTATGAAACAAGTGTTCTCTCTGCTATGTTGTTACTAGCGAACTAAAAGGTTATGAATGGTTTTTAAAACACTTGTGTCACACAGATCCTAAGGTATGTACTATGTTTTGTCACATTTAGTAAATGATGATAAAGATAGTCTTATTTCCTCTCTTTTTTTGGGTTGTTAACTTGTAAAATTTGGATGCAATATGCATGATTAATATTCTTTACCTTAACTAATATTGATTTTTTATGTTGTAGATTGTTAGGTGAATTTTTTTTACCACCATTGAATGTTTTACCTTGCACATATTGATATCTACATGCCATAATGAAAGATATTGGAATGGATTATCAAGCTATTCATGCATGTCCCAATGATCATATTATGTATTATAAAGAACATGCATCGAAAGAAGAATGCCTAAAATGTCAAAAGAGTAGATATCAAACTGATCAAGTAACAAAAATGGTTCCTTGCAAGGTTCTTTGTTATATTCCCATTATTCCATGTTTGCAGCAATTGTTCAGGTGCATAAACATAACAAAGTTTATGGATTACCATGCAGAGAACATAGGAAAAGATGGTGTTCTTCGGATGCCTGCGGAAAGATCTGTATTTTCGAAGATAGATGAAAGATGGATACAATTTAAAGAAGAACATCATAATACTGAGGATTTCATTGGAAACATACCGTGTCAATCAATTTGGAGAGTTGAGATATACTTACTCGGTGTGGCCCATTTTTGTTATCAACAATAACATTCCTCCATGGATTTCAATATAGAGGGTTCACACAATGTTGACAATGATTGTTCCAAGTATTTGCTGAGAATAATTTCTTTTTACTGCGGTAACATCTCATTTGTCTTCTTTGTTTCATATATATGTCTTATATTTGGTTGTTTATGTGTGTGTGTGTGTGTACATGCACGCACACGTTCAGTTATGTCTTATAATTATGTGTGATCTTTTTTTATTTAATCATTTTTTAGTAATTATGTATTGGATGTTCAATCCATTAGGTAAGTACCAATTTAAAGATATGAATATATATCTTGAGCCACTTATCAACGAGTTACTAGATTTATGGAGAGGCATCACTATGTATGATATGTCTAAACCATTAGATGATTCGAAAAGGGAATTTGAATTCCATGCAATGCTTGTATGGATAATTCATGATGCTCCAGGGCTAACACATTTCGGTGGTATGTTATAACGTTACACTGCACTTTAATATTGTTTAATTTTATGAAATTCATATCATGCATGCTTTTTAAATAATCCCTTCATTACACATCAAATAATTTATATATAGATTCCTCCATCTCTTGCAAGTCTTCAAACAAAGGGTAAATTTTCATGTCCAATTTGTGGTCCTAATATGAAATCGTGTCATTCTGAAAGTTTATGAAAGGAAGTGTTTGATGAGTAAAACCACTTCCTCCCTAAGAACCATACGTATCAAACTACCAAAAAATACATTTTCAATGGGAAAGAAGCGACCGAAATAAAACCTTGAAGAATGACACCTCAACTATGGAAGCTGCAATATAATAGATCTAATCGTTAACGTATGGATCAAATCGTCTATTTATCATATACATGAAATGTTTGAAATATTTTATATTTTTATTGCATTTTGATCACTTTACTAATTTTCAAGTATTATTTTAATATCATTAATTATGATTCATATTGAAGTCCTGATCAAGGCATGAATAATGAGGTGGTTCCATGAGGAATGAAAAGGTATCCCAAACAATTCAATAGACTCCCCTATTATGAGAATCTATATATTGTTCATTTATTTGATACAATGCACATTGGGAAGATTGTAGCAAAAATGTTATGACAATTCTTAGATGGAAGGAGTGACAAAGAAAAAATGTCAAGATTTGTAATGACATTAAGAAATCCAATCATGCAATTCAAAGTGTGATTCATTCAAATGGCGATGGAGACCAAAATATAAGATCCCTTCCATCGTTATTGATAGAGGAGCAAAGAAAGGATGTAAATAGGTTATTGGAAAAATTAAATTTCCCACTGGATTTTCTTCAAACATAAAGAATATCCTAACAAAGAAAGGTGAATTAAGTGGGGTAAAAACTCATGATTAGAATACCTTCATTACGGTAATTATTTTGGTGTATATATTTGTATATTGGTGAAACATATTGTTACTATTTTTTGTCTACTTTGGGAATACCTAATGATGCATTTTTGTTGCTTCAATATGTTCTACCTATTTCTCTCCTAGACAACTGATCCAGGTGGATAAACTCAAAGTCAATCAAATTTAAAGTCTTCAACAAAAACAAAAGCTTACAGGATTAAAGAGGCCGTCGTCATCTTTCCATCGAAGTTTGTTTCGTGTGAAACAACCTCAGGATGCAAAAGTGTCAACATTTGAAATTTAAACAATGGAGGTAAAAAATTTGGTTAGAGTTTAGAGTCTATGGGATTTGAACCCTAGAGCTCCTTGTCCTTATATATTTTTTCAATATCCCGCTAGCCAAATCCTCCACATGTGTGCCTTGTTAGGGATATGGCATAGATATTATTTAAAGTTATAAGATTTTGGTTATGAAAAAGGGGAGCCCTCGACCCCATGTTAACACCAAGACCCCACCTTGTGGCTAATGTGTTAAACCATACCTATCATGGGTTATGTGTAACATAGTCAAACCATATATTAAACCTTATCCAAACCATAGGATACCATATAACGAAAAGTTTAAAACGTGGAACCATGCCACATATGAAACACACCAACATTATATCTCCAACCATATCCGTTCAAAATTGGTTATAACCAGATCATAAAAAATGCACAACCACCATATATAAAAACGCGCAAGGGAAGGAGAGGCCCAAGGGTTTTACCTCGGGACCTCTACCTTCATAACAATGTGCCTTACCATTAGGAAAATGAACATCCACTGGTTATTCCACGACAAAATATTGTTAACTCTTGGTAGCGACGGTGTGGGCTCCAATCTCCAAATGGGCGCGTGGCCCCACGGATCGCAACCCCAAAATGCATTATTTTAACCTATAAAATCATGTTTTGGCAAAACCGGGAAGTATAGAGTATGACATGAGAGTTTAGAATTCAGCATATCATTTGCACAATCCCAGGATAGAACGTGAGCATGGATCTCGAGATAGTACATGCATTAATGTGCACGATTCTCAAGGAGGGAAGTACAATCAATACAGCGAGTGCATAGGGTGTTCTCGTTTTGCGTGCCAGAGGAGGTCTTAGGAAAATATATTCGAGTTTATAATCGTTTTTCTCAGAATTTTGCAAGGAGTCTAGTGGTGATGTTTATTTCTGCTTATGACGGATAGAATTATGAAGTGTTCCCAGAACACTCAATTGTAAGATTTTGAAGACTTATTAGATAGACCTTACCATTGGAAGTGGCCCGAAGATGTAGCTTAGGTGGGGTGGACTCCGTTATCAGCTGTGTTTTGTATTTCTGGTTTGCATTTCTGTGTTTATTTGCTTTGTGAATGATTTAAAGCATTTAAATTTTTTATTGTTAAGCTTGTTTAATGAGTATTTAACATTCAAATGAAAATGAAAAATAATGGTTAAAAGATACTGAAATTTCAAATCAAGTTTGGTATCAGAGCAAAATAACCATTGCATTGTGAGTTTATGTTAACAAGATCCAGGCTTCAACGTGGTGAAGGAGAACTTGAAGGTTTGATCTAGAGATTGATTCAAGAAGAGGGAAAATGTCTTCACCAAAGGGAAAAGAAACAACTTCGTCTATCCCATTTAAAGGGGAATTTCTGAAAGATTTCATGAGAATGCAAACGATGGTAGAGGAGCTCTATCAAGATTGAAAAAGAGGTGAACAAGGAGGTCCATCTCACGCGAAAGATAAAAAAGAAGTAGGTGGTGAGGAACCTCCTAAATCTCCACCATATTCTCCGTCTTATATTGATGGTTATTTCTCTTTACATTCTTTGTTTGGAAAGCAAAAAGGAAAAATTGACCTTAATGTGCCTCAATTAAAGCTAGATATTAAGTTTGAATTACCTATGTATAATGGAGAGCTTAATGCTGAACAATTGGACAATTGCATCTGTCATTTGAATTTTATTGTAGGATTCAAAATTTTACTGAAGATGAAATTAAGATTCAGTTGGATTCTCTTTGACTTGGAGGGACTGCTCTCATCTGGTGGGAGAGAAAATCCCAATAGGATCTTTCCACAAAAGGAAAAATCATCTCCTCTTGGTATGAGATCACTTCAGCAATAAAAAAATAAATTATATCCATTAGGGTATGTACAACAATCTATGATGGATTGGCAGAATCCGAGGCAAGGTAAGGGACAAAGTGTGGAAGATTACACACAAGAATTTCCAAAAAGAGCATTGGTACTTGGTATACCTCTCTACACCCAGAAAACTCTTCTCAAATATATAGGAGGATTGCACAGTTATTTACGTCATATAATATTAATGTTTAATCCGACTAACCTTGATGAGGTGTGTTTTCAAGCAACTCACATATAGAAAAAATGGAAGAGTGTTCATGATGTTCCTTCAAATGAATCCAACCAGGAAAACAAAGGAAAGGAAAAGGGGAAAGGTAAGCATGCAACTACAATGATGAAAGAGAAAAAGAGACCTACATGCTCACATTGTCAAAAGTAAGGGAATGAAGAGGAAAAGTGTTGGAAGCTACATCCAGAACTGAAACCGAAGTGGTTTAAGGATCAAAAAGGGAAACAAACAACCACGGTTATCGTTGAGGACCTTGGATCAGAATCTAAGGATGAAACGAAGATAACAATCGTAGGTGTGAAAGGTAAAACTATTGTTGGTAATGATTCTAACATTGGTTTTTCATGTGCTTCTACTTCTAAAGACCATATCAGTTCTAAGGATAAATAGATGAATGCATTGTTTCATTTAAGGGTGATTACGAAACAAAGTAAAATCAACACACTCATAGATAGTGGATCCCAATCTAATCTCATTTTAGAAGAAGTAGTTAAGCAATTGGGATTAATAACAAAACCACACAAGAAACCTTATCCATTAGGTTGGGTATGCAAAGATAAAATATTACAAGTAACAAAATAGTGTGATCTAAAGTTTTCGATAACATCTAAGTTTATAGATGAGGTTGAATTTGATGTGGTCCCACTAGATATCTGTGGTATTGTGTTGGTTAGTTCGTACTTATATGATCGAAACACAATATTCTATAGATAACATAATCAATATCACTTGTTCAAAGAAGGAATGAAGTACATAGTGCATTCACATACATTTAAAAATGACAAATGATTGGACACTACACAACAATTAAAAAGGGTTGTTAATACAAGTCGGAATTTGGCACTTATGTCTATGCAATGTCAAGAGAAAAAGAATCCTAAGCATAAAAAGGAAGCGTCATTTCACTGCAATACACTTGTTATGATTGATAATGTTTCTATGGTCAAAATTCAACATGATATGGGTACAATCTCTTTCAAATGTTCAATGTTGGTATTCAACTTATTACTGAACAACAATATATGCTTTTTCCTACAATATTGAATGAAATTTTTTTGGAAAAAAAAGATTAATGTACTTGACGATGTCAGTGTAGTGTCTATTGTTGTTATGCTAAGTCAAATATACAGGTTCTAGAAAGAATGAATAGGTGATACATGACACATGAGCCTCCACATGTGTTCCTTGATAGGAATATGGCATAGATATTATTTAAGGTTATAGGGCTTTGGTTATGTAAAAGTAAATGTATAAGGTTTTGGTTATGAAAAAGGGGGAGAGGTGAAGGCTTAGCCCTCGTGGATAAAGTGCTTAAACATACCTATCATGGATTATGTGTAACATATTCAAACCATATATTAAACCTTATCCAAACAATAGGATACCATATAGAAAAATGTTGGAAGTGCGGAACCATACCACATATGAAGCGTGCCAACATTGGATCTCCAACCATATCCGTTCAATTTTTTTTATAAACATATCATAAAAAACACGCAACCATATTATAACATGGTTATGAGTTATGCACGCCACCATATAAAAAGGCGCAGGGAAAGGAGAGGCCAGCGGGTTTGACCCCTGGATCTCTGCATTTTTGGAAAGGAGAGGCCAGCGGGTTTGACCCCTGGATCTCTGCATTAACAAAAATGCGCCTTACCACTAGAACAACGACCACCCGCTGGTTATGCCACGAAAAATTATTTTTAAACCTTGACAGTGACGTCGTTGCATCCAAATGGGCGCATGGCCTGCAACCCCAAACTGCATTATTTTAACCTATAAACATCGTGTTTTGGTAGCAACATGAAGTACATACCATGGCAGGAGAGTTTGAAATTCGACACAACGTTTGGACAGATCCCAAGATAACATGTGGGCATAGATCATGAGATAGTACATGAATTAATGTGCATGATACCTGAGGCGGGAAATTACAATTACTACAAGCAGGGCATAGGGTGTTCTCGTTTTGCATGCCAAAGAAGGTCTCAAGCAAATATATTTGAGTTTATACTAGTTTTTCTCAGAATTTTGCAAGGATTTCAATGGTGATGTTTATTTATGCTTCTGATAGACATAATTCTGAAGTGTTCCCAGAACACTCAATTGTAAGCTTTTGAAGACTTGATAAATCGTCCTTCCCATTGGAAGTGGCCCATAGACGTATCCCATGAGGGGTGAACTCCGTTATCAGCTATGTTTTCTATTTATGGTTTGCATTTATGTGTTTATTTGATTTGTGAATGATTTAAAGCATTTAAATTTTTAATTGATAAGCTTGTTTAATGAGTATTTAACATTCAAATTCAAATGCAAATTAATGGTTAAAAGATCCTAAAATTTCAAATAAAGTTAATTTCATATCAATAACTTTGACAGCAGTGTCAAACAAGTTATATATGCTCTTGGAAAACACATGAGGTAAGTGGTGATTTCAGTGCAACGTGTAATTTTTTCAATCCGTTGTACAACATACTTATATTTGACTGCATGTGTTTTACTTGTAATGCATACTATATACTATTTTGTTGTTGAAACTTGTGATTTGCTTACATCACTTGTAGATGGTTGTCATCTAAAGAGATTGATAAAGAAGATATAAAGTATCGGGGGATACAAATTCCTCGTCTAATGTGTGAAATGAAAAAGTATCTACCTCCGACAGTTTTTAATGCGCAAGAACACAGCCTCATACACCAAGTTGAGGATATTGAAATGTGTGGACCTATACACACAAGGTCAATGTGGATGGTTGAGAGGCACTTGCAATCATTGAATGCTTTGGTTAGATAAAGAGCACTTCCTAAGGGTTCTATGGTAGAGGGATATATGGTATATCAAACCATGGTTTATATTACTTGATATCTTCCTAAAATAGCTACAACTATTAATGCGGATCTCATTTGGGATGTCAACTCCATCAACAAATTTGAAGGGGAGCACCTAATAGGGAAAGGTAGAGCGAGTAAAGTGAGATGTAACTAGAAGGTGGAGATTTATAAAACATTTGTATTTTTTATTTTATGTATGTTGTACTTATTTAAATTTTAGTCTTCCTACATAATCCATTATTAATATGAAGATATACCATGATAACTATTTATATGTAAATTGTTTTATTTTAATACACCTGCTTCAAAGTGGGATGCAATACATTTATACATTGCAAACAATGTTGATTGGATGAAGGTATGGATTTAACGATGTATATAATATAATAATGATAGGTTAACATGGGAAGGTGTGTCTACATTGGTCAAAGAAGCTGAACGTGAAGGAGATGCCAGTCTTACATGGGAGGAAATTGATTTAGCACATGGTTTAAAAGATAAACGTGCAAGCATATTCACCCATACTATTCATTTTTTTTAATATTATATTGATGTATATGGTGTGCTATTTTCACCCATACTATTCATTTTTTAAAATATTATATTGATGTATATGGTGTGCTTTTTTCTTAATTTGAATAATTTCCGAGTATATATATGTTTATCAATTGGCAATGCATTTTTTAAAAATCTCTAGCATATTGCAGGTAAAACGCCACAAGGCTATGTGGTGCAGTGACCACAAATTTTGTATCAAAAGGTTGGATGAAAAGAGGAAAACTTCTTATAGTGGGATAATTGCAATATTTGAGGTTACTAATGTTTCTCACAGAAGAGATAGATGTCTAGAAGTCTCTGAAAATTGATACTATGGGTATTTGGAAGATATATTTGAGTGTGACTTTGAATCCTTCAAATTAATTTCGTTCAATGTCCAATGGTATAGGCTACGAGTGAATGAACGTGATCATGATAGAACTGCTATTGATCATGCTAACGGATTTACCATGGTTAATACCAGGAATATTGAGCCAGGCTCAAAGCCCTATGTTCTTCCTAGACAATGCGAACATGTATTTTACTTGGAGGTTCGAGGTAGAGGGGGTTGGACATTTTTTGTTAGATATTATCCAAGAGGAAGGCCGATAAAGTATAATGTATCATATGAAGAGGATATCAACTGAAGAAGAAGATGATGTAGAGGAGCAGTTAGTTCCTGTGTCATACAAAGATGTCAAAGAAGTTCAAGGAGATGTTAGAGACAATGATTTGGACGAAGATGATATCACCTATGTGTCATATGAAGAACTTGATGAGGAAGTAGAAGCAAATCTAGGATACAATGTTCCTGATGATCATATGGACAATGCTATGACTAGAAATGGTGACGTTAATGATGATGTTGATATGGCCAATCCTTTCAACATTGATTATGAACCAGATGGTTTAGATGATGATTTGGATGAGGAAGAAGATTAATGATATCGACATATTCATTTTTCATACAACATTCCAAGTTTTGATTCAGCTTGCATTTTGTGAAAGTTGTGTAAAGTGGGGAAACATAGTTATGTAGGATATTTATCAGACATAATGCAAGGTTATATAGTTCAGGTATTTCTCTAACATTGCCTCATTTCAAATTTAATCACCAGGAGTGTAATTGGTTTGGTTGGGTAGTGCATATTTTTTCTGACTATGATCATTGTAAGATATGATGAATTGATATTCCAACAGACTTGGATTTCAGTGTATAACATTTCCTTTTAGGAAAATAAATATGCGATGTCGTAGAAAATGTTTTTATATTTATGTTGGACTGATAAGTATTACACTGTCAATTACGCACAGTTATTGGTTTGTATTTATTTGAGGCACATAAACACTGACTTTTACCCATTGAAATTAATCCAATTTAGAGTATTCTTGCAAAACATAAATTTATATGTGAAAAATTAGAAAAAAATACTTGTATTAGTGTTTTTAGTGATTAAAAATATACTCCCAAAGTTGAATAATTCAATTTGGCCTTGTAATGAAGGTTGAGTATGTATTTCTATGAAGCAAGCCAAAATTTCCTTGCTTCACTAAAATGCATGCCCATGCTTCATTTATTGGTGAATTCGATTGATTCAAATTGTAGTCTATTTAATTAATGCTTTTACATACTTTTTCATTGTTATATGTGTACTTTGATCCGTATATAACTCCGCTTCAGAATTGTTATAACATCCTAAGTTTTTCTTCAACTTGCATTATGTGAAAGTCACTATGTATAGGTAGGAAACATAGAGTACGGAACACACTTATTAATTAATTTATATAAAGTTATGATAAATTGCAAGTATCTTTTAATTGAATAAATGTAATATGTCTTCTAGTTTAAATTATATTATTTTAATGATGAGAAAGGACATTGATTCTCACTTTATTTCTCCCCAATTAGTGTTTGCTATTTGCTCTCTATATTTTATTCTGCAAATATTGTCATGGCATTGTAAATTTTTTCTACTATCATCAATTTATCCTTCTGATGCGTAAACGTCCTTATGATGCACTAAGCATACAATAAATTTGTTCTTATGGAAAAAAGACTTACTTTGTATTTAAAGTATAAAATTACTACATTCCATAGCACTAATTTCTAAGTTTAGTATGCTATCAACTTATAAAATTTAATTACGTTGTCCAAAAATCAAAGAGTAACTATATCTCAGTGAGACCACAACTAGATAAAAAAATCCATGAAGGATACATAAAAGTAAGTCCTAAAAATGACTGTAAATTGATTCAATAATGCACTTCAACATAAAATATAATGATATATAATGCATGTTAATAGAAAATAATGATATATATTACATCTTTAAATATATCTACCTGGATACCATACCTAAAACTTTCTATTATGTAACTCCAGGATGCTTGGGAGGATACTGCAATATTTCCTCTTGAGAAGAAGAATATTCAGTATAGTCTCTCTTTCCTTCTATAGATGCATGTAATTGTTCTAGCGCTACAACAATCTCCAATCGTGTAATTGTCTTTGAAGTTCATGAAACATATTAGAATATATGTCTTTCAAGTTGGATTTATCTTGCATTAGCTGCTTGACCATTTGTAAATTATTGTTATATTTCTCTCATTTCTCTTTCTGCTCTCTTTCAATATATTTCTTTGTAGATTTCAATTAAAAGTTAGCTACAACCAATTCACTAGTGAGTTGTTGTATTTATCCTCAAAATGTTGTTCCCTCAAATTTTCCTCACTTGCATTAGACAAAATTGGTATTTCCTCATGCGCATGCCTATGCAATTATTGTTGCAAATAAGAAATACGGGATTTCAAGTTTTGTATCTCCATGTCACATCTCAAGTGCCGTTCTTTTCATCCTTTCAGAAGTTCCTATTTAGCTCTGCAATTATTTTATCTCTCTCAACTACCTTCTGCTTCAATGATTTAATAATTGGTGGTGAGGCATACGTATCACCCACAACATTCATCAATGTGATAGTGTCATGTAGAATCTTTTCTCATGGTTTTAGGGATTTCTTTGAGTGCATTGAAGGCATTTGTTCTACTCTTGTACCCCGACCTTTACCTTTACCCTTTCCCTTATCGATTTTTTCTACTCCTTTACCCCAATTTTTACCTTTACCCTTAACCTTACCAATATCCCCATGCTCATTACCACCTTCTTTAATGTGCCAATATTTTTCCTTTTCAAGTTCTTTAATCTTGAGTCCTGCTTGTGTAATTTCAAGATATCTCTCTTTCAACTTACTAGCTTGTCTATTGTAGGTTTTGTTCAACCTAGTCATTGTTTTCTTGTATTGTTTAACCGGTGATTCATGCTTCTCTTGGACCTGTTTATATTTATTTGCAAATTAATCCTTAAAAATTCAATAAATTTATCTTTCTCAATCAATTTCTTGAATAACTCAACCTCAAAGTAACTGCAGATGCCAATGGAGGTATATCAAGAACCACTGGTCTTCTTCTCAACTCCTATTCAAGTTTACTGATATCTATGTTAGACGTAGCCTTAGTTTCATGGAACTTTGTGATTAGTGCATCTATCTCTCTAAGACATTCCTCTCTAATTATGGACACCTCACTACCCAATTCATCAATAATTATATCTTAGCTATTGATGTCTTGCTTTGATTGTTGTGTTAGATGCATAATTTTTTATTCCAGTGTTGCAATCTCCTTCATGCACTCTAAAATATCCTTGTCCTTTAGTGCACACTTTTCCTTCCAGCTATATATATAGTAATAATCATCCATTGGAACTTGTTTGTAATTAGTATTCTCTTATATATTGAGAAAACAACTCTATTATCAACACTGTATGTTGAATTGTGCACTTTCAAACTCAAAGATGTAGATGTTGAATCGCCCATAATAAGGAAATTATACTGAAGTGCCAAGTCTTTGGAAACAATTATGTCTATTATAGAAAAACCAGCATTGCATGTTTCCATACAATTGTCCATACCTTCCCACTCATTAGTTTCATCCATACATACATGTAATCCTGCTACACCACTAGCGCTTGTATCTTCAACATGGAAAACTGTATAATCAAAATTTTCAACACCTTCGACCGGAGCATGTTCAGGTTCTTCCTAAATGGTTTTACTTTTTGGTTTCCTAATGTAAGTTTTAAGAGGCCTTGTTTGAACACCAGGTTACAAATCAATAATTTTCTGCAATGTTCTTGAGAAACTGAACTTAACCTTATTAATTTAGTTTCTCATAGGGAATAATGCAAATTTTTAGCCAACAGATGAGGGACATATATGGTCCTGTCTTCAACCCAATGAATAACTAGCCTCGTGCTGTTACCATATATCATTCTTGTGATGATTCATAATTGTCCTAAGGACAACTTGAATCAAGGATTTGTCTAGTGCTTTAGGAACATCTTGCATTCTTAATCCATTCCTCAAAACAAATACTTTTTTCCTACATATTTTATTGACCATTTCAATCTTTTCTAGCTTAGTGGTTTTAATAGATTTAAATGTTTCTCCCACGCTGCGTGAAATTCTCGTTGCTCTTGCAACCATATCAGGATCCATGTAAATCCTCTTCCCAAATATTTTTAATTCCATGGATATATCATCATAATTTTCTATGGCCTCATTTATCTCATCCTTTTGGAAATATAACTGTCCAAATATAAATTCAAAAAGGTCTCTACTCTTTTTAGGATATCTAGCATACTTATTGGAGAATTGTTTGTAGTTCTCCATGTATCGACATACTCTTTGAATTTTTTGACAATGAACTTCTTCTTCTGGGAACCCCATGTACCAACTGTTTTCGTGGAAAAGGAAACCCCTTTTTGAATTGACACGATGGTTGTCTGGGTTCAAGGCAGGATGAATGCACGCTAAATAAATTGTGAGAAATGCACGTCAAATAAACCCTAGGGAATTCACACCAAATAAACCATCAAGAATGCATGCTAAAAAAACATATAGTAATGCATGCTGAGGAATCCGTTCACAAAGTAGTATTTTTTTTTAATTTATTGATATATTTTACTATAAATCACTTTTACAACACTTGCGTGCATTTTTATAAGCACACTCACATAGTTTTTGCACCCTTTTTTAGCAATGTACTTGGAATTATTGATAATTTATAAAGACTTTGCATCTGTGGTAAAAGTTTTGCAAACACTTGGAATCTCAATCAGTTTTAGTTTCAGTTTTTCTTGACCAGATGAATGATAGGGGGGAAATACAATAAATGGATTGTTATTTTGCAAGAATTCAACCTCAAGTTTGTTTTTGCAAAATCAGAGAAGTCATTAGTTTTTGCAGAGCTCATGTCTGATCTCCCTAGTTTGGATGAAGACGAGGTTCATGAATATTTATTTATGAACGAGTGTATATTCCTTATTTAGACCGCGGACCTTTGGTATGGTGATATCACCATCTATATATACTTTGAGGGTTCCTCCTCACCTCTCACGGAGCAAACGTCAACATTTACGAAATAATGCTAAGAACTACCTTATTATCGGTGACACATTGTATCACTGCGGGGTGGATTCCATTTTGCGTCGGTGTTTGATCCCTGAAGAGGCTGAGACTATGCTGAATGATTTCCATGATGGGGTGTGTGGTGGTCATCTATCTGGGCTTTCTACAACTCAAAATATCCTTAGAGCAGGTTATTATTGGTCGTTGATATGTAAAGATTGTGTTAACGCTGTCAAGCAGTGCCATCCATACCAAGTGTTTGCATGGAATGTACGCTTGCATACCGTCCTATTACATCCTATTATCACAATTGGTCCCTTCACCAAGTGGGGGTAGAATTTATGGATTGCAACCTGGCTTTGGTTGTGGGGCACCATCACATCATAGTGGTCATGGATTATTTCACGAAATGGGAAGAGGTTATGCCTACAATGGAGGGTAGACTTTATGGATTGCAACCCAGCTTCGGTTGGGGGGGACCATCACATCATAACGAACATGGATTATTTCACGAAATGGGAAAAGGCTATGTCTACAATAAAATACGATGGTGAAACGACCACTCATTTTGTATTCAATTAGATTATCACTCGGTTTGGTTTCCCGAAAGAGCTTATCACTGAAAATGGCATGCACTTTCAAAATAAGATGATGGACGAGTTATCTTCGAAACTGGGATATATGCAAGAGTACTTTTCTTCTTATTATCCTCAAGAGAATGGATAGGTTGAATCTGTGAATAAATCCCTTAACTCCATTATGCAAATAACTGTTACACAAAGCAAAGCCAATTGGCACATTATGCTTTACCCTGCTTTGTGGGCTTATAGAACCGTAGCTAATACTTCCATCGGGTTTTCTCCATATCAACTAGTACATGGGGTGGAGTCAGTTTACCGGTTGAATGCAAAATTCCCTTGTTGAAACTAGCCATAGAACTCTTACCAGAGACTTTTGAGTTGGAAGAATTTTTGGTACACTTAGAGCACCTTGATGAGTAGCATCGAGATTCTGTAGTGGCTCTAGAGATCAATAAGTGTCGGGTGAAGGCTCGGTATGATAAGTCTGTCCATCCCTGTAGATTTAGTGAAGGTGACTTGGTCCTCTTACATGACCAAGCTAGCGAACCGTTAGGGGCGGGTAAGTTTAACCCCATGTGGCATGGGCCTTACGTGGTAAAATGTGTCTTAGAGAAGGGTGCCTATGAGATAGAAGATTATGAAGGGACAACCTTGGTGGAGTCTAGAAATGTGCTCTATCTCAAAAAATACTATGCCTAATTCTCAACCGAGGCTAATATCTTGTATATTATTATACATTTTGCATATTTTTCCTTTTTTATACCCTTGTAGTGTTATCAGTTTGTTGGCATGCTTCCCTTTGTGTGACAAATGTCAATAGAGTCTTCGGTATACTTAGGTTTCATTGATGGTGCCAACTACCATACCTAGAACTTAGCTTCGACCACTTGGGTCATCTATACATCTGGGGGTCATGTGGTGTCTTCAGGAGGTGTGTGTCTCTGACCATCATCACACAATGTTGTTGAATATAGCGCCATGATTGAGTTACTATGTGATTCCATCTCCAGTGGTATTTCAATCTCTTGGATTCTGCCTTGACTCACAGCTAGCTGTGTCACAGTTAAATGGTTTGTACCGTATCAGGGATCCTGCTTATTACGAAGGTTCTTATGGGTAAGATTGTTAGAACGACAATTTGACTACATAACATACATTCATTTACATAGGTTTTACAATCATGTTGCTGATTATTATGCAAATTACGTTTTAGACTGGAATTTGTTACATCAATAACAAAGCATACACATTACATTCACATTTAAACACACATGTAAATATAGCAAGCTGATCACTATAATTTTTTTATTTCGGAATATAGTTCAAAATGGTGTCACAGTAGAAAATATCATGGTACAAAATTGAGGCTTTAAGCCACCAAAAAACTATATTGTTGATCCAAAAGTCTAGCTAGGCATATACCCCTGTGGGCTGAGGTGATGATCATGATAATAAACAACTGAATTGGCCAACCTTCGGAATATTCTAACCCACAGATGAGGTACTCCTACTATGTGCCTCTGCATAGGCTCGGGCAAGTCCTTGGCTTGCACCATGGGTACCCCGTGTGTCAACCTGGAGAAGTTGTCGTGTATGTTCTGTAGAATCCGCTCTGCATCTACATTGATCATGTCATCCCCTTGTCCCCTCCGATGATGTTGAGGGAAGCCATCTGTCCGTCTCGGATCCACATTTTCATACACATGATCAATGTCAATACATGATATTGCCAAAAACATGTTTTTGATTTCCTTATATATCAAAAATACAAAAAATCCATTAATTCAAAAAACATTTGGGATTTTTACCTATGTCACCGTATGTGGCACCTGGTGGTAGTGGCATGTCTGGGTCTCAACATAATTCGATCCCAGCATAAGGATAGTCAACCACATCCATGATTTGTCACTTCCACCATTGGTAGAAGTCTGGTGGGAAAGGACTAGGTGTCCGACCTCCTCCTAACCACCATATCACCTCCACCCAATGGTTTTGGTCCGAATCTCATAGAGTATGTGGAGGAACCTCGACTCTTGGGATAAGGCCTAGTACCCGCTCGAAGAATAAAGTGATAAGTATGTCGACGAACCCAAAGTTATGTATCCTTCCCATCTTAGAGTCTACCAGCTGATGTTTCATAGCGTTCAACAATGATGTGCTCCAATCATTCACTGTTGGTCTCATACACTCTACTGAATAGAACATGAGATGCCTAGAATCCTGATTGAGAGATGTCAAACCTGCTATCCTGTATAGTACCAGAATGAACACCTTGAGACTCAACCTCTGGATGGAGTTCATCAAACCTGGCTTCCGATCTTCTCTGTATCCGAAAGGAAACAAACAACTATATACTCCTCGATGGTGAGCCCTCCACCCACTCCATGAGCTCGCAAGTTTACTACCTTGCCTCGATGGGATAGTCCGGTAATGAAGTAGATATCTTCCACTTCTAGTCTCAATGGCATCCCATCTAGTTGAAAAGCCTTTGTGTATTGGTCCCAATAGTCAACAAACATCTGAAGAAGTCTTGGTTGGGCCCTCAAACCGCCAAGCTTCCAAAATTTGTACAATATGCATCTTTTTAGAGCTTGTTGAGCGTTTATGTCTCGATGGATTTCCCTATCCACATCTGCATGCTCACGCTCCCTCCATTCCAACACCATCTTGTTAAAAAATATTCAATTTTGATGAGATTTTTCCATTAATTTGGGTATACGCAACCCTGTATGCGAATTTTTTGGTAACTATAGTGTGTCCACGAGGGCAGGATTTTCTTTTCCCACGTACATCAAGCCCTATACACGACCCGATATATTGTAACCTGCGTGGGTCAGGATACCCATTTATGGTTTCTCCAAACTAAAAACTACACCACAGAATCTGAAAATAAATGCATGGAATAGATGAGGAATGAGAGTAGGATCTACCTGGTTCTAACGTCTCATGATTTCATTTTTCCTAACTCCAAGAATCGATGTTTGAAGTCCATGGTCCAAAAGGATCCAAATGCACTATTTGTGGTAAAAAACAAAATGGTATAGTAAAAATGTCAATTTTTACTATTTATCAATTTTCTTTTGAAATTGTTACCCACTTAGCCTATAGTTTGGACTTTTTAAAACTTTTTGAGCTGATTTGGTCTAATATTGTGGTGTATGGGCTCATTTTGCGTGCACTTTTGTCGAGGTCTTGACCCATTCGTTCTCATAACATGTATAACATTGAACTGGCATATATGATAGGATCATTTTTCCACATGCATCATGCATCGTCCTATGACCATGTCGCCTTAACTATAGGTACGAACCCACTTCGTGATGTTACAGGACCTTCACACTGCTACTAGAAGTGGTATTATGTAAGTGGCAGAGCTTTCCTACCCATGGGTGCCCTAGATAAACCCCACTTTAATATTTGGTACCCATGCTGAGTGTCCTCCCTTAGGTCTAGGAATCCCTTGTAGTTCCACCATGTCCTTAAGCAAGAACCTCATATTATTTCTTGAACTTTATGCTGACTATCTCCCATAGGGACTCCCTTTATATCAATTTGTAATTGCATTTCATGCATCCGCTTGCTACATTGAGCTTTATGTCGGCTCCCTGCTTTAGTTGTATAAGCCATCTAGCCTGATCTTTTCTCAATCCTAGCCAAGCAGAGCCTTACATATATATTTTGCAGCTTGATCATCCAATACCCGAAGGAGACATCCCCCCAAGTGTCCTTATCTGGCACATGCTTCCTTGCATTGAGCATAGGTATGTTCCACTGTTTGGAACTAGTTTGTTTGCCCGTGACACTTGTTTCCTCCTAGTTTTGTACAATAAGCAATTTTATTCCTTTTCAAGATTTTCATTATGAAAAAGACCAAAAAAACCCATAAAAAGCCGGAGGAGAAATTATATTACTTTTCATTTGGAAGATGTCGTGTCATGTCGCCTTCGAACATAGCACTGTATATTACATGCATTGGTTGGGTTATTAGTATGAATTTAGGAGCTCTACTCGTTACTTTGAGTTTTCTCCACCGATTAGTTATGCTTCCTGTCCCTATGGAGCCTCTGTCGATGCCTCATGTGTCGTAGAGTTGTCCCAGTTTCCTTGTCGAGTCTATGCTTCATGTGAGTCTCCATCTGCCTTATGTTCTTGTTCGAAGTAAGTTTTAGCCTAAGTTGACCATTCCTCAGTTATCTTGTCTTTGCATGTTGGTCATTCTTGGTACAATTACTGGTTCGAGCATATCTTGTTCATCCGAGTTCTTCCAAATTATCCAGCATTGTTGTGTACCTCGTGTTGGTTGATGGAGGATTCCTTAATGCCCTCCTTTCAGCGGATTCCATTCCATCGACTTCAAATCATTTATTCTGGAATAGGGATCTAGAGTCCATTGAGTGCCTTGAGACTTGCAGTCATCAGTGGAAGGTTCTCTTGCTATCGAAAGATTTGGGAATGCATAAATGTCCCCTAATCGATGGACTCTCTCAAGTGTCCGACCTCAACACATCTATTCACACTTGTTTGATTACACTATGTATCCTTATTCCCATTTTCATTATCGGTGGAATATCTTGTGTCTGTTAATGGTATACATCAATAAACGGTAATCAAACGATGGCCCATCATGTTCAAACTCGACACATTTATTCGTGTGATGGGACATGTACTAGCGACGATTTGTGTAGAAGACCTTCGAGCCTGGTGGCATTCCATATATGCTACCTGCTTGTTTGTGCCAGTATCTACGAGATATCAGTTCTTGTGACCAGATTTCAGTGTACCATTAGATATCTTCACTCAATATGGAGACCTTAGTTCATTGTATATTGTATGTGGCGATGACCACATGTCACACATATGTCTACTATGCGTATTCATGGCCATTGTACTATTATGTATCTAGGGACCGATACACTTCATATTTACAGTCACATGCAGAGATCTATCATTGTATTGTACTAATGAGTGGCCGATTTTTACACTTGGTTCTTCATTACTCCACTTCTGAGACTTTTGTAATGTATTTCGAGCATCATGTTACCCCTCTGACCTCACACATTAGGGGAATCTATTATAGCTTATTTTTCCACACTTGGTATATCATGTTTTTATGGCCTATCCTTATCCATATGCAAACTCTTTGGACCCCTTTTCCTCAGTATTACTCTGATGCTCCAGAGAATCCCCTTAAAAATTCATTTTTATGGTTATACACAAGTCAACAGCTTACAGCCCGCGTGTACACACATCTTGCTCCACTATGACCTGCGTACATCAGGAAATGTGTTCAAAACAAAAATATTTGGAGTTTTCCCTCATCAAGTAATGAATAACTTGACTCTTGGCCTTCCATATGCCTGGAAACACTCTGACTCGACCCTTCACTTCTCATTGAAGGGCTATATATTGAGCTACTTGGAAGCATTGAAGGAGGAGAACTTGTGAGAGCAAAAAGACTATGGTGGATTTGTGCCTCATTCTTGCATACTTGAGTCTGCATCCCTTTATGCTTGGAGCAGCCAATGGTTTTCTTTCCCAAGCTTGCCTTTGTCTTGTGAGCTTGCCTTTGAATTGAAGTGGTGGAGGCCTAGGTGGAGGACTCGGTTTCTCAATTTCGACGAGGTGTCGACAGAGGTTGACATTAGTATCTTTGTTTACATTTAATAGAAATATCCATTTCTCGTCCATTATATGTGTAACTATGAATATTTTTATCCTTGGATGTAGTTGCTTTGATTATATATTGGATTTGTATATGCTAGAGTAGGTTCTAACATTTAATAGTTATCATTATTGTATGTTTCATTGTTGTTGAGAATGACATGTAGGTGCAAGTGTGATTGAAAGCTCAACGAGGATCTTCTACGAATGTCCAGAATAAGGTACTCTTCTCATCCCTTAGTGTTAGACTTGTTTATCTCTTTAGCATATTGGAAGTGGATTGATTTCTAGTGTCATATTGTCTGTTGTACTCCACCCCAAGCCATAGCAAGTTTTCTATGTAATGCAATACCCAAATGCAAGATAAAATCCTCCATTAATTATTTTTTACAAATCTAAAAAAAGTGAAATAGTCTTCATTAAAATGCGTGCACCCAACATAAAATATGCCCTCTATGGATAAAATGAAGATTATATATTTTAACATTCTTATTCTTTCCATGTAAATATATTTTAAATCACAACCAAATAAAAAACACAATATTTCAAAATATGATAATTATATTATGGAAATGCTTAAAACAATGATATGCCCATAATTAAATATGCATGCAAAGCCTTATATTGAAGTAGAAGTGTGGTAAACTAATAGTTTACCTCCCATGGATGCTCCTCCATCACTTATCAGAAAAAATACATATCATAATGGCGATATGGATTTTACTGTTTACATCGATCGAAAGATAGCGAGAGGCTTCCTGTGTTCGATGTAATTATTTCTTCAACGAAGATAGCGAGAGGCTAACTGCATTTGCCGGGAGTCGAATCCGGGTCTATTGTTTAAGGAGCTATTATGCTAACAGTTGGACTACAAACGCTCATGTGTAAATCAAACAAACAAACGAATAACAATAACCACTCCCGTTGAAAACTTTTTCTCTTTGTTGCCGCAGTTAATTATATTCGTGAAGGCTAATGATATTTAAATTGAAGTCGTCTCATTTCATTTTCTTAATTTTTTTTACATTAATTTTGGAATGAAGTTTTAATTTTCTTACATTAATTTTCGACATATTATAGCAATAAGAGAGAATTATGGCATTCGATAAGCTCTTTAAGAGACTCTCCATGTAGTATTATAGTGGGAGATTTTAATGCCACTATCTCTCACAAAGAAAGAAGATGTCACAGTTTAGTCAGAGATTCGTTTGGAGAGAACATAGAGGATTTAATAAGCGAGTTTGATTTGATTGATATAATCCCTAAGAAAGGTTGGACTAATCGGAGAATAGGCCCAAGACATATAACAACAGTATTAGATAGGATTTTGGTTCATACCTCATTTCTCCATAAAGGTTTTCTTCTTCGCACATCAATTTTCCCAAATGCTATCTCAGACCATAAGCCCATCAAACTTTCTTTTAACTAAGATTTTGGAAAATTGTATGAAGACTTTGATGTCTAAACTCATATATAAAGGACACGGAGGACTTTTAAAAAAACAACAAATTGTTGACTATATCATCCTAGTACAAGAAGCAATTCACACAAGCGTTTCAAGGAAAGAAAAAGGTATGCCTATCAAACTTGATATGGCAAATGCATTTGACATGGTAAGACACAATTTTCTCTTTATTGTTATAGAGCGATTTGAATTTTATTCAAACTTTATTAAGTGGATCAAAGCATGTAGCTATCAACCATGGATTGCTCCTTTACTCAATGGTAAACCAACATATTTTTTCCAGGCTTCTAGAGGACTTCAACAAGGCTATCCCCTTTCTCCTTTCTTATATATTCTTATGACTGAAATTCTCAATAAAAAATTAGTCAAGGAAAGAGATGATGGAATCCATTGTGGAATTACAGTATTTAGGGGAGTTAAAGTGGTGAGTAATGCTCACTTTACAAATAATGTTCTTCTTCTTGGAGGTGCTTCAGTTCCCAATGCTAGTTAGTTCAAGAAGACTTTGGATATGTTTATCAGTGCTTTGGGGGGAATTAATGATGGAAAAATAAGAATATATGCTTGGAATGTTCCACCTCTTATCCTTCAAAGGATATCGAGGGTGTTGGGCTTTGCCAGCATTGGAATCCAGATTTCTTTAGATATCTTGGAATTCCTTTCTTACAAGAGAGTTAAGTTAGGTGATTGGGAGCATATACTTCATAAAATTAAAGAAAAAAATTAGTGTTGGGGCATGAGATGGCACAATCCAACTAGAAAAACAATTTTGATCATGTATGCTCTTTCTTCTTTTCCCTTGTTTCAATGTTCTTCCCTTTTAGCACCAATTGGAATACTGAAAAATATTAACAATCACATTCAAAAATTCTTCTAGCAAGGAGGGAAATCAAATCATTCTAAAAATCCATTTAGTGAATTGGGATATTGTTCAAGCTCCTAAAAGGTTTGGAGTTCTTGGTATAAAAAAACTCAAAGTTAATGAATTTGGCTATGGGATATAAAATTATATGGTGAATGATCTCTGGTAAAAAGTGCTAGTGGAAAGAAATATTACTAGGAAAATATGTTCATAAGCCCATGCTTCGTTGTCTTGATTCTTGCGATTGGGAAGGAGAAGGTTCATAAATTTTAAAATTATGTAAATTATAAGGGAAGATCATCCAAGAAGGCCTTTATTGGCTCCCTGGAAATGGAAAAAAAAATCTTTTGTATGATAGTATTCTTAGAGAAGCTCCGCTAATCCAAAACATAAGCTTCTTTGTATTAAAAGACCGACTACAAGAGCAAGGAATTCAAAATATTTTTTTATTTATCTGAATGTGATGATAATGGAAAGTGGATGAAGTGGAGCGATATTAAAGTTTTGAACCCTCTAATTGTAGATTTTAATGCTCAGTAGCAAGTGTTGCATGGGATGGCCCCTATCAATTTGGATCGTATAGAGAGTAGGGGATGGGGTAAGACAACATTCCACCAGGTGGGAATCTAGGCGTGGAAGTTGAATTGGATGCAAGGGTTGTTGATGGAAAATGTTATTGCCCTTGTAATATATGCATGGGATATCATAGGAGGATACTTTTAATAAAAATAGGTAAAAAACATTGTACAACACATGGACACTCTGAAGGAGGGAATGGATATCGCCACATGGTATGTTATTCATTAAATATCTTTACATTTGGATATAACTATTTTTGTAAATATTTATATGTTAAATATAGAAGAAAATAACGTATGCTTTTTTCCGTATGGATATAATATGGGTGATACACGCATTGTAATATCCCGATTTTGACCCCATTTGCATTCAAATTGTACATGATGTAAATATCGTTATTAAATCATGGTGAGTAGCTCAAGGCCAAGGCCCCACCATTGATTTAGCGTTTTATGTATCATAAATTAAAATCGATGCATATGGTTATTGTGCTATACAGACACATTATGAATTGTGCCATCATGTAAATATGCAATTTAATAAAATACCCACAACTAGCTATGCAATGCAACAAAGAGATGGGGGCATGATTTCACAAGGAATAGGGAGGGAAATTATTCAAACTCTTGAGCCAACAGTGTAAAGCCAAATGTCAATGGGAGGGCCCATAAACTCTAAACTACCCTTTTTTGTCTTTTTTCCAAATCATGTATTCCTTCCAAAAGTTGGTTGAGGTAGTTAATGCCTTGGGAATGGAAGGGTATGGAAGTCAAAATTCATATTGAGGAAGCCATCCATTTTGGGAAAAAAAAAATTTGCTTGTGGGGAAATAAAACACCCACAAATGTCTACCCATTCCATTCCTCATGCATATTTTCCTCTTCCTCACGTAGCTGGAGCTAGCTGGGATTTTCCTTCATGTTTTTCTGTTGTTTTTCCCTTTTTCTGGTTGGGAAAATCCATTTTTGGTGTTGCACAATGGATGGGAGAAGAGATTCACAATTTGGGGGTTTGAAGAGATCGGTTTTGCTCCTTTGAAGTCGATAGACGTTTCTGAAATCGAATTTACTCTCCCAGGGTTATTTTCCCTTCTGCCAATTTGTTTTTGGCTGCCAAAATGTTTTCCTTCATGCCCAGTATTTGTATTTTGTTGTTATGTGCATCCTTTGTTTTGGTGTGAACTGTTAGGAGTGGAAGAGGCCTAGAATTGGCTTGATAAACCTAGTGAAGAGAGGGACCTCACAAAAAGATCAAGTGGGGCTGGTTATTCTTCTATGCACACCTTGAAGAGCATTGGAAGGGAAGGTATGGCCTAAGGGACTGTGTAGCAGCGAAGGGGATACTTCCTTGTGTTTGGTGTGTAGGTATTGTGGAGGCCAAGACAAATCTTGTGCAGGTCTCCATAGCTCTATGATTGATCTCAGGCTAGATTAGAAAATCATCATTTCCATTGCCTTAGCAGCCTGGTAAATCCAACTGTAGATTGACTTGTCTGAAACTTGATGTGTATTTGGCTATGTTTGAGCCTTTTGTTGTCCCCTCGTTCCTTGTGTAAATCATGCCCATCTCGGGGGCGGTAGTTGTGCTAAGAGATTGATGAGCACAACTAGCCTATGGTTGGGTGGAGCGTTGCAGCGACATATCTAGTTGCGGGGAAGCTCATTTTCAAGATAAGTGCTCTATTGTATATTCACTGCAATGCATTTCTTTAACAATTATTATGAACATGATGAATGCTTGAATGAATGAGATTTTCTTCCGTTGTATATTATTGCAGTATGCATCTGCATATGTATGTTTTATATTCAATGCATTATTTTTTATTTTCATGGGGATATAACCCCGGTTTGATAGACAAACAGATCAGTGAGTCATGCCCCCTCTCTCTAGGCGAGAGGGGAGGGGACATGACACACATGAAAATAATAATATTTTTTAGAATGAATGAAAATCTCCCTCCCCCTTCTCCAAACTTACAAGGATACTACTAAGGAATCATTCAAACTAGTTCATGCATAATATCAATTGATTGTGCCACTTTTCTCATTAATGGACTCCACTTGGTTGAGATGTCAACACGTGGCTCCCCATATCCTCAAAGGCAGTTCATTGAATTCCATAACCTTATAATATAGGAACTCCTAGATCATAATTATTTATTACTTCGAAACAAAAAAAAAAAATATTCATAATTAAACTCTAGACCAACCTTTCTACTTCCTAATTATTGTGATCATCTCTTTCTAGTAAGTCATATAGGGATCTCATGTGCCCCTATCATGAATAAAATATGTGACTATATATATGGGAACCACTATAAAATTAAGGAGCATATGAGGCTCCAAACTAAACCCCCCAATTTGACCACCTCCTACATGCCCTCGGTATATGTACACCATCATCATCAATGTTGAATCCTAATCAAAGACTTTCTCGCACAATCATTTCCCCATCATTAATATGGGCATATCTCTTAACATTAGATGGTGAAAAAGAGCATTCAATATCCAAAATAATGTGGGATATGCACTAGGGAACAATTATAACTCTATTCTATATATTGGGATGCGCTCATATTTCTTGTTTGCCCTATCCTTGTAGTGGTATTCCATTAATTTGGTTAGTGTGATGAATCCTTATAGAGTATAATCTAGGTTGATTTCTTATCCATAGGAAGGTAACCCGCTAAAAAAATGCATACCTTATATTGGCAACTATAGGTCTTGTGAATGACCTAAAAGTACCCATTAAAATTACACATTTAAATGATCTTGTCTAAGAGTTGTAGGCTCAATCACATCAATGGAATTTAAAATACCTTCAGTAGACCACATGGGGACATTATTCAATATGAAAAAAATCACTTTAGGTAGGCTTATTTAGGGTATCATGCACTGACTCACTCTAGTCCCATACTATTTAGTTTGCATATTAGAATCCCCATATTCTTATAACTGTATGGCCCCTAGTTTCAACATATGGTGTGGGTATTATTTAAATAGTTATGAATTTTCATTGTTGACCCAAATATAGGGGTCTTTCCCAGTTCAAAATCCCCCAGAAATTGAAAACTTGATGGATAAAAGGAAATATCAAACAGTGTGGCCTAACACAATGGAGATGAAATATAAAAATGACAGTTGAAATTCTTCGAATAAGAAAACAAATGTTTAGACATTATCATCTTACTCCATACTTAATCATGCAAATTAAAAATCCACATTTTGGCCCATACAATGGCAAGTGAGGTGTATTTATGTCACTATTTCTACCATTGGATTCGGTTTTTTGAGCACCGCCATGCTGTGGAATTTATTTTATGTGTGTAGGATAATGTATTAGGATCCATTTTTCATTAAATGGAAATTGGTTGTTCTCCTTAGGTATACTCGATACCCTAGCATATAGGTACAAAAATTCATCGTGCAAACGATTTGTTTATATGTTTTCCCACTATTTTTATTTATCATAAGTCCCCCCATCCAGGAAAGTTTCCTTACCAATTCAAGTTGATTTCTTGCACTTACTATATGGAAATACTCGACCTGACATGGATTTCCTAGGCTTAGCACACTTTTTATTTTGGCACCAATGTCATCCATCCCCTCTACGATCTACTAGGGGTTTAATGGAATAGGACAGAATGCGGTTTAGGTGTTAAGGATTAGGGGGATAAGGTATATCGATTGAGGGGTTAGGGAATTAAGGGTTAGAGGTTAATGGTATATAGGTTAGGGGTGAGTTAAGGGTTAGGTATCAAAGGTCTATATAAGATCTCAACCCCTAAATTAAATTGTAGTCTCTAAGCTGTGGGAAAGTTTCCATCAACTTAAAAGTTAGGGTCACCAAGTGAACTCATGAAAGAATATGAAGTAATGATGAAGGTGAAATAAGAATAGGTTGTTTTAGTTGGTTGTGATTATATATCTCATAAAGTGTCTCTCTTTCTACATTTCAAGAAAAGTAACATTTTTCTGAGTTTTTTCAACATATTCATAAACATCCTGATAAATTGCACAATCTTCATCATTGATTGGTTGTCTTTATTTCTCCGTCTCACCTAAGTTGGTTGCTCCATATATGATGCCAAATCCTAGGTACCCCTAACCCATGGATGACCAATAACATGTTAACCCCTAATCCCTTATCCCTTGACCCTTTATAAACCCCTAAGCCATTAAGTACCCTTACCCCTTAAACCTTAACCCCTAGCCCTTGGACCATTAATGTGTTAACCACTAATCCCTCAGCTCTCAACCCCTTATAAATTAAATTGTGGTCTCCAAATCAGTGGAAAATTTCCATTCACTTAAAACTTGTTGTCTCTAAGTAAAATCAAGAAAGAATATGACATAATGATGAAGGAAAAATAAGAATAGGTTGTTTTTGTTGGTTGTGACTATATATCTCATAAATTATCTTTCTTTCTACATTTCAAGAAAAGTAACAGTTTTTTGATGTTTTTTCAACTTATTCATAAACATCTTGATAAATTGCACAAGCTTCATCATTGATTTGTTGTCTTTGATTCTCCCTCTCACCTCGGCTAGTTGGTCCATATACAATACCATATCCTATGTGTTAGAACTCGGAATCACACCCAAGGTTGTGGGAAGGCGGACCCCGAGGTAACAATAGAACCAATTTAGGAAAGGGAGCTGGCTTCTTCGATTCCAGAGAGGGATCTCTCACCAATACATAACAAGGCTAGATTTTATTTTCATGAGATGAATTTCAGAGGTTGGAGGTACTGGAAACGATGTGGGATATATTGGGTTATGGAGTCATAAATATCAAGAAATGTAGATCAATATGTGCAGATAATGCCCGCAAGAGAAAGTTAACACTTCGGTCACGGTCGATATGTTAGGGTCTGGTGATAAATGAGGAACAATGACAGCCCATCGATGTAGAGCACCACAAGGATGAATTCTACACCCACTTTGGAAGATGTGTCTGGTGGGAGTCCAAAAAAATAGCCAGAGCATGTGAGCATGAATTATGATCTGTTATACACTATGTCAAGGACGTGAAGAAAACATAATGCAAAGAGGAAACAGGAGGTACATGCACGTAAGGGAAGAAAAGAAAAGACTACAACTAAGAAATACACATGAATTCTTACATCCAAAGGCCGACATTTGGCTCTGTTTCTTGTATTAAAAATGGGTCAAATTACATAAGAACCAAAAAAAATTCAGATTCCAACCAAAAACAACTCAGGCCCTCGAGACTAACCTCGAACAGTGCGAGAAGTTGGTTACAATCATGATCAAAACCTTAACAAACTAGAAACTTGGCATCTCCACCGCGGTTTTACATATATAAAACAAAACATTATGGAGCAAAATCACATGTTGTTCTTAACAACAACGCAACGTCTCTGGCCTCAGGTTCGCTTGTCTTAAAAACGATGGCTCCGAACATCACTTGGAGGCACGTCGCGGACTTGGCTCAGAACATTCATCCTCCTGCTGGGTTTGCAACGTGTACTTTTCATTTTGGGATATTTTTGTTCATTCTGTGCTCAAAGGAACCTTTCTGCATGTGCTCATAGCTGACAAGAAATATTGTGTTCTTTTCGTGTTCATTTCTCTGTCTCGTCCCCCTATCTCCTGGTAACAATATTATTTGAGGGGACTTGGAGAAGGGTCACACTGTTTCTGATAGTGACAGGTCCTTAAGGAGGCTTGTAATTCTTATGCCTCCCTCCTCCTAGGAGGGGGATCCTTCTGCAGTTCGCACGATGCGGCATACTCCCGACCTCATCACCACCCCAGATAAAGCTAGCAAGTGGAATTCACAAAGGCGGTGATGAAGGATTTGGACTTCCTCTCCTCCCGTACGAGCATTCACTCCAATGGTTTGCTGCTAGAAATGGTCACCATGTGTTGGGACTATGGAGAACGCGACCCTATCCAGAGGATTTGGAGGGATTCCCATTGGACAAGAAATTTAGGGCATGACCTCCGCGAGGTTGTGGCCTTCTATTATGACAGTAATGTACTCACCATCCCCAAGAGGTCCATCTAATGCGGTGAACGTCCTTGTCATGACCTCGCTGACGCTGGAAGGCTTCTATAATACAATGAACGTCCCCAAACCGATGTCTGGAGCCTTTTTAGTGTAAAAACCAAGGAAATGCAGGGATGTTGGGCTATGCTCTCCAACCAATAGCACACCCTAATAGACAAGTTTTTCAAACTAGACAACCATTGCATACCTTCTTTTAAAAACTCCCAAAATCCTTAGCAGACTAACATTCAACTGCCTTAGTTCCTCCTCCACATTCACTCAATGTTTGTCTCTTAGTGGCTGTACAAAATGACATTTATAAAGAGCTGGAGAGCTGGACACAATGATGACCCATCAACACCTTCACACACTTAGCCATCGAGTATCGTGATGATAGCACGCATGGGCACGTGGGTTCGGGATTCAATTTTCCTACTAAAAATTTAGTCACACTGTTCTTTTTGTTGCGATGCTACATCGCTGGATGCAAAAGAAACTTCTGGCATTAGCTCACATCACCACTCATTCAACTCATGGCACATGGACTTGACATTCCTTACCTCTTTTCCCTTCCCGACGATGACGTCAGAATATTCCTCGTTTGTTGCCTCTCCTTGATCCATGTAGAAACCATATTCGCCTTTTGCTTTCAATTATTAGGATCTCTTTCCCGATTTTCACACGTTCAATACAATGAACTTTTGGGTTTTGGGAGGGTGATTTCTACAGTGGAGCCAATTTTTTCCTACATACATGTTTCAATGATGTTGAGGTGTTCGATTACCAATGATTTCGGCCTCTTGTGCACTTGTCTGAGAATATCCCATTGACAGGATCCTTTCGAAATGAGGTGATCATACGCAAGACCGTCTTTTTTTGTCACAGATTGACCTTCATGATACTTTTACCAGGCGGACACATTCCAGCCGTTCGATCTGGACACCTTCAATATCTATCGTGCACATGTAAAGGGAGGTCATATTTCGCGAGTCCTCGAGGCGGTTTGTCTTGTGCTTGTCCCATTGGCGGAGATGTTGCTCGATGTAGATCTTTCTTCAACTGAATCCACTCCATTGAACTTTACCTCCTTTTAACCCATTTCACATATTTGGGGACCAAGATCTCCATGAGCACTTTGAACCGACGGAATTGAGCTCACCCGTTGATCAGTCCTTTGTCGATCCTGGCCCTCAAAAACCGCGGTCGTTTTAGCTCGTTCCACGAGAACACAAAAGCGATCTGGATCGTGCTTGTGGTATTTTCAAAAATCATTCTACCTATCGATCTGGTTCGCCTCCAGATCGCCACCATAGAAGCATTGTCCTTTTTAGCATAGTTTTCGGCCAACCTATGAATGGTATTTTTCATGCATTTTTAGGATGTGATTTCTCCATCTTACCTTCCTCATCATTTTAGCGGAGCGAAAAATAGTGATAACAAGTGGCTCCAACTAGCTGGGATGCTATACTCCCTATGAGGTAGAAAATAACAACATAGACCAAGTTCCTAAGTCCATTGGGCAACTTCCTAAGCTTTGCTGCAAACTTCAAAAATGCTCCAAAGACCAAAATTAAGGAAAACGACGGGACTAATTGAACAACTGAGAAGACACTAAAAATTGTTTAACATGAAGTGCTTATCATGTCGACCTTATTCATTTCTATCTACTAGACCTCATAGCCCAGTCAGGTGATTTCTGACTTCCAATGAAGCCAACTAAGAAAATGTTCCCATAAATCCCATTTCTCCTCATGTCAAACCAAGGACACTATTAAAAGAATTAATGCCACAGAATTATAAAAAATAAATTTATCTTTATAATAAATACCTAACCATTCATTACCATTTCTCAGCTCCTCCATGTACTCCACCACTGGATCATAGAAACCCCGATGGCTGCCGAATTCTTCAGCCATCAGTCGGACGTGACAAAAATGTTCCAATTTCCACTCTTCCAACATCATGCAGAGGCAATGTCCCAGAAAAATTTGGGAGGTGACCTCTTGATCCTTTGTAACTGAGACATCAACATTTCCACTTAGGATTTCAAAACTCACAACCTGATTCCTCACAAGTGTCATAAAGAAGGCAGCATTGCGTTCCTCAATAGAACCGAGCACATCCACCCCTAGGTCTGGGACATACAAAAAGGTATCCCCTCGGGATCTCCATCTACTCTTTGGCGATCCTCTTGGTTGAAAAATATTTCCATATAATCAGGGACATGACCATAAAGAACACTGCAACATCCAGAGAAATCTGTTGTCTGATCATCTTGGGGAAATCGTTCAAGAAGTAACCCTTACAGCCCATAATCAGGTTGGCCTCCAAAGGAACCATGTAAAGAGTGCTCCAGGTAGTTTTCAAATGATGCATCATGTTTATGGCCCCAAGCCTCAAGAACTATAATTTCATCTTTTAGACTCGCTTCAACAAGGGCGTATTCATCTTGTTCAACAGGGCCAAGCAAGCAAAATACTTCACCTTGATACGAGTCCTTTAGGTTTGGAATGTACAAAGAAGCCTTGGCTTCAAAAACCTCATCTCTTTCCATGTCAGGTCTCGAACCAATAGGATCTTCTGTTGCTTCCCTAGGCATGCCATCCCAATAGTCATCTCTATATTCATCATATATGGGGGCGCCAAAATCTCGATCGGGGCGACCACAAATGCAACTCGTAATAGGTTCGTTGCAATATTTAGGGAACAAATTAGAGAGACTACCCATCCTTCCACCATCATACTGATATTCTTCTTGTTGGTTGGAGAACAGAGAGGGTTTCCAAGGAAATTCCTCTTTTGTCTCATGGGAATTTACCCAGTTCAATTTTTCATTGTTTTCATTATTACTGCCATGGTCTAAGAGTCTCCCCGACAGTCTAAAATTTTCTTCAAACTCCAACGCATCAGCAAACATTCCTTGCAATGAAACCAACTTTCTTTCTTATACAAATAAAGAAATATCAGGAGAAAAAACAGATGCATAACCCAGCTTCACAACACCCTCTAAGGGTTGAATTTCCTTGGGCATGTTGTAATAGAAGTTCGTGAACCTTTTGTCAAAACTTGATGTAGCTTTGCCTTCATGTTTCCTCATAGAGTAGAACTATGAGAGTATTTGGTCTAATGACCTCCTTTCACCCCAAAATTCTAAAAATGTACGAGAGAAATCTTCCCAGGTAGTGATGGATTCTGGTTGTAGATGCCTAAACCAATTTTTTACGTTGCCTTGTAGAGATTGGGAAAAATCTCTCATACAAACATCATCATGTTCTATCTCAAAAAGATCAGGAAAATATTCAAAAGCTTGTAAATGTTTCTCAGCTGTAAGGCCTTCAGATTCTCCATCGTACTCGGGAAGGTATTTATAGTGTTTTGTAGGGAAATCATGAAGGATCTGAGGCAAGCGAAGATGCATATATCAGATTTGGGTATTGGGTGCAACAGAGTCTTATGGAAAAGACATGCTCTCGAAAATTACATCACGAGGTCCATCAGGATGCCTCTTGATGTCAGGGGTCTCGGGTGGAAAGTCTTGATTAAAATCAGATGTACATGATGGGGAGATACTCTCTATTTGCAAGGAAGGATATACATGAGTGAATTCATAACTTTGCTTAGAGTGAAATAAGCCATGCTAGATTATTCTAACAAACCTAGGAAAAGAGGAGGAAATATTTACAAGGAAGGCCAAGACGTTCTAGAGAAAGCTAAATCTTAAAGTACCTTGTCTTCTCCTTGAGCCTACCCATGTTTTTATTGCGAATCCACTCACGTTGCAGAGCCTACCAATGCTATATGGAGACTTTGACTTTTGAGATCGCGACATTGGTGGAACTGTCTCGGTATTGGAAACACGGATCTTCGAAAATCGACGGGTGAAAGATTTATTGTCTTCTGGATGTCTGATTGATGTTCACCATCGATAGTCTGGTCTATGGAATTATCGCCCAGAATTTTGGGAGGATTTGAACCCTACTCCTCGTATTTGTCCTTTTGTTCGTTGATCTCCCCAGTGGAGTCATCTTTTAGAAACTTTAACATGAAGTTTCTAGGGCAAATGATATAACCTTTTTCACATGCAAGAGTCTTTGTTTTCCCACAGAAACCCTTTCTCCTTTGAATTTCTTATCATTCTTCCTAGGGATGATATTCAATTTCATCCCTGACAACGGCGCCAGTTTGTTAGCACTCATAATTGCAGCCAAGATTGCGGTAAGGCAGACCCCGAGGTAACAGCAAAACCGCTTTAGGAAAGGGAGATGGATTCTTCGATTCCAAAGAGGGATCTCTCACCAATACATAACAAGGCCAGATTTTATTGTCACAAGATGAATTTCAGAGGTTGGAGGTGGAAATGAGGTAGGATATATTGGGTTATGGATTCACAAATATCAAGAAACGTAGAGTAGTCTGCGTAGATAATGTCTACAAGAGAAAGATAGCCCTTTGGTCACGGTCGATATGTTAGGGTCTGGTGATAAATGAGGAATGATGACAACCCATCGATGTAGAGTACCACAAGGATGGATTCTACGCCAACTTTGGAAGAAATGTCTGGTGGGCGTCCAAAAAAATAGCCAGAGAATGGGAACATGAATTATGAGTTGTTATACACTACATCGAGGATGCAAAGAAAACATATTGCAAAGAGGAAATAGAATGTACATGCATGTAATAGAAGAAAAGCACAGACTGCAACTAAGAAATACACAGGAATTCTTACACCCAAAGGCCGATGTCCAGCTCTATTTCTTGTATTAAAAATGGGTCAAATTACATAAGAACCAAAAATTTCTCAGATTCCAACCAAAACCAACCCCTTCTCCCTCAGCGGGGAGTGTCTTTATAGTGCTTCAGGCCTCCAAGACTAACCTCGAAAGAGGGCGAGAAGTTGGTTGCAATCATGAAAAAACTTTAACAAACTAGAAATGTGGCATATCTGCCATGGTTTTACATATATAAAACAAAAAATTATGGAGCAAATGCGCATGTTGGTCTTAACGACAGCGCAACGTCTTTGGCCTTAGGTTTGCTTGTCTTGAAAATGATGGCTTCAGACATCCCTTGGTGGCGCGTCGCAGACTTCACTCGAACCATTCATCCTCCTGCTGGGTCTACAACGTGTGCTTTTCTTTCCGAGCTATTTGTGTTCATTATGTGCTCAAAGGCACCTTTCTGGCATCTGCATGTGCTCACAGATGACAAGAAATTTTGTGTTCTTTCTGTGTTCAACTCTTCATCTTGTCCCCCTATCTCCTGGTAACACTGTTATTCGAGGGGACTTGGAGAAGGGTCGCAGTACTTTTGATAGTGAAAGGTCCTTAAGGAGGTCTATCATTCTTGTGCCTCCATCCTCCTAGGAGGGGGATCCTTCTGCAGGTCGCACGACGCGACATACTCCCGACCTCATCACCACCCCAGATAAAGCTAGCAAGTGGAATTCACAAAGGCAGCGATGAAGACTTTGGACTTCCTCTCCTCCTGTATGAGCATTCTCTCCAATGGGTTGCTGCTAGCAATGGTCACCACGTGCTATGATTATAAAGACTGCGACCCTGTCCAGAGGATTTGGAGGGATGCCCATTGGACAGGAATTCTAGGCATGGACTCCGCATGGGTGTGGCCTTCTATTATGACAGTAATTCACTTTCACGCACCAGCCCCAGGAGGTCCATCTAATGTGATGAACGTCCTTGTCATGACCTTGCTGATGCCAGAAGGCTTCTCTAATACAATGAACGTCCCTACCCTGATGGCTAGAGCCTTTTCGTCGTAAAAACCAAGGCAACACATGGATGTGGGGATATGATCACCAACCAATAGCACACCCTAACAAACAAGTTTTTCAAACCAGATGACCGTTGTATACCTTCTTTTAAAAACTCCCAAAATCCTCAGCAGACTAACTTTGAACCGCCTTAGTTCCTCCTCCATAGTCACTCAATCTTTGTCTCTTAGTGGCTGTTAAAAATGGCATTTATAAAGAGCTAGAAAATTGGACATGACGATGACCCATCAGCACCTTTGCACACTTAGCCATCGAGTATTATGATGACAACACGCGTAGGCAAATGGGTTTGGGATTCAATCTTCCTGCCAAAAATCTAGTCATGCATTAGCTCACATCACCTCGTCTCATGGCACATGGACTTGACGTTCCTTTCCCCTTTGCCCTTCCCAGTGATGGTGTCAGAATATTCCTCGTTTGTCGTGTCTCCTTGATCCGTGTGGAAACCATATCTGCCTTTTTCTTTCAATTATTAAGATCTGTTTCCCAATTTTTAGACATTCAATACAATTAACTTTTGGGTTTCAGAAGGGAGGTTTCTACCATGGAGCTGATTTTTGCCTACATACATGTTTCAATGGCATTGGGGTGTTCGATTACCAGTCACTTCGGCCTATTGTGCACTTGTCTGAGAATATCCCATTGACGGGATCCTTTCAAAATCATCTGATCCTATGCGAGACCATCTTTTCCGTCACAGATTGATCTTAGTGCAACTTTTACTGGGTAGGAACATTCTAGTCATTGGATCTGAATGCCTTCGATATTTATCGTCCACGTGTAAAGGGAGGCCATATTTTGCGAGTCCCCGAGGCGGTTTGTCTCATGCTTTTCCCATCAGCAAAGACGTCGCTCGTCGTAGATATTTCTTAAGCTCAATCCACTCCATTGAACTTTACCTCCTTTTAACCTATTTTGCGGATTTGGGGACCAATATCTCCACGAGCACTTTGAACCGACGAAATCATGCTCACCCATTGATATGTCCTTTGTCGATCTTAGCCCTCGAAAATTGTGGTCGTTTTAGCTCGTTACGCGAGAACAGAAAATCTATTTGGACTGCGCTTGTGGTATTTGCAAAAATCATTCTACTCGTCAATCTGGTTCGCCTCCAGATCACCACCGTAGAAGCACTATCCATTTTAGCATAGTTTTTGACCAACCTACAAATGGTATTTTTCATGCATTTTTAGGATGTGATTGCTTCGTCTTACCTTCCTCATCATCTTAGCGGAGAGAAAAACATTGCTAACACTATGTACCCCTAACCCTTGGACAATCAATAAAATGTTAAACCCTAATCCCTTAGCCCTTGATCCCTTATCCCCTGAAGATCAATTTATTAATGATCCTATGGAAGAAGATGATGATGTTAATAACACAGTTGAATAACATGGGGCAAATATATTAATCCATGAGAAATTTAATGTTGGAATGGATGATGATGACAACATTAGTGGTGTTTTCGATATACCTATACTTGAGAAGGAAAGCCAACATATTTCTGAAGGCTATGAAACAAGTGTTCTCTCTGCTATGTTGTTACTGGTGAACTGAAAGGATATGAATGGTTTTTCAAACACTTGTGTCACACAGATCCTAAGGTATGTACTATGTTTCGTCACATTTAGTAAATGTTGATAAATATAGTATTATTTCCTCTCTCTTTTTTGGTTGTTCACTTGTAAAATTTGGATGCAATATGTATGATTAATATTCTTTACCTTAACCAATATTGATTTTTTATTTGTAGATTGTTTGGTGAATTTCTGTTACCACCATTGAATGTTTTACCTTGCACATACCGATATCTACATGCCATAATGAAAGATATTGGAATTGATTATCAAGCTATTCATGCATGTCTCGATGATCATATTATGTATTATAAAGAACATGCATCGAAAGAAGAATTCTTGAAATGTCAAAAGAGTAGATATCAGACTGATCAAGTAACAAAAAAGGTTCCTTGCAAGTTTCTTCTTTATATTCCCATTATTCCATGTTTGTAGCAATTGTTCAGGGGCAGAAACATAGAAAAGTTTATGGATTACCATGCAAAGAACATAAGAAAAGATGGTGTTCTTCAGATGCCTACGAAAGGATATGTATTTTCGAAGATAGAGGAAAGATGGGTAAAGTTTAAAGAAGAACAGCATAATATTAGGACTTCATTGGAAACAGACCGTGTCAATCCATTTGGAGAGTTGAGATATACTTACTCGGTGTGGACCATTTTTGTTATCAACAATAACATTCCTCCATAGATTTCAATATAGAGGGATCACATAATGTTGACAATGATTGTTCCAAGTATTTGCTTAAAATAATTTTGTTTTATTGCGGTAACATCTCATTTGTCTTCTTTGTTTCATAAATATGTCTTATATTTGGTTGTTTATGTGTGTGTGTGTGTGTGCGCGCGCGTTTGGTTATGTCTAATATTTTTTTATTTAATCATTTTTTAGTAATTATGTACTGGATGTTCAATCCATTAGGTAAGTACCAATTTAAAGATATGAATGTATATGTTGAGCCTTTTATCAACGAGTTACTAGATTTATGGAGGGGCATCACTATGCATGATATCTCTAAACCATTAGATGATTCGAAAAGGGAATTTGAATTCCATGCAATGATTGTATGGATAATTCACGATGCTCCAGGGCTAACACATTTATGTGGTATGTTATAACATTACACTGCACTTTAATATTGTTTAATTTTATGAAATGCATATCATGCATGTTTTTTAAATAATCCCTTCATTACACATCAAATAATTGATATATAGATTCCTCCATCTCTTGTTGGTCTTCAAAACAAAGGGTAAATTTGCATGTCTAGTTTGTGGTCCTAAGATGAAATCACATCATTCACAAAGTTTATGAAAGGAAGTGTTTGATGAGTATAGCCACTTCCTCTCTAAGAACCATAGGTATCAGACTACCAAAAAATATATTTTCAATGGGAAAGAAGAGACCGAAATAAAACCTTGAAGAATGACACCTCATCTATGGAAGCTGCAATATAATAGATCTAATCATCAAGGTATGGATCAAATTGTCTATTTATCATATACATGGAATGTTTGAAATATTTTATATTTTTATTGCATTTTGATCACTTTACTAATTTTCAAGTATTATTGTAATATCGTTAATTATGATTCATATTGAAGGTCGTGATCAAGGCATGAATAATGAGGTGGTTCCATGAGGAATGAAAAGGTATTCCAAGCAATTCAATAGACTCCCCTATTATGAGAATCTAGATATTGTTCATTTATTTGATACAATGCACATTGGGAAGATTGTAACAAAAGCGTTATGACAATTCTTAGATGGAAGGAGTGACAAAGAAAAAATGTCAAGATTTGTAATGACATTAAGAAAGCCAATCATGCAATTCAAAGTGTGATTCATTCAAATGGCGATGGAGACCAAAATATAAGATCCCTTCCATCGTTAATGATAGAGGAGAGAAGCAAGGATGTAAATAGGTTATTGGAAAAATTAAATTTCCCATTGGATTTTCTTCGAACATAAAGAATATCCTAACAAAGAAAGGTGAATTAAGTGGGGTAGAATCTCATGATTGGAATTCCTTCATTACGGTAATTATTTTGGTGTATATATTTGTATATTGGTGAAACATCTTGTTACTATTTTTTGTCTACTTTGGGAATACCTAATGATGCATTTTTGTTGTTACGATATGTTCTACCTCTTTCTCTCCCAGACAACTGATCCAGGTGGATAAACTCAAATTCAATCAAATTTAAAGTATTCAATAAAAATAAAAGCTTACAGGATGAAAGAGACCATCATCATATTTCTAGCAAAGTTCGTTTCGTGCGAAACAACCTTCGGATGTAGAAGTTGTCAACATTTGAAATTCAAACAATGGAGGTAAAAAATTTGGTAGAGTTTGGAGTCTATGTGATTTGAACCCTAGACCTCCTAGTCCTTATAGTTTCCACAATATCCCTCTATCCAAATCCTCCACATGTGTTCCTTGCTAGGAATATGGCATAGATATTATTTAAAGTTATAAGATTTTGGTTATGAAAAAGGGGGAGCCCTCAACCCCATGTCTACACCAAAACCCCACCTCATGACTAATGTGTTAAACCATACTTATCATGGATTATGTGTAACATAGTCAAACCATATATTAAACCTTGTCCAAACCATAGGATACCATAAAACGAAATGTTTAAAACGTGGAACCATACCACATATGAAACACACCAACATTGGATCTCCAACCATATCCGTTCAAAATTTGTTATAAGCATGTCATAAAAAATGCACAACCATATTGTAACATGGTTATAATCTATGCATGCCACCATATAAAAACGCACAGGGGAATGAGAAGCCCGCAGGTTTGACCCCGTGACCTCTACCTTCATAAAACCACTCATTACCACTAGGAAAACAAACATCCACTGGTTATTCCATGACAAAATATTGTTAACTCTTGGTAGCGACGGTGTGGGCTCTAATTTCCAAACGGGCGCATGGCCCCATGGATCGCAACCCCACACTGCATTATTTTAACCCACTAAAAATCACGTTTTGGCAGCAACGAGAAGTACAAAGTACGACATGAGAGTTTAGAATTCAGCATACCGTTTGCACAAATCCCAAGAAAGTACGTGGACATGGATCCTGAGATAGTACATGCATTAATGTGCACGATTCTTGAGGAGGGAAAGTACAATCAATATAGGCAGTGCATAGGGTGTTCTCGTTTTGCGTGCTAGAGGAGGTATTAGGCAAATATATTCGAGTTTATACTCATTTTTCTCAGAATTTCGGAAGGAGTTTAGCGGTGATGTTTATTTCTACTTTCGACGGATGGAATTATGAATTGTTCCCAGAACACTCAATTGTAAGATTTTGAAGACTTAATAGATCGACCTTCCCATCGGAAGTGGCCCAAAGACTTAGCCTAGGAGGGGTGGACTCCGTTATCAGTTGTGTTTTCTATTTCTGGTTTGCATTTCTGTGTTTATTTTCTTTGTGAATGATTTAAAGCATTTAAATTTTTTATTGTTAATCATGTTTAATGAGTATTTAACATTCAAATTCAAATGCAAATTAATGGTTAAAAGATCCTGAAATTTCAGATCAAGTTTGGTATCAGAGCAAGATAACCATTACATTGTGAGTTTATGTTAACAAGATCTAGGCTTCAGTGTGGTGAAGGAGAACTTGAATAGTTTGATCCAAAGATTGATTCAAGAAGAGGGAAAGTGTCTTCACCAAAATGAGAAGTAGCAACTTCTTCTATCCCATTTGAAGGGGAATTTCTGAAAGCTTTCATGAGAATGCAAACAATGGTAGAGGATCTCTATCAAGATCGAAAAAGAGGTGAACAAGGAGGTCCATCTCATGTGGAAGATAAAAAAGAAGTAGGTGGTGAGGAACCTCCTAAATCTCCACCATCTTCTCTGTCTTATATCGATGGTTCTTTCTCGTTACATTCTCTATTTGGAAAGCAAAAAGGAAAAATTGACCTTAATGTGCCTCAATTAAAGCTAAACATTAAGTTTGAATTACCTATGTATAATGGAGAGCTTAATGCTGAACAATTGGACAATTGGATCCGTCAAATTGGATTTTATTGTAGGATTCAAAAGTTTACTGAAGATGACATTAAGATTCAGTTGGATTCTCTCTGCCTTGGAGGGACTGCTCTCGTATGGTGGGAGAGAAAATGTCAATAGGATCTTGCCACAAAAGGAAAAGTCATCTCCTCTTGGTATGAATTCACTTCAGCACTAAAAAAATAAATTCTATCCATTAGGGTATATACAACAAGCTATGATGGATTGACAGAATCCGAGGCAAGGTAAGGGACAAAGTGTGCAAGATTACACACAAGAATTTCCAAAAAGAGCATTGGTACCTAGTATACCTCTCTACACCCAGGAAAATATTCTCAAATATATAGGATGATTGCATAGTTATTTATGTCATATGATATTGATGTTTAATCCGACTAACCTTGGTGAGGTGTGTTTTCAAGCAACTCACATAGAGACAAAATGGAAGAGTGTTCATGATGTTCCTTCAAATGAATCCAACCAGGAAAAAGAAGGAAATGAAAAGGGTAAAGGTAAGCATGCAACTACAATGAGGAAAGAGGAAGAGAGACCTACATGCTCACATTGTCAAAATCAAGGGAACAAACAGGAAAAGTGTTGGAAGCTACATCCATAATTGAAACTGAAGTGGTTTAAGGATTAGAAAGGGAAACAAACAACCACGATTATCGTTGAGGACCTTGGATTAGAATCTAAGGATGAAACAAAGATAACAATCGTAGGTGTGAAAGGTAAAACTATTGGTGGTAATGATTCTAACATTGGTTTTTCATGTGCTTCTACTTCTAAAGACCATATCATTTCTAAGGATAAATAGATGAATGCATTGTTTCATATGAAGGTGATTACGAAACAAAGTAAAATCAACACACTCATAGATAGTGGATCCCAATCTAAACTAATTTCAGAAGAAGTAGTTAAGCAATTGGGATTTATAACAAAACCACACAAGAAACCTTATCCATTAGGCCAGGTATATTGCAAAGATAAAATATTACAAGTAACAAAATATTGTGATCTAAAGTTTTCAATAACATCTAAGTTTAGAGATGAGGTTGAATTTGGTGTGGTCCCACTAGATATCTGTGGTATTGTGTTGGGTAGTTCGTACTTATATGATTGAAAGACAATATTCTATAGATAACATAACCAATTTAAGTTGTTTAAAGAAGGAATGAAGTACATAGTGCATTCACATACATTTAAAAATGACAAATCATTGGACACTACACACCAATTAAAAAGGGTTGTTAATGCAAGTCAGAATTTGGCACTTATGTCTATGCAATGTCAACAGAAAAAGAATCCTAAGCATAAAAAGGAAGTGTCATTTCTCTGCAATACACCTGTTATGATTGATAATTTTTCTATGGTCAAAAGTCAGCATGATATGGGTACAATCTCTTTCAAATGTTCAATGTTGGTATTCAACTTATTACTGAACAACAACATATGTTTTGTTCCTACAATATTGAATGAATATTTTTTGGAAAAGGGGATTAATGTATTTAACAATGTCAACGTAGTGTCGATTGTTGTTATGCTAAGTCAAATGTATAGGTTCCAAGAAGAATGGATAGGTGATACAGGACAAGTGAGACTAACATGTCCTCACTTGAATTTTGAATGATTCATACTTTTGGTGGCCCAAAAGCTTCCCAGTGGGAAGGTTTGATCTAGGTGGATCAACTCAAATTTGATAAAATTTAAAGTCTTAAAAATAAAAATAATATCTTATGAGATGAAATATATTGTCAGTAGCTTTTCGACGAAGTTCGTTTCGTGCGAAACAGCCTTCGATTACAGAAGTTGTCAACATTTGAAGTTTCGACAATAAAAGTTTAAAATGGTTAAAAAATATGGTCTGGGAAAAAAATGGTTAAAAAATATGGTCTAGGAAAAAAATGGTTAGAGGTTAGAGTCTATGGGATTTGAACCTTAGGACTCCTTGTCCTTATAGTTTTCAAAATATCCCACTAGCCAAAACCTCCACATGTGTTTCTTGATATGGATATGGCATAGATATTATTTAAAGTTATAAGGTTTTGGTTATGAAAAAGTAAAGTTATAAAGTTTTGCTTATGAAAAAGGGGGAGGGGCGAGGGCTTAGCCCTCAACCTCATGTAAAAAACAATACCCCCTCGTGGTTAATGTGTTAAACCGTACCCATCATGGATTATGTGTAACCATATATTAAACCTTATCTAAACCATAGGATACCATATACGAAAATGTTTGAAACATGGAACCATACCACATATGAAGAGTGCCAACATTGGATCTCCAACCATATCTGTTCAAATTTTTTTATAAAAATATCATAAAAAACACACAACCATATTGTAACATGGTTATAAGTTATGCACGCCACCATATAAAAACGGCATAGGGAAATGAGAGGCCCACGGGTTTGACACTAGGACCTCTGCCTTAACACCAACGCACATTACCACTAGGCCATCAACCATCCATTGGTTATGGCACGACAAAATGTTGTTAAATATTGGTAGTGAAATCGTTGGATCCAAATGGGTGCATGGTCCCATGGCCCGCAACCCCAAACTGAATTATTTTAACCTATAAACATCGCGTTTTGGTAGCAACAGGGAGTACATAGCACGACAGGAGAGTTCAGAATTTGACACAATGTTTGCACAGATCTCAAGACAAAACGTGGCCACAGATCATGAGATAGTACAAGAATTAATGTGCACGATCCCTGAGGCAGGAAATTACAATTACTATAAGTAGGGCATAGGGTGTTCTAGTTTTGTGTGTCAAAGGAGGTCTCAAGCAAATATATTCGAGTTTATACTCATTTTTCTCAGAATTTCGCAAGGAGTTCAATGGTGTTGTTTATTTATGCTTCTCACAGACATAATTCTAGAGTGTTCCCAAAACACTCAACTGTAAGATTTTGAAGACTTCATAGATCGTCCTTCCCATTGGAAGTGGCTCGGAGACGTATCCCAGGAGGGGTGAACTTTGTTATCAGCTGTGTTTTCTATTTATGGTTTGCATTTATGTGTTTATTTGCTTTGTGAATGATTTAAAGCATTTAATTTTTTTTATTGTTGGGCATGCTTAATGAGTATTTAACATTCAAATTCAAATGCAAATTAATGGTTAAAAGATCCTAAAATTTCAGATAAAGTTAATTTCATACTAATAACTTTGACAGCAGTGTCAAACAAGTTATATCTGCTCTTGGAAAATACATGAGGTAAGTGGCGATTTCAGTGCAACGTGTAATTTTTTCAATCCGTTGAGCAACGTACTTATATTTGACTGCATGTGTTTTACTTGTAATGCATACTATATACTATTTAGTTGTTGAAACTTGTGATTTTCTTACATCACTTGTAGATGGTTGTCATCTAAAGAGATTGATAAAGAAGATATAAAGTATCGGAGGATACAAATTCCTCGTCTAATGTGTGAAATGAAAAAGTATCTATCTCCGACATTTTTCAATGCGTAAGAACACTGCCTCATACACCAAGTTGAGGAGATTGAAATGTGTGGGCCTATACACACAAGGTGAATGTGGATGGTTGATAGGAACTTGCAATCATTGAATGATTTGGTTAGATAAAGGGCACTTCCTAAGGGTTCTACGGTAGAGGGATATATGGTATATCAAACCATGGTTTATATTACTTGATATCTTCCTAAAATAGCTACAACTATTAATGTGGATCTCATTTGGGATGTCAACTCCATCAACAAATTTGAAGGGGAGCACCTAATAGGGAAAGGTAGAGCGAGTAAAGTGAGATGTAAGTAGAAGGTGGAGATTTATAAAACATTTGTATTTTAGTTTTTATGTATGTCGTACTTATTAGTCTTCCTACATAATCCATTATTAATATGAAGGTATACCATGATAACTATTTATATGTAAATTGTTTTATTTTAATACACCTGCTTCAGAGTGGGATGCAATACATTTATACATTGCAAACAATGTTGATTGGATGAAGGTATCGAGTTAACGATGTATAGAATGTAATCATGGCAGGTTAACATGGGAAGGTGTGTCTACATTGGTCAAAGAAGATGAATGTGAAGGAGATGCCAATCTTACATGCGAGGAAATTGATTTAGCACATGGTTTAAAAGATAAACGTGCAAGCATATTCACCCGTACTATTCATTTTTTTTAATATTATATTGATGTATATGGTGTGCTTTTTCTAAATTTGAATAATTTCCAAGTATATATATGTTTATCAATTGGCAATGCAATTTTTTTAAATCTCTAGCATATTGCAGGTAAAACAAGACAAGGTTATGTGGTGCAATGACCACAAATTTTGTATCAAAAAGTTGGATGAAAAGAGGAAAAATTCTTATAGTGGGATAACTGCAATATTTGAGGTTACTAATGTTTCTTAGAGAAGAGATAGATGTCCAGAAGTCTCTGAAAATTGATACTATGGATATTTGGAAGATATATTTGAGTGTGACTTTGAATCCTTCAAATTAATTATGTTCGATGTCAAATGGTATAGGCTACGAGTGAATGAACGCGATCATGATAGAACTATTATTGAGCATGCTAAAGGATTTACCATGGTTAATACCAGAAATGTTGAGCCAGGCTCAAAGCCCTATGTTCTTCCTAGACAATGTGAACACGTATTTTACTTGGAGGTTCGAGGTAGAGGGGGTTGGTCATATTTTGTTAGATATGATCCAAGAGGAAGGCCGATAAAGTATAATGTATCAGATGAAGAGGATATCAACTGAAGAAGAAGATGATGTAAAGGAGCAGTTAGTTCCTGTGTCAGACAAAGATGTCAAAGAAGTTCAAGGAGATGTTGGAGACAATGATTTGGATGAAGATGATATCGCCAATGTGTCATACGAAGAACTTGATGAGGAAGTAGAAGCAAATATAGGATACAATGTTCCTGATGATGATATAGATGATGTTATGATTAGAAATGACAACATTAATGATGATGCTGATATGGCCAATCCTTTCAACATTGATTATCAACCAGATGGTTTAGATGATGAGTTGGATGAGGAAGAAGATTAATGATATCGGCATATTCATTTTTCATACAACATTCCAAGTTTTGATTTTGCTTGCATTTTGTGAAAGTTGTGTAAAGTGGGGAAACATAGTTATGTAGGATATTTATCAGACCTAATGCAAGGTTATATAGGTCGGGTATTTCTCTAACATTGACTCATTTCAAATTTAATCACCGGGAGTGTACTTGGTTTGGTTCGGTAGCACATATTTGTTCTAACTATGATCATTGTCAGATATGATGAATTGATATTCCAACAAACTTGGATTTTAGTGTATAGAATTTCCTTTTAGGAAAATAAATATGCGATGTTGTAGAAAATGTTTTTATATTTATGTTGGACTGATAATTATTACACTGTCAATTAAGTACAGTTTTTGGTTTGTGTTTATTTGAGGCACATAAACACTGAATTTTACCCATTGAAATCAATCCAATTTGGAGTATTCTTGCAAAACATAAATTTATATGTGAAAAATTAGAAAAAATTACTTGTATTAATTTTTTTAGTGATTAAAAAAATACTCCCAAAGTTGAATAATTCAATTGGCCTTGTAATGAAGGTTTGGTGTGCATTTCTATGAAGCAGGCCAAAATTTTGAATTAGAGAAAATTTCAACTCAAAATGGGCCTCCTAAAAAAATTAATAAAATAATAGTTAAAATAATAAAATAATATTTATCGATTTTGGAGGAAGAAAAGAAAAAAACTACTTTTTTGTATGTATTTTCGACATATCTCCCCGTGTTTTCACTCAATTTTCGATCGGGAGAGATCATTGGATGTGGAATTAAATTCCAGATCCGAGTACCCACTCTGCATACTTTTGATGGACCCCGCTACCCCAAAAACAAGAAATACCTGAAAAAACGTGAGCGGGGTCCATCAAAAGTATGTAGTATTTTCAACTCGTGGTATCCGAAACCTAAATGTTATGGCAGTGTGTGTTTTATTTATGTTGTACCGTTGGGCGTATAGCTAAAAGCATAAAGTGAGTAGGGATAGAAAGTAATCAAAGGTCTTATTTTGGGAGTACCCTTTCGAGAGTACCCATCCAGGTAGTTCCATAGTTCTAGTAAAAAAAAAGGCTTATTTATAGTTTGGGGTGGTTGCCCAGCTTGCTTATGGTGGGGAAAGCTACTTTCATATGGATAGAGTGGGGCTCACGTTTTTTCAGGTATTTCTTTTTTTGGGGGTAGCAGGGTCCATCAAAAGTATGCCGAGTGGGTACTCGTTGGATGTAGAATTTAATTCCGTATCCAACGAGCTCTCCCGATCAAAATTTGAGTAAAACCACGGGGATATATGTCGAAAATGCAAACAAAAGAAGTTGTTTTTTTTATGATACCTATCCCCAAATTTATATTAAAAAAGTGTTTAAGACCTATACGGTATTTCAAATTTAAATCAATTTCATTGGTTAACACATGATGACATGGAATTTGAGTTAAAGTTAAAAGGCCCATTTTGAGTTGAAATTTCTCTAATAGGCTTGCTTCACTAAAATGCATGCACATTCTTCATTTATTGGTGAATTCGATTGATTCAAATTGTAGCCTGTTTATTTAATACTTTTACACACTTTTTCATTGTTATATGTGTACTTTGATCCTTATATAATTTTGCTTTAGATTTTTTATAACATCCCAAGTTTATCTTCAGCTTGCATTATGTGAAAGTCACTATGTATAGGTAGGAAACATAGAGTAGGGAACACTCTTATTAATTAATTTATATAAAGTTATGATAAATTGCAAGTATCTTTTAATTGAATAAATGTAATATCTCTTATAGTCTATATTATATTATTTTAATGATGAGAAAGGACGTTGATTCTCACTTTATTTGCCCCCCAATTATCATTTGCTCTTTGCTCTCTATATTTTATTCTGCAAATATTCTCATGGCATTGTAAATTTTTTCTACTATCATAAATTTGTCCTTCTAATGCATAAACTTGTCCTTATGATGCACTAAGAATACTGTAAATTTGTTCTATTATGGAAAAAAGACTTACTTTGTATTTAAAGTATAAAATTAGTACATTCCATAGCACTGATTTCTCCGTTTAGTATGCTATAAACTTATAAAATTTTATTACATTGTCCAAAAATAAAAGAGTCAGTGAGACCACAACTAGATAAAAAAATCCATGAAGGATACATAAAAGTAAGTCCTAAAAATGACCGGAAATTGATTCAATAATGCACGTCAACAGAAAATATAATGATATATAATGCATGTCAATAGAAAATAATGATATATATTACATCTTGAAATGTATCTACCTGGATACAATACCTAAAAATTTATATTATGTAACTCTAGGATGCTTGGGAGGAGGTTGCAAGCTCTCCTCTTGAGAAGAAGAATATTCAGTATAATCTCTCTTTCCTTCTGTAGATGCATGCAATTGTTCTAGCTCTACAACAATCTCCAATCGTGTAATTATTTTTGAATTTCATGAAATATATTAGAATATATGTCTTTCAAGTTGGATTTATCTTGCATTAGCTGCTTGACCATTTGAAAATTATTGTTATATTTCTCTCATTTCTCTTTATCCTCTCTTTCAATATATTTCTTGATAGATATCGGTTAAAAGTTAGCTACAACCAATTCACTAGTGATTGTTGTATTTATCCTCAAACTGTTGTTCCCCCAAATTTTCTTCATTTGCAGGAGACAAAATTGGTATTTCCTCATGCGCATGCCTATGTAATTATTGCTGCAAATAAGAAACTGGGATTCAAGTTTTGTATCTTCATGTCACATCCCAAGTGTCGTGCTTTTCATCCTTTCACAAGTTCCTATTTAGCTCTGCAATTATTTTATCTCTCTCACCTACCTTTTGCTTCAATGATTTAATTATTGGTGGTGAGGCATACGTATCACCCACAACATTCATTAATGTGATAGTGTCATGTAGAATCTTTTCTCATGCTTTTAGGGATTTCTTTGAGTGCATTGAAGGCATTTGTTCTAATTCTGTACCCCAACCTTTACCTTTACCCTTGCCCTTACTGATTTTTTCTACTCCTTTACCCCAATTTTTACCATTACCCTTAACCTTACCAATATCCCTACCCTCAGTACCACCTTCTTTAATGTGCCAATATTTTTCCTTTTCAAGTTCTTTAATCTCGAGTCCTGCTTGTATAATTTCAAGATATCTCTCTTTCAACTTACTAGCTTGTCTATTGTAGGTTTTGTTCAACCTATTGATTGTTTTCTTGTATTGTTTAAGCTGTGATTTATGCTTCTCTTGGACCTATTTATATTTATTTTCAAATTAATTCTTTAAAACTTCAATAAATTTATCTTTCTCATTCAGTTTCTTGAATAATTCAACCTCAAAAGTAACTGCAGATGCCAATGGAGGCATATCAAGAACCACTGGTCTTCTTCTCAACTCCTATTCTAGTTTACTGATATATGTGTTAGACGTAGCCTTAATTTCAGGGAACTTTGTAATTAGTGCCTCGGTTATCTCATCATTTTGGAAATCCAACTATGCAAATATAAATTCAAAAAGGTCTCTACTCTCTTTAGGATATCTAGCATACATGTTGGAGAATTGTTTGTATTTCTCCATGTATCGACATACTCTTTGAATTTTTTGACAATGAACTTGTCCTTCTGGGAACCCCATGTGCCAACTATTTTCGTGGAAGAGGAAACCCCTTTTTGAATTGACACCATGGTTGTCTAGGTTCAAGGCAGGATGAATGCATGCTAAATAAATTGTGAGAAATGCACGTCGAATAAACCCTAAGGAATTCACACCTGATAAACCATCAAGAATGCACGCTGAAAAAAAACATATGGTAATGCATGCCAAGGAATCTGTTCACAAAGTACTATTTTTTTTAATTTATTGATATATTTTACTATAAATCACTTTTACAACACTTGCATGAATTTTTATAAGCACACTCACATAGTTTTTGCACCCTTTTTTAGCAATGGACTTGGAATTATTGATAATTTATAAAGACTTTGTATCTGTGGTAAAAATTTTGCAAACACTTGGAATATCAATTAGTTTCAGTTGGGGGGCACCATCACATAATAGTGTTCATGGATTATTTCATGAAATGGGAAGAGCTTATGCCTACAATGGAGGGTATACTTTATGGATTGCAACCCAGCTTCGGCTAGGGGCAACCATCACATCATAACAGACGTGGATTATTTCACAAAACGGGAAAAGGATATGCCTACAATCAAATATGATTGTGAGATGACCGCTCATTTCGTATTCAATCAGATTATCACTCGGTTTGGTTTCCCAAAAGAGCTTGTCACTAACAATGGCATGAACATTCAAAATAAGATGATAAACTAGTTATCTTCAAAACTGGGATATAGGCAAGAGTACTTTTCTTCTTATTATCCTCAAGCGAATGGATAGGTTGAATATGTGAATAGATACCTTAACTCCATTATGCAAATTACTTTTACACAAAGCAAATCCAATTGGCACATTATGCTTTGCCTTGCTTTGTGGGCTTACAAAACCACAGTTAATACTTCCACCGGGTTTTCTCCATATCAACTAGTACATGGGGTGGAGTTGGTTTTACAGGTCGAATGCAAAATTCCCTCGTTGAAACTAGCCATAGAAATCTTACCATAGACTTTTGAGTTGGAAGAATGTTTGGTCCACTTAGAGCACCTTGATGAGAAGCGTCGAGATTCCATAGTGGCTCTAGAGATCAATAAGTGTTGTGCGAAGGCTCAGTGTGATAAGTCTGTACGTCCCCATAGATTTAGTGAAGGTGACTTGGTCCTCTTGCATGACCAAGCTGGCGAACCGTTAGGGGCAGGTATGTTTAACCCCATGTGGCATGGGCCTTACGTGGTAAAACCTGTCTTAGAGAAGGGCACCTATGAGATAGAAGAATATGAAGGGACAACCTTGGTGGAGCATAGAAATGGGCTATATATCAAAAAATACTATGCCTAATTCTCAACCGAGGGTGATATCTTGTATATTATTATACATTTTGCATAGTTTTCTTTTTTATCCCCTTGTAGTGTTATCGGTTTGTTGACATGATTCCCTTTGTGTGACAGATGTCGATAGAGTCTTTGGTATACTTAGGATTCATTGATGGTGCCAACTACCATACCTAGAACTTAGCTTCGGTTGCTTGGGTCATCTATACACCTAAGGGTCATGTGGTGTCTTCAGGAGGTGCGTGTCTCCGACCATCATCAAACAATGTTCCTGAATATAACGTCATGATTGAGTTACTACGTGATGCCATCTCCAGTGGTATTCAATCTCTTGGATTCCGCCTTGACTCATAGCTAGTTGTGTCACGGTTAAATGGTTTGTATTGTATCATGGATCCTGCTTTATTACGAGATTGTTAGAACGACAATTTGACTACATAACATACATTCATATACGTAGGTTTTACAATCATGTGGCCGATTCTTATGCAAATTACGTTTTAGACTGGCATTTGTTACATCAATAATGAAGCATACACATTACATTCACATTTAAACACAGATGTAAATATAGCAAGCCGATCACTATAAGTTTTTTTTATTACTAAATATAGTTCAAAATGGTGTCATAGTACAAAATATCATGGTATAAAATTGAGGCTTTAAGCCACCAAAAAACTATACGGTTTATACAAAAATTCTAGCTAGGCATATACCCCTGTGGACCGAGATGATGATCATGATAACAAACAACTGAATTGGCCAATCCCCAGAATATTCTAACCCACGAACGAGATACTCCTACTATGTGCCTCTGCATAGCCTCGGGAAAGTCCTCGGCTTGCACCATGGGTACCATGTGTGTCAACCTGGAAAATTTGTCGTGTATGTTCTGTAGAATCCGCTCTGCATTTGCATCGATCATGTCATCCCCTTGTCCCCTTTGATGATGTCAAGTGAAGCCATCTGTCCGTCTCGAACCCACATTTGCATACACATGATCAATGTCAATACATGATAATGCCACAAACATGTTTCTGATTTCCTTATATATAAAAAATACAAAAAAATCCATTAATTCAAATAAAAAATTGGATTTTTACCTATGTCACGTTATGTGGCACCCGGTGGTAGTGGTATGACTGGGTCTTTGCATAAGTCAATCTCAGCATAAGGATAGTCATCCATGGCCATGATTTGTTGCTGCCACCAGTGGTAGAATTCTGGTGGGAAAGGACTGGGTGTCCGACCTCCTCCTAACCGCCATATCACCTCCACCCAATGGGTTTGGGTCGGATCTCGTAGAGTATGTGGAGGAACCTTGACTCTTGGGCTAGGGCCCAGTACCCGCTTGAAGAATAAAGTGATAAGTATGGCGGTGAACCCAAATTTCTTTATCCTGCTCATCTTAGAGTTTGTCTGCTATTGTTTCATATTGTTCAACATTATGTGCTCCAATCATACACTGTTGGTATCATACACTCTACTGAATAGAACATGAGAGGCCTGGAATCTTGATGGAGAGATGCCAAACCTGCTATCCTAGATAGTACCAGAATGAACACCTTGAGACTTAAGCTCTGGATGGAGTTCATCGGAACCTGGCTTCTGATCTTCTCTGTATCCGGAAGGAAATAAAAAACTATATACTCCTCGATGGTGAGCCCTTCACCCACTCCATGAGCTCGCAAGTTTACTACCTCTCCTCGATGGGATAGTCCGGTAATGAAGTAGATATCTTCCACTTCTAGTCTTAGTGGTGTCCCATCTAGTTGAAAAGCCTTTATGTCTGGGTCCCAATAGTCAACAAACATCTGAAGAAGTCTTGGTTGGGCCCTCAAACCCCCAAGATTCCAAAACTTGTACAAACTGCATATATTTTAGAGCTTGTTAAGAGTTTATGTCTCGATGGATTTCCCTATCCACATCTGCATGCTCACACTCCCTCCATTCCAGCACCATCATGTTAAAAAACATTCAATTTTGATGAGATTTTTCCATTAATTTGGGTATACATGACCCTGTATGCAAATTTTTTGGTAACAATAGTGTATGCACACAGGAAGGAATGTTGTGTTTTTCCCTTGTACACCAGGCCCTATATGCAACTCAATAGCTTGTGACCCAAATGGGTCAGGATACCCATTTATGGTTTCTCCAAACTAAAAAATACACCATAGAAACTGAAAATAAATGCATGGAATAGATGAGGAGTGAGAGTAGGATCTACCTGGTTCTGATGGCTCGTGATTTCCTTGCTTCTAACTCCTAGAATCGATGTTTGAAGTTCGTAGTCCAAAAGGATCCAAATGCACAACTTGTGGTAAAAAACAAAATGGTATAGTAATAATGTCAATTTTTACTATTTATCAAATTTCTTTTGAAATTTTTACCCACTTAGACTATAGTTTGGACTTTTTAAAACTTTTTGAGCCGTTTTGGTCTAATATTATGGTGCATGAGCTCATTTTGGGTGCACTTTTGTCGAGGTCTTGACCCATTCGTTTCCATAACATGTATAACATTGAACTGGCATATAGGAATATAGGATCACTTTTCCACATGCATCATGCATTGTCCTATGAACATGTCACCTTAACTATAGGTACGGACCCACTTCGTGATGCTACAGAACCTTCACACTGCTACTAGAATTGGCATTACATAAGTGTCAGAGCTTTCCTACCCATGGGTGCCCTATATAGACCTCGCTTTAATATTTGGTATCCATGTTGAGTGTCCTCCCTTAGGTCCAGGAGTCCCTTGTTGTTCCACCACGTCTTTAATCAAGAACCCCATATTCTTTCTTGAACTTTATGATGTCTATCTCCCACAGGGACTCCCTTTATATCAATTTGTAATTACATTTCATGCGTCTGCTTGATGTATTGAGCTTTATGTCAGCTCCCTGCTTTAGTTGGTATAAGCCTTCTAGCCTGAGCTTTTCTCAATCCTAGCCAAGAAGAGCCTTACATATATCTTTTGCATCTTGATCATCCCATGCCCGAAGGAGACACCCCCCCGAGTGTCCTTATCCTGCACATGCTTCCTTGCATTGAGCATAGGTATGTTCCACTGTTTGGAACTAGTTTGCTTGCTTGCGACACTCGTTTCCTCCTAGTTTTGTACTATAAGTAGTTTTATTCCTTTTCAATCTTTTCAATATGAAAAAGACAAAAAAAAACATAAAAAGACGGACGAGAAAATTATATTACTTTCCATTTGGCAAATTTCATGTCGTGTCGCCTTCCAACAGAGCATTGTATATTACATGCATTGGATGGGTTATTAGTATGGATTTAGGAGCTCTGCTTGTTACTTTGAGGTTTCTCCACCGACTGGTTATGCTTCCAGTCCCTATGGAGCCTTTGTCGATTCCTCCTGTGTCACAGAGTTGTCCCAGTTTCCTTATCTAGTCTATGCTTCCTGTGAGTCTCCATCCACCTTATGCTCTTGTTCGAAGGAATTTTTAGCCTAAGTCGACCATTCCTCAGTTATCTTTTCTTTGCATGTTGGCCATTCTTGGTACAATTACTGGTTCATGCACATATTGTTCATCCGAGTTCTTCCAAATTATCCAGCGTTGTTGTGTACCTTGTGTTGGTTGATGGAGGATGCCTTAATTCCCTCCTTTCAGCGGATTGCATTCCATAGACTTCAAATCATTTATTCTGGAATAGGGATCTAGAGTCCATTGAGTGCCTTGAGACTTGCAGTCATCAGTGGCAGGTTCTCTTGCCATCGACAGATTTGGGAATGCATCAATGTCCCCTGATCGATGGACTCTCTTAAGTGTTCGACCTCAACACATCTATTCACACTTGTTTGATTGCACTCTGTACCTTGATTCCCATTTTCTTTATCGGTGGAATATCTTGTGTCTGTCAATGACTGGTAATCAAACGATGGTCCATCATGTTCAACCTCGACACATTTATTCACATGATGGGACATGTACTAGTGATGATTTGTGTAGAAGACCTCCGAGCTTGGTGGTATTCCATATATGCTACCTCCTTGTTTGTGCTAGTATCTATGAGATATCAGTTTTCATGACCAGATTTCAGTGTACCATAAGATATCTTCACTCAATATGGAGACCTTATTTGACTGTATATTGTACGTGGCGATGACCACATGTCACACACATGTATATTATGCCTATTAATGGCCATTGTACTATTATGTATCTAGGGACTGATACACTTCATATTTGCAGTCACATGCAGAGATCTATCATTGTATTGTGCTAATAAGTGGCCGGTTTTTCCACCTGGATCTTCATTACTCCACTTTTGGAACTATTGTAATGTATTTCAGGCATTATGTTACCCCTCTGACCTCACACATTAGGGGCAATCTGTTAAAGCTGATTTTTCCACACTTGGTATATCATGTTTTTATGGCCTGTCCATGTGCCTATGCAAACTCTTTGGACCCCTTTGCTCAGTATAACTCTAATGCTCCAGAGAATCCCCTTAAAAATTCATTTTTATGGGTATACAAATGTACACACATCTTGCTCCACTACGACCCACGTACATCAAGAAATGTGTTCAAAACAAAAATATTTGGAGTTTTCCCTCATCAAATAATGAATAACTTGACTCTTAGCCTTCCATATGCCTGGAAACACTCCGACTCGAACCTTCACTTCTCATTGAAGGGATATATATTGAGGTACTTGGAAGCATTGAAGGAGGAGAACTTGTGAGAGCAAAGAGACTATAGTGGATTTTTGCCCCATTCTTGCATAGTTGAGTCTGCATCCCTTTATGCCTAAAGAAACCATGGTGTTCTTTCCCAAGCTTGCCTTTGTCTTGTGAGCTTGCCTTGATATGGATAATTGAAGTGGTGGAGGACTCGGTTTCTCAATTTCGATGAGGTGTCGATAGAGGTTGTCATTAGTATCTTTGTTTACATTTATTAGAAATATCCATTTCTCATCCATTATATGTGTAACTATGAATATTTTTATCATTGGATGTAGTTGCTTTGATTATATATTGGATTTGTATATGCTAGAGTAGGTTCTAACACTAAATATTTATCATGATTGTATGTTTCATTGTTGTTGAGAATGACATGTAGGTGCAAGTGTGATTGAAAGCTCAACGAGGATCTTCTACGAACATCCAGAATAAGGTACACTTCTCATCCCTTAGTGTTAGACTTGTTTATCTTTTTAGCATATTGGAAGTGGATTGGTTTCTAGTGTCATATTGTCTGTTGTAGTCCACCCTAAGCCATATGAAGTTTTCTACGTAATGCAATACCCAAATGCAAGATAAAATCCTCCATTAATTATTTTTGACAAATCTAAAAAAAGAAATAGTCTTAATTAAAATGTGTGCACCCAATGCAAAATATGCACTCTATAGATAAAATGAAGATGATGTATTTTGACATTCTTATTCTTCCCATATAAATATATTTTAAATCACAACCCCCAAAAAAAAGCATAATGTTTTAAAATATGACAATTATATTCTAAAAACATTGAAAATTTAAATCACAACCCCCAAAAAAATATAATGCTTCAAAATATGACAATTATATTCTAAAAACATTGAAAATGCTCAAGGCAATGCTAAAATGCATGCCAATGGTAAAATATGTATGCAAAGCCTTAAATTGAACTAGAAGTGTGTTAGATTAATATACCTATATAAATTAGCATAATTCATACATGATAGTTTACCTCCCATGGATGTTCCTCTATCACTTATCAGGAAAAATCTGCAAGAATCTGCAAGACATTGAATCCATATCATAATGGAGAATCGTAATGGAGATATGGATTTTAAGGTTTACATCCATCGAAAGATATAGTTAGTGGAATAATTTTAAAATGAAATTTATTTTCAAAAAGGCCTCACGCATCTTCAACGAAGAAGCGAGAGACTTACTGCGTCTGCCGGGAGTCGAACCCGGGTCTATTGCTTGGAAGGCAATTATCCTAACCGTTGGACTACAAACGCTCATGTTTAAACTGAGGTGATTTCTACCCTCAACATAATCATTAACAAACGCTCATGCATTGAATGAATGAGTAACGGTGATTTTCACTCAGAAAAGCAACGAATAACAATAACGACTCCCGTTGAAAGGTTTTCACTCAGTTAATTTCACGGTGATTTTCACTCAGTTAATTATATTCGTGAATAAAGAGGTAAATCTTGAGGATAATCTTATTAAAATAGTTGGATCCGTCTAAAAAGGAAAAAAGAGGTAAATCTTGAACTTAATCAAGAAAAGTAACTAGTCTCTTGGAATTCTATAAGATTGGGAGGTATTTAGAAATTATAAGTAATTAAAAATATGAACTATAAGTAAAGACTTTCTTTCCTTATGCTTTAGGAGGAAAAAATGAAGGTAAGTCAAGTTCAACAAATCTTTCAAAACAAATTGGAAAATTATGAATGGTATCTTTGTTGGTGCTAGATGAGCCTTGGGAGGCCTAGTGATTTATTGGAATATGAAAAAAATTAAGCTTCGGACTTTCAAAACCAATAGCAACTAGATTATGACAGAACTTGAAGAAATTAATACGCAGGAAATCAACATAATTTGCAATGTTAATGGGTCAACATAGTATAGCGATAAGAGAGAATTATGGCATTCGATAATCTCTTTAAGAGACTCTCCATGTAGTATTATAGTGGGAGATTTTAATGCCACTATCTCTCACAAAGAAAGAAGATGTGGCAGTTTAGTTAGAGATCCATTTGGAGAGAACCTAAAGGATTTAATAAGCGAGTTTGATTTGATTGATTGAAACACACACTCACTCAACTGTAGCGCATGAGTGAGAGAAGAGGAGCTCACACGAGTGAGAGAGAGAACAGTTGTCGGAGATCATCTTTGTGTCTTTGGGTTTTACTTTCGCTATTGGTGCTCATTCTATCTCTGAGGAAGTTACGGGGTTTTATCCTTTATGGTTTCCTAGAGGAAAACTCTTTGTGTCTCTTGTCTTGTGATTATTGTTGTGCATGTTATTCTCTCAGATAATATCCTAGATCATACTGTTTAATTGATAAAAAATCTAACATGCAATCATAGCTAACCTGAGAAGAAGACATTGTACTGCTACAGAAGCTAGAGCTTCTTACTTTTTGGGTCTGCCTTCACAGATCATCAACAAAAATAGGCTAGGCGAACTCTCCATTGAAGGGCACATCTTTTTGTCGAAGCAAAATTTGATTCCGAGCATTTTCAGTTTTTGACCTGTCACTGCTGCAGGAAATTGGCCTTTTCACAGAAGAGGGATTTTTGAGTGAGCCCAGCATAGGATTTCTCTCCTCATCCAAATCAAAATTTTTGGTTGGGTAAAACTTTGGGAATGTTAAACTCTAATTTGATCGCGGACCAGAAAACCCTAAAACACTAAAATTAGTCATTTTGGTGCATTCGCTATATCTCGATATTGGAGAAGGCTCAGGAGCCGAAACTTTTACAGGCCGAATATAAATTCCTGATGTATCCTGTGTAAAATTTTCAGCCTCATATTCGTTATATTCTTGGAGATATGATTCCTGCAAATCAGGGTTCCATTCTCTCCCAAGATTCATCCCTAAAACAGGACACCTGGGTAAAATTGCTATATCTCGGGCTACAAAGGTCCAAATTAAAATTTTCAAGATGTTCCAGATAGGGCACAGAATGTAATTTATGTGGTAAAATTTTCAGACCATTAAGGTGAAACAGTGACACGTGGCATTTCATACAAGTTCGCTATGTTGAACAGTCCTAAAATAAGTCACCTTGGGAAAACTCTCATAAGTCCCAATTAGTGAAGCCAATTCTGCTCAAACCTGCGGTGTTGGAAAGAGGACAGACGAGGATACCTCAGTGCGAATTTTCAAACACAGAGGAGCAATTATTTTGGATATATTGCAGAAACAATATCAGGAAATTATGGAGAAGAAATTGAAGAAAACTAGGGCATCAGATATTTTGTAGTTCTGATCACAGTTTTGGGAAAATGAGTATGTTTCTCATCTCGCCTTTAAGAGGCACATAATTCTATCCAATCAGATCAGAAATATTCCAAGTTTTGAAAATTAGGGTTTCTCTAACAAACCCTAGATCAACCAGATCTGGAACTAGGACGGACACCTCAAATCGGTAAGATCTAATCTTTCGCTATTTACATTTGAGGTTCTCATTTCAAAATGACCTATCACACCATCTTGATGACAAGCTTGGTGAAGCTGAAAACTTTCGAGCATGGAAGTATATGATTTCTCTGGTTCTTGAAGAAAATGAATTGGACACCTACATAAGTGGAGAGGTTTTAGTTCCAGAGGGAGATGAGGTTAAAGCCTTACATAAGAAGAACTTGGTCAAGGCCAAGAGGATCATTGTTGATTCAATCAAGGATCACCTTATACCACAACTATTTTCCCTAAAGACACCTAAAGAGATGTTTGATTCCTTGACCAAGCTATTTGAAGGGAAGAACATAAATCATAAGGTGGCTTTGAGAAACTAGTTGAAGAATGTAAAGATCCAGAATGCAGAGACCATACAGACATACTTTACAAGGGTCTCTCAAATCAAAGATCAACTTGAAAATGGATGCAAAAATTGTGATAACCACCTTGAATGGCCTCCCAGGATCATGGGATTCATTCATTCGAGGAATGTGTGCCAGAAGGAAGTGATTACCTTCAGTAGACTTTAGGAAGAGAGAACACAAGATGAAGATCGACTCATAATAAGAGAAAAGAAGATGGGAGAAACTGAAGATCTAGCTCTCACGATTCAAATAAGATCCCTCAAGCGATGAGGAATATGAAGGACTCAATTCTTGAAGAACCTCTTATCCATCTTAGCATTTGGATGAGAAATGGTGATGTTATGAATGGAGAAGATGATGAAGCTGAAAGAAGGAGTCTACCCACGAAACAAATAAAGATAAGTATTCAATTGTCATTTCATGATATTGTTTTGTTATGCATTTTTTTATATTCAGTTGATGTGTTATGCATGATAGAATGTTTGCATTAATGACAGTATACTACTAATATGCTTGTGATGGGTAAGTAGCTCATGGTGCTATACAACTCTCCATTGCTACTTATCTAGAATGAAACCTCTTTGCTGACATATTGGATTAGTGCACAATCTCAATGATGTCATGGTAGAGATTCAAGGAATCTAGAAAGTTTCTGTGAGATATGGATGAATGTTGTATTGGCTAAAATAGTTGCATGATTATGTCTTTATGCATAAGAATTTTCCATTATGAATATGCCTTATGAAATGTTCTAACCATACAACTAATGCATTTGACTTGTAGGAAAGATTGTGTACAATCGCCAACAATAAAAGAAGGATAAGACTTGTTCCAGAGAATAAGAGACGACAGTTCAAGAAATAATCCAAAATGAAGAATAGTATGACGAGACTTCAAGAGGCCTCAGACACACTCTAGTTATGTGACACTGTTGAGTGACATCATTGACGTAGATCCTTCCAGGTATGAGGAAGTAGCCAAGAAGAAAGGGAAGGAGAGTACCAGTTCAAGAAGAATGATGTGTAGGATGTGGTATCTGCAAGTTCCATCATGAAGTAGATGGAAACATCGTGGGATACAAGGCAAGATTCTTAGCACAAGGCTTCTCACATAAAGAAGGCATAGACTACGAAGAGACATTTGCAGCCACTAGAAGTTAAGACACATGACAGGAAGACTCATGTGTGCAAATTAAAGAAGGCCTTGTACGAGCTCAGAAGACACCCATGGGATAACACATACATGAGGATCTTGAAGATCACCTAGAGTGATGAAAATATTAACCTTTGCTACAAGGTTGAATATGAAAGCGTATAGAGGATGACAAACTCACAGATGGGTGTGAGAAGAACTTTTGAAAAGGTTCAAGATAGAGGATCTTGGTATCCAGTGACCCTAGATGGATACATAGAATATTAGTAGCAGAGGAAGCTACTTGTCACTCCAGAACATAATGTTTCAATGCATAGAGTATGAAAGGGAGAATGATGCTCCGCTTCAGAGGGAGTGACTGTAGAATATCCTGAGGTTCGACATGATACGACAGGATGGAAAACTTACTGATGGCTCTAGGATTTATTGAGAGTAAAGCGGATTCCAACCTTTACTTCAAGGTTGAAGGCGAAATACCAGTGATGCTCCTGTTATATGTTGATGACTTTTTCCTGACAAAAAAGAGGAACTCATTAAAGTTGCAAGAAGGAGACTCGCTGGTGAGTTTGAGATGAAGGACTTGGATATGATGCACTACTTTATAGGCATGGAGGTGTGGCAGAATGTGGATGGAATCTCCCTCGGATAAGGGAAGTATGCAGTGGAGATCCTGAAGAGGTTCGAGATGATGGACTGCAAGGCCATGACCACACTTAGGGCATTGAACATGAAGCTATTAAGTGATGCTTCGTCAGATTCAGTTGATGATACAATGTATCATCGGATGATTGGGTCATTAATGTACCTGACGAATACGAGACCAGATATTTGCTTTGTTGTGAACACATTGAGCTAGTTCCTGACAGATTTGAGACATGTTCACCTGATTGATGCAAAGCATATTTTGAGGTATCTGAAGGGTATAGTTGACGATGGGCTCAAGTATGATACAAATCAGAAGATTAACTTGGAGAGTTATGTGGATTCGGATTGGGCAGGAATTGCCATTGATAGGAAGAGCACTTCGAGGTGCTGCTTCAGTATGGGATCAGGTGTGATCTCTTGATTTAACAGGACGGAGTCCTGCATGGTGCTGAGTACAGCCGAGGCAAAATATGTTGCCACTTGCTCGGCTATTTGTTAAAGAAGAGCAATGAAGATCCAATTTGTGATCCAGATCGAGATCTCTCGAAAGAGGGAGTTATAGCATAGTCGATGAGACAGGTTGTCTGAGCATAAAATCTTGGTGAAGCTTGTAGGTTTCTCAGACGTAAATGGTCCTGTAGGTTGTCCTCGGATGTAATCGGTCCTGGTGAAGCTCGCAGGTTATCCTCGGACGTAATCAACCCTGATGTGATTCTATGCTAGAAATGGCCAGAGTGAAGTTTGACTACCTCAAGGAGAAGCTTGGTGTTCTCCAGAACGAGGTTCCTTCCAAGGAGAAGTGATGAGTTCGAGTGCCTTTCTGAAATAGTGGTAGGATTGGTTCCTCCCATGGTCAGATGTAAGTGCAGATCATTTCTGACATGGTTGCGGGATGTGTTCCTCCCATGGTCATACGTAAGTGCAGAGCCTTTCTGACATGGTTGCGAGATGTGTTCCTCCCATGGTCAGATGTAAGTGCAGAGCCCTTCTGACATTGTTGCGGGATGTGTTCCCCCCATGGTCAGATGTAAGAGCAGAGCCCTTCTGACATGGTTTCGGGATGTGTTCCCCCCATGGTTAGATGTAAGTGTAGAGCCCTTCTGACATGTTTGTGGGATGTGTTCCCCCCATGGTCAGATGTAAGTGCAGATCCCTTTCTGACATGGTTGCGGGATGTGTTCCTCCCATGGTCAAATATAAGTGTTGTAGAAGATGAAGACATACATGAAGGCTACGCCTACAACCAACATGAAAAAGGGTTGGCTTGGTAGAACTTCCTATGGCGAGTAGAATAGAGAGATAACACCATTTGATCGAGATGGCGGGAGCAGTGATGATAATGATGATCCAGCCCGATGATGATCCAGTTTTGATGATGATCCTATGACGAAGATGTGTGCTAATCAATTGTGTCAAGAGAATAACTTCCTAGTTAAGAGGGAGTGTTGATGTATTTGTAACTTCAGAATGTATCACTTGTATATCTTATATTGTATTTCATTGTACCCCGATGTTCCTATTGGGAGAATCATTAATAAAATAAATTCATGTAAATTCATAGAGGTTAACCCTCCGTTGTAAGTCGGGGCAATAGTCCCCACAGTTGAGGGGTACTAGGTTTATTAGAATCTCCTAGTGAGGTCGACCCTGGTAAGTAATTGTCAAGTGGAAAACTAGTATAAATAGAGAGTGAGACTCTCTATTTGAAACACATGCTCACTCAGTTGTAGCGCATGAGTGAGAGAAGAGGAGCTCACACAAGTGAGAGAGAGAATAGTTGTCAAAGATCATCTTTGTGTCTTTGGGTTTTACTTTTTCTATTGGTGCTCATTCTATCTCTGAGGAAGTTGTGGGGTTTTCTCCTTTATGGTTTCCCCGAGGAAAACACGCAAAATTAGTTTTCAAATGAATTTTATTTTTATAAAAGGAAAACGCGCAGAAAACATTGAATTCCTGGTTTCAAATCCCAGCAGCAGAATTGGTTTTAAAATGAATTTTATTTTTATAAAAGGAAAACATGCAAAATGTAAGCATAGTTTTGTCTCCTTGGAGTCGAACTTGAGTCAATTGCTAGAGAGACAATTATCTTAACCATTTGACTACAAACACTCATGTGATATTAGATGAATGGTATCTTTTATGTCGAGAAAAGGAACCAACAACAATAACTACCCTGTTGGAACGATTATTAAAGTCCATGTTTTCTTAATTCTCATACTTTCTTGAAGGTTAATCCTCTCATTTTATTTCTTTTTTTCTTACAAAGTTTTGAGAATTATTTCTTGTTTATTTATTTTAAAGTAACATCTACATAGTACTCAAAATGTCTGCACTCAAGAATGAAAATGAACCAACTGCTACACACGAGGAAATCATGTCAAAAGTGCAAAGCTAATATGGACTTAATCAAATGTTTAATGCTAACATTTGCAAATATAAGCTGCATTAAACATTTGCAAATATAAGCTAATGCTCTATATGCATGTAAAAAAAACTTAAAACCAAGTAACTCTATCCAAGATTTAGTTTTAATTATAAAATATTTACTCATATCAAGCACAAAATCATTTAGAATTAGTAAATAAGAAAATAGAGATATCATAATAAAAAGGCATAATGGCAAGTGTGGTATAGCTCAAGTGTCTTTGATTAGCCTCATAACTTCCCACCCTTAACTTTCTTAACTTTGTAAAATGCTAGCTATGCATATAAGTATGTATTGTATTTCATGTCTCAAACATGTATCGCTAAAGTACTCATTAGAAAATTTCCACATGGATGGGAACATTAACGAGTTCACATGATTGGAAGTGAATTCCAACTTAATAATAGACATCACAAAAAGTGGCCCACTTAAAGAGGGCATGATATCAATTCAAACTAGCATAGAAGTTGTAACTTAGGATGGCTCAACCAATTGAAACATAATTAAATGGGTTATTATTTATTGGTTAAATTTATTGGTCATGTGTTATATTCTTTGCATGTGGATTGCACTAAAGTACGATCTTTTTCTTTCATGTGGGTTGTGTTAAAGTTAGATCATTTTCTTTCGCGGAGGTTGTTTAATTTTGTGTTTTCAGCTAAATGTTTTATTTAATCTTGGTTAAGAAATTGTGGTTATAATATAATCCATGTTAAAGGATTAGTAGTTTGAATGTTGCGAATACCTAAATATTGTATTATGAATGGTTAAATGAATACAATGAGAAAGAGAGGCGTGCAACTCTAAGTTCGGGTGGCCTTCCCAATTAAGGGTTTCTAGGCTAAATCTTAATATGTCCTATGTGTGTGTCATTTTTTAATGTTTGTTTTGCTTTGAACTTGATATTCATTATGTGATCACTTCACATGTTTGAAACTTACATTTGGTATCAAAGCTCGATTATTGGCTCCAAAGGGACGCCTTTGTTGCTAAAAATTGAGCTAGTTTTTTATAAAGTTGGTATATCTTGGTTCTGTGATAAACCTGGGTTTAGTGGAATCTCTTTGGTGGTGATTCGTGTGTTAAAATAAAAGATCAAGCAATTCTAGAATTGATATATTCCAAAGGGATGCCTTTGTTGCTAAAAATTGAGCTATTTTTTTATAAAGTTGGTTTATCTTGGTTCTGTGATAAACCTGGGTTTAGTGGAATCTATTTGGTGGTGATTCGTGTGTTAAAATAAAATATCAAGCAATTCTAGAATTGATATTAAGAAATTTATTGGTTAAATTTTTGAGCTATGGAAGTTCAATATGGAAGATCTTCTTGTAGATCAAGAACAATGGGTTGTTGTGGATCCAAGTACACAACCTATTGTTATGGTGAAAGAAAACTAAGAGAATCTAGAAAGAAAGGTGAGAAGTATGATTCAACTTTCCTTATCAGATTAGATGTTATTAAATGTTATTTGAAAAGGCATTACAAATAAGTTATGGGATAAATTAGTGAATTTATATTAGTCATAGTCTTTACTAAACACATTGTTTCTTTGTAATAAGTAGTATCGTCTTAGGATGGATGATAGTGACTTAGTAATGGATCACTACAAGGAAAATACCATTAATATTACAAAATGAGAGATAAGTGACCAGGCAACCAAAAAATTCGACCGCCACATTTTTTTAGGGGATAATGACCGAAATTGAGAAATTTTAAGTGAGCTAACTAAAAATGACCAATTTGGTCACAGGATAAGAACTAAATTAAAATCGACCAAGATAAATGACCAAATGAAATAAATTTTAAATTAAAATCGACCAAGATAAATGACCAAGATGTTAACATTGCAAATGGAATAAATTTTCTCCCTTAAGGGGCCACTGAATCCATCTGCAATGTTAAAATTTAGTAAGTTGTAGACCTCCTCCTCGATTCAATGGGTTATTTCCTCATTGACGTTTCATCAATTAGATCGAACAATGTTTTCATTGTGCATCCTTTGTTATTCTCATCAATGGTTCTACCTCTCTATTTCTTACCCCAACCTGTGGCCTACACTAGATTTCTCAGTTATCCCCTCTACGATGTCCTAGCTAGACACCAAATTGATCATGATGTTTCAACATAGAATGAAAATGGTTATCCCAAAGGAAATCCTATTACACTCTATCGCAAGACCATTTTGTCTATATTGTCGTATCCATGGAAATGCACTTGTCGTGTCCATACATACCTTGGTTCATTATATTCGCTTCAGTATGCCCCCTTCGACACACTTGTCAAGTTTTATCTTATGTGTTGTCGTGTGTCATGTCCTTGACTCGTTACATGGAGTTAAATTTTTCTCACTATAATCATCATCATTTCATGATTGTTAATATACCATTGCGTTTGGCTGGTCATGCCAGTCACTTCTATGTTTCATTTGGAGAAAACTATCAACATTTTACCCTTTCATTAGTTTTTCAAAGTTTCGACAAGTGCATGTATTTTGAGTCATGATAGAAAAAAATGTCAATTTCTTGTCCTCCATTAGATCACAAGCCACAACCATACGTCATGATTGTCACTTTATCTAATATCATAAAGTTGATAATCCCCCCCTCGACTATCTCCCTATATTTGAAAGCGCCAATGACCCTTATTTTGAGAAAAAAAATTCCCCTTCTTTCGTAAAGAGCCTCATTTCCTTTTCCCTTTCCCAAAATCCTCTTTGCCTGTCCCTTTAGAATAACCTATCCCATCCTAATTCTTAATAGTCTGCACATTGTTCCATACGGGATGTTAATTAATATTCCACATTTTTAATGATGTCTCTTTTGTGAGTATTGGAAGTCGACCCATAATATGTCATGCCACCAATTGGTTAGGTTTCATTGTTGTCTTCTATCATATCCTTTAATTATAAGATCTATTTGCATTTATTTCAATTCATTAGGTTTTCAATTATCACTTCGTTAGGTTTTCAATTATTAGCAGGAATAAATTTGAGTGATAGGAATGGAGGTACAGGTTTTTAATGTATCATTGATGGGAGAAGAATGGAAAGGAGGAAGCATAGTTGTGGGATGGTGTGTTGTCGAGGGAAGACAAGGAAGGACAACCACCTATAGAGGAATTTGAGGGTATATATTTGGTCATGGTGTAGTAGATAGTTGTAGATGAGGGTTTCAATGTCTTAGAGTTTCCTTGTTGCAAGCTCAGAGACATGCTAGAAGGGATTAACTCGTTTCCATGGGTCTTCTATCCCATGCATTTGATTTCATTGATGTCTTATGCTTGCAAGGTTATCGACATGGGGAGCGAGGTCCATTATAATATTCAAATATTCCAGGCATTGTATAGAAAAGAAATTCCCAATACTTTGGAGAAGTCTCTAGATGATAAGTCTATCTACATATGGGTGGTCGATGTATAGATTAATATTTTCAGGACATAAGGGGTTTGACAGATTTAGCTATGCTGAAGCTTTCGCAACTAAAGGATGTTGAGGGAAGGAGAGTTTGTTGTGATGGATGAATTCCTGCCCCTACTGCAGACACTAGTAATCACCTCTAATAAAAATTGTCAATTCCATCTCAGGCACATGGAAACTACAGTACATATGACTATGGTGGATTTGTCAAAGAAAACCAATTATGGAAAACCCTTTTTCGGGATCCCTGTTAGGAAAAATAAATGCGAATGACATTATGCTCGGTGAAAAAATCAAGTGAAGGAGATTGAAGATTGCGCTTGCGAGCATGTGTACTTTGTTTTCTCACTTGAAAAATTATTTCTTGTGTTTTGAGTTTTGGGTACAAGTATTAAAGGAATTTTGGAGTCTAAAATGGGCCTTATAAGAAAACAAGCCAACAATAAATTCTTGTGAGTTGGAATTCAAGAACCAATAGAATTTCAATAAAATGAGATAACCATAATGGTTGACTTGACATATTTGTCATAAAACAAACTACTTTTTTGTTCGTATTTTCAACATATCTCATTGTTTTTTTACTCAAATTTTGAGTGGGAGGACTCGTTGGATGTGGAATTCAATTCCACATCGAACGAGTACCCACACTGCATACTTTGGATGAACCTCACTGCCCCGAAAACAAGAAATACATAAAAATGTGATGACGACATCATCATCACATTTTTCAGGTATTTCTTGTTTTTGGGGCAGCCAAGTCTATCAAAAGTATGCAATGTTTGTACTCGTTGGATGCGAAATTTAATTTTTCATCCAACGAGTCCTTTCGCTCAAAATTTGAGTAAAAACACCAGGAGATATGTTGAAAATACGAACAAAAAAATAGTTTTTTTTCTTTCTCTAAAATTAATAAATATTATTTTATCATTTTAACTATTATTTTAATATTTTCCTTATGAGGCCCATTTTAGACATCAAAATTCCTCTAATTGATTGTATTAGTGGTATTTCTTGAAGTTAACGGAGAAGATGTGTAATATCCCAAATACTGATATTTTCTAATTTTATGCAAAATTTCTGAATAGTCGGGCATGCAAAACGGCCATGCAAAATTGCCATAAATTATAGCTGAATTTAGAGTTAGGGTTTGTAGGAAAGATTGTAACACTTACCACTGATAATCCGGCCGAAGACGCTCTTGAGAAAATATGCATGCAAGATAAGCCGAGCTGATGAAGTAATAACCCCTTTTTCCAGCGTAGTGCCCCCAACAGTCTGGATCAGTTAAGGATGACGTTTTTGGTGGAGGGGTGGTCTGTTGGAGCTGCAAATTTGCCGAAGTGTACATGTGCCCATGCCAGAGAGAATGGCCAGAGCATGCAGAATATTTGACCTCTCCATGTACCCTAGCGAATTGGTTCACCTGACTGGTGTTCACGCCCTCCCTCTTCTATGTTCTACTGCCAGCTACTCCAGGTGAGAAAACTGGTGGCTGATAATCACTCAAAGTAGTAGAGTGATCTTATCGGTGAAAATGCAGGCCACATGTGCAAGAAATATGGTGATCCAAGATCCCCGTGAATGACTTGGGGTTTTAAAGCTAAATTGCCCCCAGCTGTATAGATGAATGTGCAAATAATCTTCTGGCATACACTGAAACAATGAATAATGATGAATATGATAGATGCGGTGACAAACCTGGATGGTTTATCCTAAAGGAGACTAGGGCAGATATTGCATTGTCGAACCCTTGTTAGTTGAAGACTCCGTCCTCAACCCCAACTGTTGTAGTTGCATGCTGTGTTGCAGCTCATATATCCAAATCAATCAAAAATAAACATAGGTATCTCTTTGGGCTCCCTCGTCCTTCTTAAATAGATCCTTATGCACTTTTAGGGTTCACATGTCACTTTTAGGGTTTGTGCTTTTACTTTTGCATGCATGTGATTCTAGTTAGATGTTGACTTTTAAGCCTAAAGAGAAAAGGCTTCTTCTAGCCTACTGTTGTCTTTAGTACTAAATGTGTCTCCTGAGTTGTTCTAAGTACCAAATGTCCTCAGTCAATCCCCTCTTATGCAGTACCCACTCGAACCTATGGGGATTAAGTAGGTCAGTGTGTGTTTTGTTTCCTAATATGATGAGGACATTACAGTCCTCCCCACTTGAGATTGCTTGTCCTCAAGCAACTGCAATATGGGATGCTGCAATACCTATTCTCCTTCCCATGTGGCATCCTCCGGAGGTAATTCTTTCCATTGGACCAAGTATTCTCTAATCACCTGGTTCCGACGTTTTCTCTCTCGAGTATGTACAATTCGTTCTGGAATCAGTATCAATAGTCCCTCATCATCATTGGATCAATGTGTTGTCCAATGGTCTTTTTTAGGTTGGACACATGGAATACATTATGAATTTTTTTCTCCTGTGGCAGTTCTAGTTCATACACCACCTCTCCCACCTTTCTGATTATTCTGTAGGGTCCGTAGAAGCAAGGTTTTAACTTTTTCACTACTTTATTCTTAAGTGAAGACTGTTTGTAGGGTTGGAGCCATAAGTATACCAGATCTCCTACTTCAAAGCTCCGCTCAACCCTGTGTCTGTCTGCATACAACTTTTGCTGATTCTAGGTTGTCTGTAAGTTCTCTTTCAGGATTTTAAGGATATCCTAATTGTCTTGTATCCAATCCTTTTCCTTAGGATCCCTGCTATCTCCGAATTCTAAATATGCAAATTCCAAGGCCTCATAGCCATATAATTCCTTAAAAGGTGTCATCCTAATAGACATGTGGTAGGTAGTATTCTAGCAGTATTCCCTTAAGTGTATCCATTTAATCCAGGTTCGCTGCTACCCTGTTACATAGCTCCTCATATACCCTTCAATCCACTTGTTGACAATCTCAGTTTATCCATCACTCTGGGGATGATAAATCGTGCTGGTAGCAAGCTTGGTTCCCACGAACCTGAATAGCTCCTGCTAGAAGGCACCAATGAATCTACTATCTTGATCACTGACAATGGTCTTAGGTAACCCATGTAACCTGAATACCTCTCTGAAAAATAACTCGGCTACCTAGGCTGCAGAGTAATCAGATGATATAACAAATAAATGGGAGAATTTGGTCAGTCGATCAACCACGACATATAAGCAATCTCGCCCTTGGACCTTGGAAAACCCTGTAACGAAGTCCATGGATATACTTTCCCACTTTTGTTTCGAAATTGGTAGTGGCTGAAGCAACCCTATTGGATGGATATGCTCAATCTTGTTCTGCTGACAAATGCTGCATTCTCGCATGTGTTGCATAACCTCTCCCTTGAGGCCCTTCCATGAGAACCTCTCTCGGATCTGCCTATAGGTCTTCAAGAAACCCTGATGTCTTGATAGTGGAGAGTGATGTGACGGCTGTATGATTTTCTTTCTTAAAGCTAATTCTGGGATGAGGTATATCATGTTCTTGTAGTAGATGATATTATCGATAATTCTGTACCTGTCATCCGAAACCTGCCCATCCAATAATTCACAAGCGGATTTATTTTTGGAGTACTCTAGTAAGAGAAGAGCCCTCGAATCTATAGATATACTCATGAAAGATAATGAATTGGGTCATTTGGATAATGCATCAGCTACTATATTGTTCTTACCGTTCACATATTCTATCTCAAAATCATAGGCTTGCACTTTGTTGACCCATTTTTGTTGACGCTCATTCAACTCCTTCTGCTCCAAGAAGTACTTGAGGCTGTTATGATCTGTCTTGATTTTGAACTTGCTGCCTACCAGGTACTGTCTGAATTTAGTGAGAGCATGTAAGTTGGCTAGCATCTCCTTGTCATATATGGAGTAGTGGCGCTCATAGTTCTTCAATTTCCTGCTCTCAAATGCAATGGGGTGATGGTTTTGCATCAATACTGCTCCCAGCCCTTCCCCTGAGGCATCACATTCCACTACGAATGGCTGTGAGAAGTCTGGTAATGCTAAAACTAGGCAAGAACTCATAATGACTTTCATCTCCTCAAAAGTTTTATGTGCTAATTCTGTCCAATTGAAGGCTCCCTTCTTTGTTAGATCTGTGAGGGGTGCGGTGAATTGGGAGAACCCCTTAACATACCTTTGGTAATATGTGCAAAGGCCTAAGAAGCCTCTCAATTCTATGATTGTTTTTGGCGTGGGAAAATCCCTGATAGCTTGGATTTTCTCCATATCAACCTGTACTCCTTCTGCACTGATTATGTGCCCTAGATACAACATTTCCTTCATGCCAAATTCACACTTGGACATCTTCGCGTAAAGTGAATGTCCTTCTAGAATGCTCAATACTTCGTCCATATGTTTCAGATGTTCCTCCCATGTTTTCATGTAAATCAAGATGTCATCAAAGAATACTAGCAAAAACTTACGTAACTGAGATCTGAAAGTATGGTTCATGCATGACTGAAAAGTAGATGGAGCATTGGTAAGTCCAAAAGGCATGACCAGGAATTCATAGTGACCATAGTGACAACGAAAAGGTGTTTTAGAAATGTCTTGATCCCTTACTCGGATCTGATGGTACCCCAAGCGAAGATCAATCTTTGAAAAGTATTTGGCACCCCATAGCTCGTCCATGGGTTCATAAATCCTAGGTATGGGATACATGTTTTTGATGGTATTTTTGTTGAGTGCTTTGTAATCGATGCACATTCACAGTGTGCCATCCTTCTTCTTGACTAAGACCACTGATGATGCAAAGGGGCTAGAGTTGGGCCAAATGTATCCAAGATCTAGTAATTCTTTGATCGTCTTCTCGATCTCATCCTTATATCTTTTGGGATGAAAATAAGGAGTGGTGATGACTTCTCGTGTCCCTTCCTCTAGCTCAATGATGTGCTCAAAGCCCCTATTTAGCGGTCTACCTGCTGGAAGGTCCCGAAATACCTTTTCATGTTTCTGTAATAAATCTTGAATATCATCTGGGTGTTGTGTGTTGTTCTCTAGGGGTTCCCTAAAGGTTACCAAACATTTTGCAGCCCATTCTATGTCATCCTGTTTGAGTACTGCCTCCATTCTCTGTGAAGAGACTGGTTTTCGCGGATAAGTGTTCATTCCCCTCAAAACTACCCGTTTTCCATCTGGAACCTGGAATTCCATTTCCTTTGCTCGGTATTCTGTAGTATATTTCCCTATTGAATAAAGCCATTGAACACCTAATACTACATGTGTATCTACCACATCTACTACATAAAATGAATCTGTCATCTAGTGGTTTCCTAATGTGACATTTAATTTTGGAATCCAATAGTTGCACTCCATGCTGGATTTTTCGGCTACAGCTACAGTTAATCCCTCGAACTTCTCTGTCCGAATACCCCTCTTGGCTACCCAAGCAAAATCAATGAAATTGTGGTTTTCTCCCCCATAAATCAATACTCCCACTCTGTGTCCTTGTATTACTCCTCTGACCCTGAGAGTATGGAATCTAGGTACTCCAGATAACATAGCAATAACTCCCTCTAGTGTATCACCTTGGAGTGACTCTTCCTCTAATGCCCGTAACTCTTATGTTTCCTCCTACCCATAATCCTCCCCATCACTGTCTAAATATATTTTGATGTAGTGAGCCTTGGCCTTCCCTGCGCACGTGTGTCCTAGAACCCATGGTTCCTGACAAGTAAAACATAATTTCTTTCACCTCAAGTCTTTCCTAGTGTCCTTGTCTAACCATGTTTTCTTTGGAAAATCCTATTGGAAAGGTTTCTTGTCCCTGTCCCTAACTGGAAAGTTGGTTTTGAGAGGGAACCTATTCTTCAGAACATAACCTTGGAGATATATGGCTCGGCTAATGGAATCCTGTAGAGTGGGGTGTTTGTAGGCTTTCACCCATCCCCATAGTGGCTCTGTTAGGGCCTCAGTAAACAACATCGTCAACCGGCTCTCTGACACATATGCTACCATGACCGCTATCCTCTGGAATTCTAAGATGAAGGCCTCAGCACTACCTGTCTGTTTGAGTTGAGCCAAATCTCTGAAATGTATCTCTGGATCTTTCCTATCGAACCTCTCCATGAGTTTATGAGTGAACTCACCATAGGAGTGGATGGTGTTGTGACCCAATGTCACTAATCCGTGGTACCGCCACTCATGAGCCTCTCCATCCAGATGGAGTGTATCCAATTTAATGGCATCTATCTCTGTCATGGGATTGAGTTGGAAGTAGGTATCCAACTTTTGAACCCATATCCTCGCTGAACCTCCGCGAGTCCCATCAAAGTTCGAAATGGTCAACCTGCCTAAAGTTTTTTGCAGTTCATAGTTATGATTAGATCCCTTGTTGAAGTTCATGGGCCTGTTCTTACTCTTCATGTTGCAAAAATCTGAAAAAGACATGGCTGCATGAAATTCGTCCCCTAAGTCCCTGTACTCCTATAAATAGGCCCCAAAGGGTTCACTAGGCTCTACCTACATGACTAGTACTGATACTGCATTTGCTAAGAATTGAGGTATAGTCGGCCTGTTGGAAGGTATGTTATATATGGGGGGTGTATTATGTATATTGGTGTATGCAACCTTCCCACTTCTTCTTGTAGACCCTCTATCTACAGGTGAGAGAGGTGTACTGCTGTTACATGGTTCTGGTTCATTGATAATCTCTTGATTGCATTAAGTACCTATTTTTTCCCTTTGGCTAAGTCTTGTAATGCAGATACTAGGTTGCGAAAATCCATCTTGTCCTCATCTTCTCCCGTTCCTTTTCCCATATTAGAGTGTATACCTGTCTGTTCCATGTTTGAGTTGATATCTTTTAGTTGGATATCCTCAAATTCCTCCTTGTACCTACTCTTCCTTCTCCTATAGGTTATGAAAGTATATTCTTCTATATTCATTTACTTTTCATTTCTTAAGCCCACAGCTGGCCAAGAATATATCTTTGATACCACTGTAATATCCCAAATACTAATATTTTCTAATTCTATGTAAAATTTCTGAATAACCAGGCATGCAAAACTGCCATGCAAAATTGCCCTAAATTATAGCTGAATTTAGGGTTAGGGTTTGTAGGAAAGATTGTAACACTTACCACTGATAATCCAGATGCTCCTGATAAAATACGCATGCAAGATAAGTCAAGTTGATGAAGTAATAACCCATTTTTCCAGCGTAATGCCCCCAATAGTCTGGATCAGTTAAGGATGGCGTTTTTGGTGGAGGGGTGGTCTGTTGGAGCTGCAAATTTCTCGGAGTGTAGATGTTCCCGTGCCGAAGAGAATATCCGGAGCATGCAGAAGATTTGACCTCTCTAAGTACCATAGCGAATTGGTTCACTTGACTGGTGTTCATGCCCTCCCTCTTCTTTGTTATGCTGCTAGCTGCTCTAGGTGAGCAAACCGGTGGTTGATAATCACTAAAAGCAGTATAGTGATCTTGTCGGTGAGGATGTAGGCCACATGTGGAAGAAATATGGTGATCCAGGATCCCGGTGAATGACTTGGGGTTTTCCAGCTAAATTCCCCCCAACTGTATGGATGAACCTGCAAATAATCTTCTAGCATACACTAAAACATTGAATAATGATGAATAAAATAGATGCGGTGCATTAGAGGAAATTTGGGGTCTAAAATGGGCCTTATAAGAAAACGTGCCAAAATAAGTTTTTGTGAGTTGGAATTCAAGAACCAATAGAATTTCAATAAAATAAGTCAACCATAATGGTTGAATTGACATATTTGTCATTAAAAAAAACTACTTTTTTTGTTCGTATTTTCGACATATCTCATTGTGTTTTTACTCAAATTTCGATCGGGAGAGCTCGTTGGATGCGGAATTTGATTCCGCATCCAACGAGTACCCACACTGCATACTTTTGACAGACCCCACTGCCCCAAAAACAAGAAATATCTAAAAAAAACGTGATGATGATGTCATCATCACGCTTTTTTCAGGTATTTCTTGTTTTTGGGGCAGCGGGATCCGTCAAAAGTATGCAGTGTGGGTACTCGTTGGATCCGGAATTTGAAGCTCTCCTGATCGAAATTTGAGTAAAAACACAATGAGATATGTCGAAAATACGAACACAAAAGTAGTTTTTTTCTTTCTTCCTCCAAAATTAATCAATATTATTTTATTATTTTAACTATTATTTTATTATTTTCCTTAGGAGGCCCATTTTAGACCCCAAAATTCCTCTAATGACAAACCTGGATGGTTTATCCTGAAGGAGACTAGGGCAGATATTGCAATGTTGAACCCTCGTTAGTTGAAGAATCCGTCCTCAACCTCAACTGTTGTACCTGCATGCTGTGCTGCTACTCAAATATCCAAATCAATCAATAATAAACATAGGTATCTCTTTAGGCTCCCTCATCCTTCTTAAATAGATCCTTATGCGCTTTTAGGGTTCGCATGTCACTTTTAGGGTTTGTGCTTTTACTTTTGCATGCATGTGATTCTAATTTGATGTTGACTTTTAAGCCCAAAGAGAAAAGGCTTCTTCTAGTCTACTGTTGGATTTAGTACTGAATGTGTGTCCCGAGTTGTTCTAAGTACCAAATGTGCTCAGTCAATCCCCTCTTATGTAGTACCCGCTCGAACCTATGGGGATTAAGTAGGTTAGCGGGTGTTTTGTTGCCTAATATGACGAGGACATTACAAGATGATAGAGAATTATTGGAAAGAATGTTGGGGTTCAATAATTCACATCCTTCTCCTCGTATTCTTGCACTGCATTGCTACTTTCAGTGTGGCCCCTCCTCTAATGGACATTACAGTGTCTGCTCTCTACCTTATCATTGATCAATGCAACCAAGCTATTTAGCTCACTAGATTAGAGCATATGGTGAGATTAATTTCATTCTCATTCAACAACACTTGCTCTACATATTTTGTATCATTCTCTACATAGTAAGTAACTTGAATCCCTCTACAAGCATTGGAGAAGGAATACTAATTTTCAGTATGATCATGGGTTTTTGAATTTTTCTCTGATATTATGACAATGGCTTGAAAAGAATAGGTGACCCTTCTTTTAATTCTCAGTGAGCTTAGCTTTTGTAATATGGAAGGATTATTAACATCTCTAGTCAAATGCTCTCTGCTCGAAATTCTGTAATCTATAATATTTGTAATTGATTGCCTTAGAATGATGAGTTTTTACCCAGTGAATATACTTTTCCCAACTTAAAAAACTATCATATTAATGATTATAATTATGACTTTTGAAATGGGTTTTTGCATTCATGACAAGATTAAAATTTTGGAAATGTGTTTTTGCTATGTAGCACCATATGGCGTTTTGGTGGTTGCACTTTAATGGATCCTGATGAATAGTCAATGAGGATTTAAAATAAATTACAATTTGATTACTCCACTAAAGAAATAAATTTGTTGGCATGTAATAGATCTCTATCATTGGAATAATGATAAAGACACCCATCCTTGGGGTTCTACTACACAAATATGGAAGGAAATTGATCCTTCCTTTCTGTGTAGCCAAGGATGATTTATTTATTCTATTTAAAAACCTTTAGTATCTTTCAGTTTTCCCTTTACAATTTTCCCCCCAAAATGTTCTATTGGCTCCAAACCCTATGCGCCCAAAGCAAATCGAAGCAATGGGTTAACAAAATGAATGTGGGAATGGAGTAATTCAGTAATTAGGGGCTTGTTTTTTTCTATTTATAGTTATTGGTTTATATCTAGTTACTGGGTTATCTCTCCCTTATATCTCTTTGAGGGGAAAAAAATAGGGTGAGTTCTACCTTATGGGACCTTCATTTGCAGGTTTTACTTGGCCCTGAGAAAGCATTGCTAAACATGCTATGGTTATGTTGCCAAGGCTTGGAATATTTGATCTTGTTTTTCCAAATTTGAGGCATCATTCAACACCATGTCCATTTTTTTATTGAAGGTCTCAACCACAAGATCCTTTTTTACTTTCAAATTAACTTCAATAGCTAGGTCGCTTTCTGGCATAGGTAGAAATACCTCCTTTGAGGCACAAATAGAACCTTCCTATGTAAGGATCAGCAAGTCCCCACTTTGAATTTTTAATACCATCAGGTACACACTTCTGCTCGAATGTTTTGGATTTTACAGTTCGTTTCATTTAAAAAACATCTGGACAATAATCAATATAGGATTTATCACTATCATTCTCACTATGACCTAGAGTTTTATGTGCATTATTCTGCACTTTGGTATTTGGATACTCACATGCCAGTGTTAGATATACTCATAATTTTCCATAATTCATCAGTTATACCATTGGATGTGGATATAATATTCTTTAGTTCCTTTGTTTTAATCGTACTTGTCATTTCAGGAACATCTAGAAAGTAGTTAGTACAGGGATTTCCACTTGCATTCTCACAATGAATTGGAGCTTGATGTGTTTTACTCTGTGCACCATCATGTGTGAACTATTTAAACCATATACCATGTTGATGTTTGAGATACTTGTGTTGTTCACTAAGTTGTCAAGTATACTTTTGGAGGCAGTATGGTCTAATGGATTTGTTTCCACGATGCTTGGCATTTCCAAAATGTCTAGAAATTAATAAACAGAGACTTATCACTAATATTCTCACCACAAAATGGAATTTGGTATGTACTTATCTCCCCTTCGGTAGATAGAATACTCAAACCAGAAAAAACATTGATGTTGGAGGTACTTGTGATGTTCTCTGAATCTATTTTCCTACCACTACTTTTTTGCAAAACCAAATTAAGACTTTTTTAAGAAACTTCCACTGTACCATGTCATATGATTTTTTGTGAGGTCTAGTTTGATGACTATTTTGTCTTTATTGCTCATTTTCATGGAAAGAATTGCTTCTTGGAAAATTACCAAATTGTCTGCTATTTTTCATCTTGCCTCAAAACCTAGATTGTTCAGTATGAATAATACTCTTCATGATCAGTTTTAATATTAAGGAAATTGTGTTGGGAATAATTTTGTCAGAAGTGTTGCAAATAGATACTGGTCTAAAGCTTTCAAATCTGGAAGCTTTTAAACTATATCTCTGCAACTCGAGCCATATCATTACCTTGAACCTAAATGCATTTTCTATGCAATTTTTCAAGTTGATAAAGTTTAACAATCACCCCATCATATTAAAATACACGACTTATACGCTTCAATATGGTTGTTATTGTGTATCCTATAGCCATCAAACCTCCAAGTAGACAGACACTAATTTCAAATGTAAATCTTGGAGATATGAAAAATGGATTATCTGTAACCCATTCCTCAAACATAAGAATGTACTTACTTGACTATCAGACTGAGAGAGCTTATTTTATAGCTCTAAAATATTCTACAAGAGTTCCTCTCACCTCTCACCCAAGCTTGTCATTTTATCTGAAATAAATAATAGCCTTGATATTAAAATCCATGTAGAGAGTCCAATGTTTTGTCATCATATCTTTTGATATTTCCATTTCTCCATTACCAATGTAGAATATATTACAAGGTGTGTACAATCCAAAATCCTATGCTTATATTTCTCTATTGCAAGCCTGCATTCACAAAAAGTGGGTACCCAAGGAAAACTAGTCCATGATCACATCAACCACAATCAATTTTAATGCCATGACAACACCCCTTTGTGTAATAGGATCGTGACCATGTATTCCAACTGTGGGTATTTGAATGATGCTCCCAAACTGTCAGAGGAAATGGCATAATGAGATGTCAAGGTCTCACATATGAGGTTTTGAGGTTGTTTTATCATATGAGGCTTGCTAGAGCCCAACCGAATGAATTGATATATTTATTATGTATTATCATATTATGTGGTATGATTTCCATTTTAATATTTGACATTGGATGTAGTTTCATTTTCTTCATAACTTCATGCCATGGTCCAAGGCGATTTTTATGTATGATCATGATTCAATGATATACTTTCGTATAGCTTATAATGCAATTTTGGGATTCCAAATTTCAAATATGCTATTTCACATTATTTTAGTGTAATCTTTAAGTCTAATATAACTTCAATACAAAAAATAACATATTTCTACAAATACTTTACTTTTTATATTTTTCTATAAGTCTAGTATGTATTGGGTTGACTGATGAGTTTTTTTCATAGTCACAAGTGATGTTTGACTGGTGGGATAAAACAAATCTTGTGTTGAGTTAATTCGGGTGCCTTTGCTTAAAAAGTTTGGATTAACCTCTTATCACCAATGATCTTAGCTTTTCAACTTATAAAAACAACGCATTCTCTCCCTTGAAACAAACTATATTCAATATTCTCTCCACCTCTACATCTAATATGAGATTGTGCACTATGCTCTCCATTAGTTGAAGGCACCTTAAATTGTTGGTGAAGAAATGATGGCAACCTATTATTCAACCTTGCATATATTATTAGACCATGCATATGTTGGAATATTGGACAATACTGAGACTGGGGGGGTGAATCAGTATTGATAACTTTTAACAATTAAAACCACTTTTAATTTATCCATTAACACACATGAACAACAAGAACACACAGAACACAAATTTATCGTGGAAACCCAATTGGGTAAACCACCAACACTTCCTATTACTACAAAATTGTATTTACAAAAAAATTATGTCTACTTCTATAGACAAGGATGGTACCACACCCTATTTACCACCAACTATTGGAAGGAGGCTACGACCCCCTGTTTTTATTAGTTGTTACTGAAAGGATGCTACTACATCCTATTTACCAACTACTACTAGAAGGAGGCTACGACCCTCTTGCAGGCTTGTGCCCTTGCACCACCCTGCCACCCTAATATATTTTTTTCAATCTTCCATATCTCTTTTTCCTTTAATCTCTATGACAAATAATTCTACACGTCATTGGTCTCTGCCTCTTCTAGCTGTTTTTATGATCTGGATTACAGAGACGACTTCTTTCACTCAACACTCTATCTATAAATACCCTCTAACACATTTTCTGTGAATGCGTCTCTCCATCTTTGCCCCTTTTCATTCTTAGATCGTGCCTCTTCATGAAAACTCAATTCTTCACTTTAACAATTCTTTAACTCTATTTAGTTTTATCATTCATACCTTTCTGCAACAAAATCTTACTAAAATTTCCTCTCCGCAATGATAATTCTTAACCATAAATTCTTCTGAATTTGCCTTTTTCGCAATGATATTTTTGCAACAAAAATCCTTCTGTAATTGCCTTTTCGCAACAGATCCTTTCTGTAACCATCCTAAGTCATTGATCCATTGCGGACTCTTTCCTGTCTGTAGATATGAGATTGAATTGTGGATTGCAGACGCACGTTTTGAATTTTCTCAATAAGTCCTTTCACAATTTCCTTTCTGCAACTATCTTTCTGCAAGGTACCTTCCACATAGTTTATTTCTTGCAGACTCTTCTATAAGCGTTGATCTGAGATCATATGCAGATTGCGGATTGCGGATGTGCATTTTGATTTTTCTTAGAAATGTCCTTCTGCAACTACCTTTCCGCAAGATACTTTTTGCATAGTTGATTTCTTTATGGACTCTTCCTTGGTCGTTGATATTTATATCAGATGCAGATTGCGGGTTTTCCAAACTTCTTGAAAATGCTTCTGCAATTTCCTTTTTGCAATATTTCTTTCGCACCGTCGATCTCTTGCGGAGTCTTTCCTGGTCATCGATCTTCCGTATTGTGGGTTTATAAAATCTCAAACATTACTTCTAGAATTCCCTTTCCGCAATTTTTCTTCCATAAATGTCGATCTCTTGCGGATGCTTTCCTGATCGTTGATCTTTTAGATTGCGGGTTACAGATTGTGGGTTCACTACTGAACGTTGATCTACAATCAAATGTGGGTTTTTGAATCTTTAGTATTCTTGTGCAGAAATCATTCACCACCGTCGATCTTCTCAAAATAGCCTTCCGCAATTTCTCTCGACTCGACCGCCGATTTCTTTGTGGGTTCACTCCAGACCGCCAATCTACAATCAAATGCGGATTGCATTATAACATCGTGGATCTCTCTACAACCGTATATCTTATGCGCACTTTTTTCTAACCTTCCAATTTTTTCATTGTCACCTATTCCAAAAGGTAGGGGCCCTGACAAGTCATCTCGGGCTCTAGGATGGTGACTTCTCATGGAGTCCAAGCACCTAGAGCCCCCACAAACGCGTCAAATAACCATAGTGAATCTAGTGCATATAAACACACACAAAATCAAACCCACTGCCAATGTGGGATAAATTGCATTCGTCAAATCAATCTCCACCATTGATCATCTGATCGGATGGTTGTTGAGTCTTCGTAATGAATTCTTCTACAGATCCTCATCTCCTCTGCATCTTGCATCAATCGACCGCTACTCCTTGAACTACCATCTGCTGCAGATACTCATCTCCTCTACCTCTTGCTTCGATTCGACTACTACTCATCGAACTACCATGCGACTTTGTAATTCCTTTGTCTTACATTGAGTTTTCCGTGTCATCATGTTCACTGGTTATTCCTTTGTCATTGTTGAACTCTTTTGACATCAATTGAGAATTGTTTTCAACATTCTCCCCCTTTGGCATTGATGGCAATATTCTCTGTTAGCTAATTTCCTCCCCCTTTGAAATCAATCACACAGGATTCCTTCTGACGTCTCCCCCTGTCATCATATCTCCCCATGAGATTACACTTCTACTTCTACAATTGTTGTAAGGAGATTACTCCCAACTTTTGTCTAAGATGCTCAAAACATTCCTTGGTTAGTGGCTTGGTAAAGATATCAACAATTTGTTATTTTGTGTCAACATACTCTAGCTTGACTACCTTATGGGATACTTGTTATCTTAGGAAGTGATACTTTATTGGTATGTGCTTTGTCTTGGAGTGCATGACATGATTTTTTGACATATTTATGGCACTGGTATTATCACAATTTATTACTATTGGGTGATCATACTTCACAAGTAAGTCTTGTAGTGTCTGTTTCATCCAAATGACTTGAGTGCAACATGCCGCAGCGACAATGTATGTGGCTTTTGCTATGGAGAGTGAAATGGAGGATTGTTTCTTGCTTGAACAAGATACCAAACAATTTCTCAAGAAGAATTCTGCTCCACTGGTGCTTTTTCGATCATCAAAACTTCATGTCCAATACACATTAGTAAATGATTTCAAGACAAAGTCTTGTCTTTTTTGGTACCATAACCCATACTCCAAACAACCTTTCAAATATTTGAAGATTCTTTTTATTGTTGTTACATGTGTTTCTTTGGGGCTTGATTGGAACCTAGTAACCAAACCTACAGCTTGCATCACATCTGGTCTTGTAGTTGTCACATATAGCAGGATTCCTATCATAGATCTCTACATGGTATGGTCCACTTCCAGAGACTCGTCGTCCTTAATTAATTTACAACCTATAATCGTAGGAATACTAACAGGTTTGGATTCTTCCATCTTACATTTTTTAAGCATTTCTTTGATGTACTTAGTTTGAGAGATAAAGATTCCTTTCTCTATTTGGTAAACTTGTAATCCCAAAAAGAATGTTAGTTCACCGAACATTGACATTTCGAATTCCTTCTTCATTTCAGAAGCAAAGTTTACACTTAGTATTTGTAAATTGCTTCCAAATATGATGTCATCTACATAAACAACAACAATGATCATATTTTCATCTTCGATTTTTAAGTTGAGATTACTTTCAGTGGCCCCTCTCTTAAATCCTTGTTGCTTTAAGTAGTTGTTCAACCTTGAAAACCACGCCCTTGGAGCTTATTTGAGGCCATAGAGTGCCTTTTTCAATTTACGAACATAATCTTTGTTTTCTGATTAGAGAAAACCTTCAGGTTGTTCAATATAAACCTCTTCTTCTAGTTTTCCATTGAAAAATGAAGACTTGACATCCATTTGATATACTTTAAAATTTCTATGGCATGAAAGTGTTAAAAACATCTTTATTGCCTCAAGTCTTGCTACATGGGCATAAGTTTATTCAAAATCAATCCCTTCCGTTTGAGCATACCCTTTACATACTAATCTTGCTTTGTTCTGTATCACTTGACCATCTTGAATGAATTTGTTCTTGAAAACTCATTTGGTCCTTATAATATTTTTGTCTTTGGGTCTTGGGACAAGTTCCCAGGTTTCGTTCTTCTCAATTTGATCCAATTCTTCATTCATGTCTTTGATCCATTCATCATTCTTGTTGGCTTCTGTAAATTTTTTAAGTTCCACTACTGAGAGTAAGGTTTGTTCATTAAATGGTAGTTGTCTCCTTGTATTGACTCCACCATCTTTTTCACCGATGATCTATGTCTCAGGATGATCCTTCTGTACTCTTCTAGATGGAGTGTGTGTATCAGATCTTGGATAATCTTCTTGAATTTCCTATGTATCTTCCTCCTCTAATTCTTCTTCTTCATCATGAATACTTTCATCTTTTTGTAGGTCTTCCTTTTCTTCATCATTTGTACTTACATCACCATCATGACTTCTTATTCTTCTTGGTTTTATGTCATCTATTCTTACATTTGCACTTTCTATGATCTTGTGTAACCTTTTATTGTAACATCTATACGCCTTCTTGGTGGATGAATATCCTAAAAACATTCCTTCATCAGACCTAGATTCAAACTTGCCAAGATCATCCTCATTCCTTTTAATGTAGCAATTGCTGCCAAATACTTTGAAATACTTGACTGAGGCTAGTCTTCCATACCCTAGTTCATAAGGAGTCTTGTCCTTATTCACTATGAGTTTCCCTCTATTAAGTATATAGAAAATTGTGTATACTACTTCTCTCCAATATGCATATGACAACTTTGCTTCACTAAGCATTGTTCTGGAAGCTTCTTGGACTATTCTATTCTTCCTTTCAACAACACCATTCTACTGAGGAGTCTTTGCAGCTGAAAATTGTCTTTTAATCCCATGTATCTCACAAAACTCATTGAATGCGTTTGAGGTAAACTCTCCGCCATTGTCAGATATGCAACACTTGATTTTATGATTTGTCTCATTTTCAACCATTGCTTTGAAGATTTTGAACTTTTCAAAACCTTCTGATTTTTCTTTGAGAAAAGTTACCCAAGTCATCCTTGTGTAGTCATCAATGAGCAGCATAAAATAGTATTCTTCTTGCAGAATTTTTAGTCCTTGTTGGTCCACAAAGATCAGTGTGAACTATTTCCAGAGGATGTGAGGTCATATGTTCTTTTCTTTTGAAACTGGATTTAGTTTGTTTCCCATGTTGACAATGTCTACAAATTGATTTTAGAGCTTTTACAATTTTAGGCAAGTTTCTCAAAGCTTATTTCTTACTTACCTTGACAAGGTTATCAAACTTTAAGTGTCCCATCCTTTTGTTCCATAACCAAATTTCATCAACCATACTCAAGTAACATTGATTTTCATTTTCTAGGATGTATACATTGCTTGAATTCCTTACAGTAGTGTTAACAATACTTCATGAGTCATTTTTTCTGATTTCACCTTTCTCAGAGTAAAAAATATAGATATGCCATTGGTCACATGTTTGAATTACACTAAGGAGATTAGGCTTCAGGTTTTCTACCAGCAACACATTTTCTGCTTTGATCTTACTATTGACAATAATTGTACCTTTGCCAATTGTTTTGGAAGTCATATTATCTCCAAATGTGACTCTACCCTTATTGTCTTTTCTTAGTTTTATGAATTTGTTTGGGTCACATGTCATATGTTTTGAATACCCACTATCCAAATACCATAGATTTTGTTTCTCTGTTGCGCATAGGGAAATCATGGAACTCTCCTTTTCTTTGTGTTTCTTCCAATCTATCTTTTGTTTTTTGTCTTCAAACTCATTTGCAATAGTCTTCTTTGTAGGAGTCATCAATTTACAATCTCTTTCCATATGTCCATGGTTATTATATTTGTAACACTCTAGGTCATATCTTTGAAGGAGTGTAAAACGGTTATGATTCCTTTCTTTTGGTTTGTCACTAGGTGAATTCTTCTTGTATTCACGAAACTTTCCATGGGGTCCACAATTTAGGGCTTTATGACCAAAGTTATTACAAGAGTAACAATGACCAAGGAAGATCTGTTGATATATGCTCATCATTGGTTTCTTAGCCATCACATTAATCATGTTTTTGTCATGAGAGTTTGGAATAGATTTCTTGCTTCCTTCCTTCTTAACTAGACTCTTTAGTGCAACAGCGTATCTTTTTTATTTCCACCTTGGTTTGTGAAAGAATAATAGTTTGGCCTATATCCTAGTCTAGATTTATCATTTGAAGGTCTTTGGCTATTTAGGATATCATCTAAGATCTTTGATATGCCCTCAAATTTTGATTTCATAGCTTCTTCATCAAGCTTTTTCCTAAACTGCATGATCTCTTCTTCAATCTTTTCAAATTCTTGTATTCTTCTCTTGAGCTACAAATTTAGGTCCTATTCAATATTTTTGGGCTCTAGAAGTTGACTCTCCAACTCACTAATGACATGGTTTTACTTTTTGTTTTTTCTTCTGCATTTTTCAACTTCTTCAAGAGCACTAATGAGTTCATCTTTTAAGTCTACTTCACCTTCCTCATTTGATTCACCATTCTGATCTTGAGTGTCTACTCCCATGAACACAATTTATGTTTCTTCAACTCCACTTATATCTTTATCTTCACTATCTTCCATAGTGTAAAGAATTTTATTTTTCTCAAAGTACTTCTTTTTGTTTCCATTTTACCATTTTTGAACTTCCTTGAGGCTTCTTTCTCATCACTATCATCTTTTTTAGGGTAAGGACATTTTGAAGCAAAGTGTCCAATTCTCCCACATCTAAAACAATTTAGGGGTAGCTTTCCTTTGTATTTTCTAGTACCTCTCTCAAGTTTTTTAATAAATAGGGCTTCTTCATCATTTGAAATCTCTAAATGGTTTTTGGATGGGGCTTCAGACTTCTTTGATTCATTTATGGCTTTGAATGCTGCCTCTTTTCTTGAAGAATCATTATGTCTCATTCTCATCTCATATGCAGTGAAGATCCCATGTAGTTCATCTACTTTTAAGGAATCAAAGTCATCTCATTCTTCTAGAGTGGACACCTTTGAGTCATACTTTGTCACGTCCCCTCATCTCCAATGGGTACGCGACTGCGGTGCTACGACAATCATTTAAACGGGGAAACTAGCCCCATGAAAATAATAACAAATGCATTGGAAATAAGAACATACAGAGATGCATAATTCAATCTATAGTGGAAGCAAAAACATTCATGAAATGCATTCAACATGTTCATCATATTTCATTAAGCAAATACAAATGCAGAGATTAACACAAGAGATACTTATCTTGGAAGAAGCTTGTCCCGCAACCAACTATGTCGCTGCAATGTTCCACCCAACCATAGGCCAGTGTGCTCATCAATCTCTCAGTAGCACTAGCACCCCCAATCTAGGCATGATTCCCACAAGGAATAAGGGAACACTAGAAGGATCACACATAGCCAAAGACATGTCAAAATCAAGCCAAGACAGAACTACATTTGGGTCTATCAAGCTGCTAAAGAGGTGGAATGGTTGAATTTCTAGGCTAGTGATCTCAACCATAGAGCTATGGACACCTACACAAGATCTAGCTTGGATTTCCCAACACTTAGACACCCAAAACAAGGAAGCATCCCCTTCTCCGCTACATACTCCCTTAGGATATGCCTTCCATTCCAGTGTTATTCAGGGTGTGCAAAGAAGAAAATCTAGCTCCTCTTGATCTAGTTGTGAGGTTCCTTTCCACACTAGGTTTATCAAGCTAATTCCTCCTCAATTCCACTCCAAACTGGTTCACACCCAACCAAAGGATCCACTAACATCAAGATGCAAATTCTGGGTTTGAGGAAAAAATGTTTTGCATCCAAAAACGATAATGGTGAATGGGGAAAAACAACCCTCTGACAGCAATTTAATTTTCAGAAACTTCTATGGGCTTCACGTGGGAAAAAACGAACTCAACCAACCCCCAAAAATCATGGGTCTCTTCTGCAATTAGTTGTGCAACCCAAAAACAGGTTTTCCCAGTCGGGTAACGAGGAAAAAAAAACAAAAACGTCAAGCAAGGAGCCCATCCACTGATCTTTTCAAAAACGGCTTCCTAGTGATGAGGAAAATGAAGAACACTGCAAAAATGTGAATGGAGAATGCACAAGAGCTCCAAAAACGCGAGGAAGAGAAAAATTTGGATGCCTCGTAGAATGGGCATACGTTTTTGGGTTTTTACTTGCCCAGGAAGTCAAAACATGTTTTTCCAAAATGGGTGCTCTGCCCAATTCAAATTTTTCCCATACTCTTCCCATTCCCATGCAATAACTACCTCAACCAATTTCTGGCATAAATAAATGATTGGGGAAAAAAACAAGAAATGGGTAGTTGACAGTTTTGATGGGTTCTCCCTTTGACATTTGGATTTTTCCCATTGGCTCAAAGGTTTGAATACCCCCCCTTATCCTCAGGAAATCATCCCCCCATCGCTTTAATGTTGCATTGGCATAGCTGGTTGTGGATATTTTAATTAAATTTCATGTTTACATGATGTCCAAAATTATAATGTGCCTGACTCACATGAAATACCATCGACAACGATTTTTTAATCGCCGAAACATAAAACACTAAATTGATGGTGGGATTTTTCCTTTAGCTCCACAGCACGATTAAATACAATATTTACATCATATACATTTTTAATGCAAATGGGGTCAAAACTGGGGTGTTACATACTTCATTGGAAATGTTCTTAGTACCTTGTCGACTACTTCTCTTTCTTTTACTTCTCCTCCAAGACCTCTAATATAGTTTAAAACTTCATCTACTCTTAGAAGGTATTCTCCAATATTTTCTTCTTCTTTCATTTTTAGGCTTTCAAACTGTCATTTATATATCTGAAGCTTGGATTCTTTGACTTTGGATTCCCCTTCATAGACAATCTTTAACTTACCCCAATCTTGTTTGGAAGTCTTTCATCGCATTATTTTTACAAACTCAGAGTTTTTTAATCCACTCAAGATGACATTTAGGTATTTTGCATTACCTTCATATTGGTCTAGGTTTTGTCATAGTCACAAGTGATGATTGACTGGTGGGATAAAACAAATCGTGTGTTGAGTTAAGTTTGGTGCCTTTGTGATCCGGTGGATTATTCATCTTCAAAAAATTACACTGATCCAATATGGTACAATGGTTATTAATCTATGGTTCAAAGAACATAACATCGCATGGTGCGCGGTTCGGCATAACATCGCATGAGGCGTGGTTCGGCATAACATCGCATGGTGCGCGGTTCGGCATAACATCGCATGGTGCGCGGTTCGACATAACATCGCATGGTGCGTGGTTCAGCATAACATCGCATGGTGCATGGTTCGACATAACATCTCATGGTTCGAACGGTCAAGTCTTATGGTTAAGACTTGGCATTTGGCGATTTGTGCACCGTCAAGAGGTAATATAAAATGGTTTGTAACATGATCGCGTAGTTAGTGGCAACGTTTTGGTGGTCTTGTGCACCGTCAAGTGGAACCTTGAATGGTTCGTGAAAAGCCCGTGCGGTCAAGTGTATGCCCTCTAGCGGTCTTGTGCACGGTTAAATGGCACTATTATGGCGGTTGGATGAGGGTGCGCGGTCACATATGCTGCGACATTTGTGGAGTTTAGTTATATGTTGCGACAACGGATATAACATTTGGAACAACTCTAATATGTGACAGATATCCATTGTGTGGCGGGCTAGCAATACCATACATGGTATTAGTGGAACCGTTGGGAACCCCTGCCACATTTGGCGAAATAGAAATGAATGTAACGTACAGCTGGTTGAAACGTTTCGACGGAAATTAAAAGATAGCATATGGAATATGAAAAGACGGGTAGCAGACGAGTCAAACCCATTACTATCCTCCCACTGAACGCTTAAATAGACGTTTCTGGCTCTAGTGAGGGGGGGGGTCAGATTTTTGAAGGCACGGAGCATCGCTTTTCTGTTATGAGAAGCTTGCAGAGAGAAGCACCGAGAGTTTTGTTGTGAAGTGACCAGATGTTGTTGCTGTGGAAGTCGACATTCTCTATTATAATTTTGGCTTTATTTGCCTCTTGAAGGCTAATTGTAATTTCCAGAAGAGAGGTCTTGAAGACTTTGTACAACATTCTGTTCACAGTTGCTGAAGTTGATTCCAGAACCATTTTTGTACCATTTTAAAGAGATTAATTGGATCGGTACCTGTTGGAGAGGGACCCGGAGACGTAGCCCAGTGAAGGGGGTGAACTCTGTTATCAACTTCTGTTGTGACTCTCTGATTCTATGTTTTTTTTCCCACATCTGTTTATCAGTCTTGATTTTTATTTTTGTTTTAAGCATTTAATTTCTGTTAATGCTATTTCATGAATTAAGCAAACTGGTGAATGCATTCTTTAAAAAATTTTAATGCACTCAAGTTGAGATCCGACGGATCACTTTGCTTAAAAGGTTTGGATTAACCTCTTATCACCAATGATCTTAGCTTTTCAACTAATAAAAACAACTCATCTCTCCCTTGAAACAACCTATATTCAATATTCTCTCCACCTCTACATCTAATATGAGACGATGCACTATACTCTCCATTAGTTGAAGGCACCTTAAATTGTTGGTGAAGAAATGATGGCAGCCTATTCTTCAACCTTGCATATAACATTAGACCATGCATATGTTGGAATATTGGACAATACTGAGAGGGGCGGGAGGGAGAGGTGAATCGGTATTGATAACTTTTAACAATTAAACCCACTTCTAATTTATTCATTAACACACATGATCAACAAGAACACACGGAACACAAATTTATCGTGGAATCCCAATTGGGTAAACCACCAATACTTCCTATTACTACAAAATTGTATTTACAAATAGTTTATGTCTGCTTCTACAGACAAGGATGGTACCACACCCTATTTACCAGAAACTACTAGAAGGAGGATACGACCACCTAGTTTTATCAGTTGCTATTGAAAGGATGCTACTAAACCCTATTTACCAGCTACTACTGGAAGGAGGCTACGACCCCCTTGCAGGCTTGTAGCCTGCCCTTGGACCACCCTTCCACCCTAATATATTTTTGCAAATATTCTAGATCTCTTTTTCCTTCAATCTCTGTCACAAATACTTCTACACGTCATTGATCTCTGCCCCTTCTATTTGTTGTTATGATCTGGATTGCAGAGACGACTTCTTTCACTCAACACTCTGTCTATAAATACCCTTTAACACATTTTTTGTGAATGCATATCTTCATCGTTGCGCCTTTTCATTCTTAGATCGTGCCTCTTCATGAAAACTCAATTCTTCAATTTAAGAATTCTTTAACTCTATTTAGGTTTATCAGTCATACCTTTCCACAACAAAATATTACCAAAATTGCCTCTCCACAATGATAATTCTTCACCATAAATTCTTCTAAATTTTCCTTTTTCGCAATGATATTTCTGCAACAAAAATCCTTCCACAATTTCCTTTCCACAATATATCCTTTCCGCAACCATCCTCAGCCGTTGATCCATTTCGGACTCTTTCATGTCCATCAATCTAAGATTGGATTGCGGATTGCGGACGTGCGTTTTGAATTTTCTCAGCAAGTCCTTCCGCAACTATCTTTCCGTAAGGTACCTTCCGCACCGTTGATTTCTTACGGACTCTTCTCTGACCATTGATCTGAGATCAGATGCAGATTGTAGATTGCAGATGCGCGTTCTAATTTTTCTTAATAAGGTCCTTCCACAATTTCTTTTCTACAACTACCTGCCGCAAGATACTTTCCGCACCGTTGATTTCTTTGTGGACTCTTCCCTAGCCGTTGATATTTAGATAAGATGCATATTGCTTCTTTCTCTTCAATATATTAGGAGCTAAATATTATTTAATGTTATTTACCTTTCTTATTAATCTCACTTTCTATTAAGTTTGGCACATTCCTATGGTTCTAATTTTTTCATTAAATTTAGTGCATTCCTTGTTAAATTTAATGAAGCATAGGATCTTCAAGCCTGCATGAATTCAATAAGAAAAGAAGGATGCAAAAGAGAGAAAAATTTAGTAGAGTTTGATCAATTACTCATGGAAAAATTGCACACACATGGAGACAAAATGGGGAGAATATCATTACATCCATTAATCGGTATGAAATATGTAACACAATGGTGTTACAAATAGGAGAATTTGAATGCCTAAGATAGTACTCGAATCTACTAACCTGGACTAACTCCGGAGCTAACTTATTGTGGGGAAATCACCACTAGAGCTCACTAATGCAACTACATATCATTAAAACAATTCACAACTAGTTAACCGATTGAGTTAGGTGAGAAAAGGTGCCCTACTTTCCTCAAATCATGCAAAGTGGTGCAGGATGAGTGAGAGTGATCTAACTAATGGGAAACCAATCATAAACGAACATAATTGAATACCTACTAGGGTCAATTGCTGGTGGCACTTAGAGTGGGTTCCTAAATTATAGGAATTGGTCCCTAGAGCTCATAAACTCATGCATACTAGTGCATTGAGTGTTAGGTGTCCCTCATATGAGTCTCCCATGCACTAGTGAAGTGACAATAATATCCTAAGATAGGAAAATACAATTAGACTATGTTGGTGAAAGGGAGGATTAATTAGTCATCCCAACACCCCCCCTTAATCCTAACTTGGACAACCTAGGACCTGGAAACTAAGACCAAAGGTCACCCATACAATATAAATGTAAAAAAAATGACTACTTAACAACCAAGGAAATGGGGAAAACCTCATGGGAACACCCCCCCCCACCCCCCTCAAAATAAGTAGGAAAAACCAGGAACAAGCTTTCACATCGAGAGAAAAATTCTTCTTAAATAAAAAAGTTGTGAAAATATTTCTGCAGTTTGCATATATATGGAGCAGTAATACAGTGTGATGGTCCTTGTGTCCACTAGTTTCATGATACTATGCATGTGAACCTCTCCACCTTCTTCCAATATGATGACAAATAGGAGAATAATTGTTTCCTTTGTCTCTTATTTATGGAGGAAGAGTGACATGATCCAATTTGTTCTTCAGTGAGCAGAATTGTTGATCAGACCTTGCCATCATGAAGCATCTCTCTCGGAGTTTGTAGCACCTCTCTGGGAGGAGTGTATTTGCTTGACATAGCGCAAGGATTTCTTTTTTAAACTGAGATATTGTTCTCCTCATGTTAGATGAATCTCCAGTCATGTTCCTAGCTACCTCAGTAACCTTTTGAGACCATTTAGGCCTAGGATTGGGAGTAGGGACTAGAACTAGACCTAGATCTGATTGAACCTCATATTCAATTCCATAAATCGACTCAACTTGGTCCTCTGCTTCAGATTTTGAATTTGAAAAATTAATGAAAACATTATCATGTGCAAAAGGTTTAGGTAGTATGAATTTACCTTCCCTTTCAAATGGCAGCTAAGATTGTACCGGATCTGAGTATGGCAGAAAGTGTGAGAATTCATATGCATTGAAGGCATGGTTTGCAACACCTTTCTCTTTAAGATTCCCAGTTGAGATATCTGAGATATCCACTGAGTCAAGACCAAATACCACTTGATTTGGTGATCCTATATGAGTTATTTGGTATGCAGACAACAAATTTGCTACTAAGGAGGGCACATATAGTACATTCTTGAACACTCCATGCTCTAACTTGATTGAGCCCTTTCCTTCATATTGGATTTGAGTGTCATCTCCCATGTGAATACTTGGACCATCAATAAGTTGCAATCAAGATAATTATTCTTTGGATGCAACCATGTGATTAGAGGCTCCTGAATCAATGAGGAAGGCATGTGATTTTGGAAAACCAGCCTTCAGTTCATGCCATTTCACATCATGATATTTAGTCTTGTCTCTAGATTCAACCTTCATTGTGCCTTCAGGGAGGGCAATATTGTGCTACTCATGGAGTTTTTACATATGATTTATGGTATTCTTCACATGATATTTCTTTGTATGGTCTCCCTTTTAACAGAAGGAGCACTTTCACTTGTCAAAACTCTTATGTTTGTCCTTCTTAGAGCCTGAGGATTCATCTGTTGGTTCAAACTCTTCCTTAGGTTTGAATTCAATGTTAATTTTTTCTTTTCCTTTCTACTTCCTTCTTTCTTGTGTATTCTTTGTATCACTAGCTAAGAGAGCTTGATTTAGAGAGGCTCTGAGGGCTCCCATCTGTATCAGCTTGTCTTTCTCCTATATTAGAGACTATGTGAAGGAATCAAAGGATGGCATTCACTAATTAGGAGTAGTCAGTCTCCTAGAGTAAAAGGTAGATATAAATACTGAGAATTATGGGACACGTTCGATTAGTTGAAGGCACCTTAAATTGAAGGCACCTTACTCTCCATACTCTCCATTAGTTGAAGGCACCTTAAATTGTTGGTGAAGAAATGATGGCAGCCTATTCTTCAACCTTGCATATAATATTAGACCATGCATATGTTGGAATATTGGACAATACTGAGAGGGGCGGGAGGGAGAGGTGAATCGGTATTGATAACTTTTAACAATTAAACCCACTTCTAATTTATTCATTAACACACATGATCAACAAGAACACATGGAACACAAATTTATCGTGGAATCCCAAATGGGTAAACCACCAATACTTCCTATTACTGCAAAATTGTATTTATAAATAGTTTATGTCTGCTTTTACAGACAAGGATGGTACCACACCCTATTTACCAGAAAATACTGGAAGGAGGATATGACCACCTGGTTTTATCAGTTGCTACTGAAAGGATGCTACTAAACCCTATTTACCAGCTACTACTGGAAGAAGGCTATGACCCCCTTGTAGGCTTGTAGCTTGCCCTTGGACCACCCTTCCACACTAATATATTTTTGCAAATATTCCAGATCTCTTTTTCCTTCAATCTTTGTCACAAATACTTCTACACGTCATTGATCTCTGCCCCTTCTATTTGTTGTTATGATCTGGATTGCAGAGACGACTTCTTTCACTCAACACTCTGTCTATAAATACCCTTTAACATGTTTTTTTGTGAATGCATATCTTCATCGTTGCGCATTTTCATTCTTCGATCGTGCCTCTTCAAGAAAAATTAATTCTTCACTTTAACAATTCTTTAACTCTATTTAGGTTTATCAGTCATACCTTTCCACAACAAAATATTACCAAAATTGCCTCTCCGCAATGATAATTCTTCACCATAAATTCTTCTGAATTTTCCTTTTTCGCAATGATATTTCTGCAACAAAAATCCTTCCACAATAGATCCTTTCCGCAACCATCCTCAGCCGTTGATCCATTTCGAACTCTTTCATGTCCATTGATCTAAGATCGGATTGCGGATTGTGGACGTGCGTTTTGACTTTTCTCAGCAAGTCCTTCCACAACTATCTTTTCGTAAGGTACCTTCCACACCGTTGATTTCTTACAGACTCTTCTCTGACCATTGATCTGAGATTAGATGCAGATTGTAGATTGCAGATGCCCGTTCTAATTTTTCTTAAGAAGGTCCTTCCACAATTTCTTTTTTGCAACTACCTACTGCAAGATACTTTCCGCACCGTTGATTTCTTTGTGGACTCTTCCCTAGCTGTTGATCTTTAGATAAGATGCATATTGCTTCTTTCTCTTCAATATATTAGGAGCTAAATATTATTTAATGTTATTTACCTTTCTTATTCATCTCACTTTCTATTAAGTTTGGCACATTCCTATGGTTTTAATTTTTTCATTAAATTTAGTGCATTCCTTGTTAAATATAATGAAGCATAGGATCTTCAAGCCTGGATGAATTCAATAAGAAAAGAAGGATGCAAAAGAGAGAGAAAAATTTAGTAGATACTGATCAATTACTCATGGAAAAATTGCACACACATGGAGACAAAATTGGGAGAATATCATTACATCCATTAATCGGTATGAAATATGTAACACAATGGTGTTACAAATAGGAGAATTTGAATGCCTAAGATAGTATTCGAATCTACCAACCTGGACTAACTCCGGAGCTAACTTAGTGTGGAGAAATCACCACTAGAGCTCACTAATGCAACTACATATCACTGAAACAATTCACAACTAGTTAACCGATTGAGTTAGGTGAGAAAAGGTGCCCTACTTTCCTCAAATCATGCAAAGTGGTGCAGGATGAGTGAGAGTGATCTAAATGATGGGAAACCAATCATAAATGAACATAATTGAATACCTACTAGGGTCAATTGCTGGTGGCACTTAGAGTGGGTTCCTAAATTATAGGAATTGGTCCCTAGAGCTCATAAACTCATGCATACTGGTGCATTGAGTGTTAGGTGTCCCTCATATGAGTCCCCCATGCACTAGTGAAGTGACAATAATATCCTAAGATAGGAAAATACAATTAGATTATGTTGGTCAAAGGGAGGATTAATTAGTCATCCCAACACCCCCCCTTAATCCTAACTTGGACAACCTAGGACCTAGAAACTAAGACCAAAGGTCACCCATACAATATAAATGTAAAAAAAATGACTACTTAACAATCGAGGAAATGGGGAAAACCTCATGGGAACACCCCCCATCCCCCCACCCCCCTCAAAATAAGCAGGAAAAACCAGGAACAAGCTTTCACATCGAGAGAAAAAATATTCTTAAATAAAAAAGTTGTGAAAATATTTCTGCAGTTTGCATATATATGGAGCAGTAATACAGTGTGATGGTCCTTGTGTGCACTAGTTTCATGATATTATGCATGTGAACCTCTCCACCTTCTTCCAATATAATGACAAATAGGAGAATAATTGTTTCCTTTGTCTCTTATTTATGGAGGAAGAGTGACATGATCCAATTTGTTCTTCAGTGAGCAGAATTGTTGATCAGACCTTGCCATCATGAAGCATCTCTCTCGGAGTTTGTAGCACCTCTCTGGGAGGAGTGTATTTGCTTGACATAGCGCAATGATTTCTTTTTTATACTGAGATATTGTTCTCCTCATGTTAGATGAATCTCCAGTCATGTTCCTAGCTACCTCAGTAACCTTTTGAGACCATTTAGGCCTAGGATTGGGAGTAGGGACTAGAACTAGACCTGGATCTGATTGAACCTCATATTCAATTCCATAAATCGACTCAACTTGGTCCTCTTCTTCAGATTTTGAATTTGAAAAATTAATGAAAACATTATCATGTGCAAAAGGTTTAGGTAGTATGAATTTACCTTCCCTTTCAAATGGCAGCTAAGATTGTACCGGATCTGAGTATGGCAGAAAGTGTGAGAATTCATATGCATTGGAGGCATGGTTTGCAACACCTTTCTCTTTAAGATTCCTAGTTGAGATATCTGAGATATCCACTGAGTCAAGAGAAAATACCACTTGATTTGGTGAGCCTATATGAGTTATTTGGTATGCAGACAACAAATTTGCTACTAAGGAGGGCACATAGAGTACATTCTTGAACACTCCATGCTCTAACTTGATTGAACCCTTTCCTTCATATTGGATTTGAGTGTCATCTCCCATGTGAATACTTGGACCATCAGTAAGTTGTAATCAAGATAATTATTCTTTGGATGCAACCATGTGATTAGAGGCTCCTGAATCAATGAGGAAGGCATGTGATTTTGGAAAACCAGCCTTCAGTTCATGCCATTTCACATCATGATCTCTAGTCTTGTCTCTAGAGTCAATCTTCATTGTGCCTTTAGGGAGGGCAATATTGTGCTACTCATGGAGTTTTTACATATGATTTATGGTATTCTTCACATGATATTTCTTTGTATGGTCTCCTTTTTTACAGAAGGAGCACTTTCACTTGTCAAACCTCTTATGTTTGTCCTTCTTAGAGCACGAGGATTCATCTGTTGGTTCAAACTCTTCCTTAGGTTTGAATTCAATGTTCATTTTTTCTTTTCCTTTCTACTTCCTCCTTGCTTGTGTATTCTTTGTATCACTAGCTAAGAGAGCTTGATTTAGAGAGGCTCTGAGGCCTCCCATCTGTATCAGCTTGTCTTTCTCCTATATTAGAGACTATGTGAAGGAATCAAAGGATGGCATTCACTAATTAGGAGTAGTCAGTCTCCTAGAGTGAAAGGTAGATATAAATACTGAGAATTATGGGACACGTTCGATTAGAATTGAGAGCACCAATTGATGATCCTTCTTGTCAATACCGCACTGCTTGCATTGCATGACCTGTGATTTGAATTTTGAGAAAAAATGTTGTATAGTTTTGAAGTTGTTGGGTTGTAGTGATATCAACTCATTCTACAGGATATGGCCCCTCATCTCATCCTATTTTCCAAACAAGGGTTCGAGCTTATCCCATACTTATTCTGGTGTTCTTAATCCCTCAACGTGAAAGAGTAACTCTCTAGAGATTTGGATGCACATGAAGCCAATTGCCTCATCAAGCTTGTTTAGATACTTCGAATTTTCAAGATGTTGATGAGGTTTGACCTCTTTTCCCATGGTGACCATGTATAGACCCTTTTTATGCAATACAATATGGATATCAACCCTACAATCAAGGTAATTGAAGGGTATGAATATTTTGGGTGTCAAAGCTTCCAAATTCTCCATCTTACAACTTCAAAAACAACTAATTCTTCACAAAATCTTTGAATGCACTTGTGAAAACACTGCAAAACACTTCAATTTGCAATCAAACCAATTCACACACTCTCCACTTTGCCATGTGCACTTTAACTAGGTGCATCACACTTGGTTAGACTTATCTAGACAAAATCCAGAGGAGTAAGCCATGAATAACAAGATTTATGTGGAACCTAATTGCTTCTGGTGCATCAATGGAATTTTCCGAGGTTGAAGCTGGCCTAGATACATGCTTTGATTCCATGTTAAATATAATGAAGCATATGATCTTCAGGCCTGCATGAATTCAATGAGAAAAGAAGGTTGCAAAAGAGAGAGAAGAATTTAGTAGACACTGATCAATTACTCATGGAAAAATTGCACACACATGGAGAAAAAATTGGAAGAATATCATTACATATATTAATCAATATGAAATATGTAATACAATGGTGTTACAAATAGGAGAATTCGATGTCTAAGATAATATTCGAATATTCTAACCTGGATTGACTCCGAGGCTAACCCAATGTGGGAAAACCACCACTAGAGCTCACTAATGAAACTCTGGATCACTGAAACAGTTCACAACCAGTTAACTAATTGAGTTAGGTGAGAAAAGGCGCCCTACTTTCCTCAAATCATGCAAAGTGGCACTATTATGACTAAGAGTGATCTAACTGATGGGAATCAGAGCATAACTAAACATAATTGAATACCTACTAGGGTCAACTATTGAAGACTGCTGGTGGCACTCATAGCGGGTTCCTAAATTATATGGATTGGTCCTTGTAGCTCTTAAACTCATGCATACTAGTGCATTGAGTGTTAGGTAGCCCTCATGTGAGTCACCCATGCACTAGTGAAGTGACAATAATATCCTAAGCTAGGAAAATACAATTATACTATATTGGTCAAAGGGAGGATTAATTAATAATCCCAACATTCCTATGGGCTCTTTGGTAGTTTTCTATGATATTGCTAATGGAAGTTATTCGCAAATCACTAGTATTGCAGAGACATTGATGAGTTCTTTTTTAAAGAAGGGTGGAGTTAGTCCATTGAGGAATTCAATTGAGAAAGATAAACATTTTATTGTCACCCCTGATAATAAAGTTGAAAAGGGAGAGCTTCCAACATGAAATAATTATATATTTGAGTTTCCCACTTTTACTCCTGGGGTGGATGAAGCTAAGGCATCCAATAATGTGAATGCTCTTACATAAGAGAAGAAATTGTCTCTTTTGAATGGAGAGAAGCCAATTTGAGTGGATGACAAAGGAGATGTAATGATGAATGAATTCCTTCATAAAAATGGCAATGAAGATGTTAACCATGAAGAGTATGATTTGGAAAATGCAAAGTGTGAAGATAATGAAGAATGAGAAAGGGATGGAGATGAATTGCAGGAAGACGAAGACTACGTGGAAGATGTTGATTATGATAACTTTTCTAGGAAGGTTGGAAACATCTTCTCTTGATCACTCAACTAGATTAGGAGATCTATGGAAACATGTTTGCAAATCTATGTATGCATTGGCAAAATGATGTCTTTCTGTCATAATTTTGCTTGGAATCCCACTCTGAAATACCAATTTCATGGGTTGCTTAACATGACGTTCTTACAACTATTCAAGGTAATTTTTATTTATTATTAATCTTGCTAATGATGATACATATCCATTTGATTTATATTATGGAGGAGCCTATGCAAAAACAAATGTTGTAACTTAATTTAGAGCATATTATGCTTCTCAACACACGGATCAATTATGTCTTTGAATCAATTACTTCATTAACATTTGTAGTTGTGAGCCCCGAGGTGTATCTTAGTTGGTTGGAGTATGAATCTAAAGAACGTTTGATATTGAGGTCGGAGATTCAATTCACATGAATCCAACTCTCTAGATCATTCAGGGTTGGGCTCCCAAAATTGAAGTCGATAGGGCAAAGCCCAATTGGGTGCCCCCTATAAAATTATTATTGTAAATGTAGCGTATTCTCGTGGTTGTGAGCCACGTGGAAAAAAAACATTTATAATTGTTGTCGTTTAAATAATACAAAATTAAGTAAACATTTATAATTGTTGTCGTTTAAACAATACAAAATTAATCAAAACGATGACTCTTTTATTATTTTTTCCAGAAATGATTTACTTTCGGATCTTGAAGTGGCCGTAGCAATCTCTTTTCATTGCCAAAATTCTCGAGATGCCGCCTATTTTTATGAAATCCTACGGTTGCTTTCAAGTCAATGGTTTTAAAATTTGTCGTTTTGGAATTTGACTATTAACATTACCAGGGCCTTGAGTTTACAGCGATGGTTCCATGGTCTAGCGGTGAGGACATTGGACTCTGAATCCAGTAACCCGAGTTCAAATCTCGGTGGAACCTTTTTCTAGAATTTATTTTGAATTGCTGTTGCATTGTTCTCCAGATTTTGGTGACTTCAGAGTCCCGGGTTCGAAACTCGTCTTCGCTCCATTTTCGGATTCAATATTAATACTTTTAGTTCTAGATTTTACACTTTGAAATATGATAATGACATTTTTAGAACTGGACTATAATTTTTTTAAATTTCATATTTTAAAATATAAAAATAGCATTTCCAAAACTTTATTTTGCTTAATACAAACCTCATTTTCAGACTTAGTTTTCAATCACATTTAATCAGTGTTCCATGGGGACGCGTTTCCACGTTTCCTGCGTCTCGGGGACTTGGGGACTCCTCGACGAAACTTTCCCTCCCCAACCATGCCCCTGAGAATTTTTTTTTTAATGTTTTCCCATTATTTTCACATTTTACAATTCCTACTTGGTACTACTTAGAAAATAAACTGATATATTTAGTATTTACATTGCACAATCATTAATATACATCAAATGAATTATTATTTTTGATATTTTATTTTATTTTTATAATTTTAGAGACGTCTCCACGTCCCCCCAAATATCCCTAAATTTGGGGGTGGTCTCCACGCGTCCCGAATGTGCGTTTCCCCGCTCTCGCGTCCCCCCGTCCCGGAAACTTGGGGAACATTGCATTTAATCTAAATCATTCGTTTTAACTTTTAAAGTTGATTACACATTGTTTACAAGTACTACTAAATTACTCAAATACAAGAATACATAAAACTTGAAATTTTATAGAGTTGCAGAAACTCTACAAGAAAGCTGGGATGTGCTACAGAAGCTGGAGAAATTCTAAAAAAGCTTCATAAACTCTACAGAAAAGATGCAGAAACTACATTAGGTCAATATTTCAAATTTACCTTAAATCACCAGTCATGCCATGGATTAAGGAGTATCATCAACCTCTTGGATATAGAAAGAATATTGCATAAAGATTAGCTATGATATGTTGGCAAAGATCTTGAGGTAGTTTTGAAGTTGCTAATTATTAGCAAATTATTTAAATCAATTGAGGAAATTTTGGATCTCCATTTAATATGGGCTCCATTTCTATTCCAATGGGGAGGACTCTTAGAGAAATCGTTCATATTATGATGGAATAATTAGAGTTTTATGAAATCTTGTTTCAACATAGATTTAGTTTTCTAATTTTCAAATTTGTAATTTTATTTAGTTTATTTTGATGTAGTTTTAATTCACTACGTCTACAGTTTTCATTTATTATTATGTGTGAAGTTTATTTCTACAATTTAATGACTAATGCAATAGCCATATTTACTACTCTCGTTTAATGCAATGGTCATATTTACTACTCTGGATTATAAACATTAACATGTGTGAAGTTTATTTCTACAATTTAATGACTAATGCAATAGCCATATTTACTACTCTAGTTTAATGCAATGGTCATATTTACTACCCTGGATTATAAACATTAACATGTATTTGACAAGGATTAGATTTAGATTTCATTTTTGCAATTTACCTTTCTGTGAAGGTGTGGTGTGAACTTGATTTTAACATTTTGCAACTTAGTTATATTACTTATGTAGGTGGTTAATTCATTTCCAAGTATGTGTAACTATTCATACCATTGTATGTAAGTAAGGTTATTGAATTACAATTTCACGATAGATAAACCCGTGTAAGAGGAGATTGTGTATTTCAGATATAGTGCATGGTAATTGGCAAGTTCCCATTGAACCCTGGGTTGATAATTAATATACAGACTTCTTACCTACCTTACTACCAAATTAGAAGGTAAATAAAAATCTCAGGAGTGGGTGGTCCGTTATTTTTTCCATGGCTACTGAAAGTGAAGGGTCTTGTTTCGATGTTCATTTTGGGCCTGGTTTAAGCTCTCTTGCTATTATGCTCAACACTCCCCTCATTCTTTTCAATTTTGTTTCTTTGGTTAAGATGGCTTGAGTTGAAAAAATTGAACACAAGCTACCCCTTGGCTCTAAGTGTTCTCACATGTCACACATCCTAAGAGATCAAGACAAAGGCAAAGCATGCTACAATGTACTGGTGTCGCCTTTGGTGCAACACATGGTTCAAGTAATGGAAGATTGGGTTCATATTAAGCATGACAAGATCGAGACCGCTATAACTTGGTTGTTGATTTTGGTAAAATGGTGGAAGCTCCCGACTCTACGAGATCTAGAGAAACAAAATATGTCAAAGCTGTCACTTTATTGTGGCATACCAAGACCATATTGGGTCAGGCCTTGATGGAGAGCATTGTTGGGAAGCTCTCAGACTCCAAACAAGACTCTAACCTCATTACTTGATTGGACCACATGGAGGGGTGGATGTGTCATATAGCAAAGGCCCAACTCGACCTGGATTCCTAATTGAATGTGTTTGCTCATGAAACCACAAGCATGGTTTTCTATAAGAAGTAGGATCCTGGGAAAGCAAGCAAGGTCGAAGGAAAGAAGGAAATCCCTCCCATTACCACTTCCAAATATTCCCTATTCTATCTCTATGTTATTTTCCAGAAAGGTTACTCCTCTAAGTCATTTTAGCTCTCTAGTTTCAAGGTATATTAGTAGTCGGTTGATTTTGAATCTCTCTCTAGTATTTTGGGTTACCTAGAGTATAACCTTAGCTTATGGGGGCTGCATATTCTTAGATTTCGAAAATGGTGTTCTTTATATAGAAGTCTTAGATACATTATTAGCATCTAACTCTTGCAACTCTTATCACAATAACTCAGACTAAAAATTGGTGAATAAGTTATGGTTGTGTGGTTGGCTTAGTTTGTAGAGTGGCGGCCCACCATAACTTTTATAATTCTCTATTTTTGAATTTTAATATATTATGAGCTTAAAAAAATAGATTTCTAACCTATTCATATTTGTAAATTTCTAAAACCATATCTAGGTTTGTCAAAAATAGGTTTATTTTTTATTTTTTACTTTAGACATACAACCATCATCACTAGAATGCATATCGAGAAAGTAGGTGAATGACTAATGAGGTTCATTACACATTACTTCATTTTTTTACCTTATGAGCTAATTTTTGGTGTCAATTAATATAATTTTATTTTAATAAAAATAAGGTTAAATTACCATACATTATGTAATGCGTGTAAGTGTTTTATTCATTTATTGATAGAGAAATGAAAATGTAATACATTATCAATAAAATTTGTGGCAATATGAATAAAACCTCACAACATGCACTCCACATACGTTTCTCTTAGAATGGATAGAAGAACAAGAGAGATTTGGAAGCCTCAAAAGAAAAAGAAAAATAGGGATTAGAAACTAAATAAGAATGTCAAAGAGCATGAGCAACAACTATGGTAAAACATAGCTCATATAGAGTAAATTAAAAAATGGCCAAGACAAGATGAATCAACCAATCGTAATGTTTGGAAAATGCTCAATCAATGTTACTTGTTTACTTTATGAACTTCAAGCTCATTTAACTATGAAGTATTTTAGACCCATTGTTGATGATTTTGATATTTTTTGTTTTTTGTTTTTTTAGGTAAAGGTTTATAAGAAATTGTTTTATATGAAGTTATTTACGATAGTCACAAAAATTGTTATAGATGAAGTTGTGACCATGGTGATAAAAATTTTTATCATTATTTGTTCAAATTATTCATGGACAATGAGCATAAACAATATTGTGCTTATGCAAAAGATCTTTGTATATAGCCTTGAGGGTTTGCTCAATTGGTTGGATCTTCTGGGACCAAGATGTATTATGGTAGAGGTTGAGGGTTTAATTCTCTGGGTCCTTCGGGATTAGGCATCGATCACGCATCGATGTAATGCCGACAAGGTGATGCCCCTTTGTGTGGGTCCCTTGGTTTGGATCTGTGTGCATAGCAAGCTCTCACCGTGAACTACATTGAAAAAAAAGATCTATGTATATGAATATGGTGAGTTTTTTATACACATCCCTCATTAGCCTAACTAAAATTATAGTTATCTTCAAGTTGTTAAGTTTTCAACTCGAAAGAGAGTGATGGTTTGGATCTATGGACGTAGCAAGCTCTCAGACCATGACCCACATTGAAAAAAAAATCTATGTATATGAATATGGTGAGTTTTTGATACACCATCCCTCATTATCCTAATTAAAATTATAGTTGTCTTCAAATTGTTAAGTTTTCAACTTGTAGAGAGTGATGGTAAAAATTCCATTGACTTCGATGGGATTGTGATACTTACTACAAATTGATTAAACCATCAAACCAATCATTGTTTGTACACATCTAATGATTATGAACATATAGTCAATTTTTCTAAAGGAACCATTATCCATCCCTTATGTTATTGAAGTGTTTCATTGTTTAGTCAATGTTTCAATGACACAAACAAAAAGTTTAAGACACGAATATCACATTTGTGAAATCAAGAGATGTTGCAAGTTTGACCTTCTCATCAGGAGCACATACGATAGAAAAATGAAGATGGTGGCACACTACCACTCTAGTGTTCTTGGGGTGAAATGCAAAAGGGAAACAATGAGGAAAGTTTATAGACTCAACCCATACCAACAATTAGAATAAGTAAGAAATTATTCATCTAATGAAAGAAGAATAAGAAAAAGAGGTAATCATCATGCAAGAAATCCCTTATCTGTCACTATTACTGTAAAACTCCCAAAACTTCATAAAAATTTAAAATTTTTCTGTGCCAACTAATGTTTAAAATAATTGCTTAAGTAAGTGACTTAACTGCTAACAGTTAACCCTTTAAAAGATCTTGATCTAGATACTATAACATTGTCATTTGTTATTTTATATAATACATTCGTTACTAATTGACTTCACAATAATGTCGTAAGATGATCGAGCTGTAAGTTAAAAGAATCTAGAAATAAAATTAAAGATTTGATAACAACTGTTTGTTTACTAGGGAGTACAAGGTACTAAAGTTGTCTCTTTCTTAAAGAAGGAACTTCTAGTCCTACCCGAGGCTTACTTAGCTTATTGAAGCTAATGCAGTGGAATGGTGATTCTTGTTACAGGTTCTTTTACACGTAACTTTTTATTTCCAGTTTTCAGGTTCGAGATTAAATATTTGAGCTGCAAAAGCAAAAGTTCTAGCCTATTTGTTTAACTTAAGGCTTGATTATTTCAGGTATCACAAAACCTGTTCTTTTCATAAATTTATTTCTATAAAAATTTATATAATGGTTAAGGTTCTGAAAACTAAACTCGTCATGCTAAAATGCCAATAATGACTACATCCTACCTTTAATTCTAGGCTTGTAGAATATAATTATTACAGTGTTTTTAATTAAAAGCATGTTGAGCAAGCATAAATGAATAAAGCATTAAGCTTAAACCTAACCTATGATTTTAAGTTTTTATAACTTATATATTTATCCTATCAAAGGTGTGTTGGATCCCTAAATCTATATGCAACCGCATAAAATGAAATTTTATGAATTAAACTTTGCAATATCGATATTATTTAAAAAAAATATTTATGTGTATAAAGTATTAACATATGTAAAATGTTATTATAAACAAGGTATAGTATATGTACAATTATTAACATATGTGAAAGTATTATTATAGGTAAGGTATTAACATAAGTTTGAAATGCAGGATAAATAAACCATTCGACTATGGAGCAACCCATCGAAAATCTATGAAGTGGGATCCACGTGTACTGAGTTTGTTGGATAGGGTTTTAAAGGTATAAACCCTAGATATTTATACTCGTCCAAGACTTAAAACCTCGCTTGTTCACCTTAATTTTCATAGCGTGAGAGTAGAGCCGACATGCCCCGGCCTATTCGGCATCCAAGGCATCAGCCACGAGCTTTTAACTTGCACACCGGGTTTTTTTTCAAACTGGAACTGTGTGTTCCTTTGCCACCGTGGTTTTTGGTGTGGAGTGTTTAGGTTTTTAACTCCGAGACTCTTGCCGTGGTTGGGAGCTGGGTTTTACTTGTTTACAGTTACAGAGCTGAGAGTTTCTTGCAATTTTCTCATTGCAACTAGTGGTTTGGTGGTTTTTGTGTTGGCGTTGACAGTCATTGTTTCCCACTGCTTGCCGTGGTCTCCATCTGTGAGCTTCTTTGATGGTTCAATACTGTGTTCTTCCCTTGCTAGGTTTTGAAATAGTTGTGGCATGAAAATGCAGGTAAACCTCTCCTACTTCAATCATTTCATTTCTTTAAAAAGTTTTTTCCCTTTTTTTTAAATAATAACGAGAAAAATGTTTTGGTTTTGTACAGATAGAGCTACGGCTGAAAACTAATCAACACAGGGCTGAAAGCTTACTGTACAACCGTCTCGGTAAGCCTCGGCCTTACCACCTAGTTTTTCTCCTTCAACGATGAGTAGGGTTCTGTTAATGAAGATGGCCGTGACTTGTTTTGTTTAATGTGTAATTTGAACAAGCCGTGAGGCCGTAACTCCGTTATCTGCGTTTAAAATATGCTAGGGTTTTCTTGTAGACTTGTAAAAGCTTTGTTTTTAACTTGCAACGGTTTGACAGTAAATGGGTGCACCGACTTGTGTAAAAATAGATTTTTTTATAGACTTGGACATCATGGTTTTCTGTGTTGTATATTTTAGTTTGTTTAAGCTTAGATTAATAAAATTTAAAAAAAAAACTTGTTGCTATTTACCTGTATCTGGTGAATGATTTGATAAAAGATGATGAAAGGATTTCGTTGTTGTAAATGTCCATGATTTTTTATTTTTGTTCAAATGAGGTTATTATGTGGAATTTTAATGTGAAAGCTAGTTTCTGGGTTTAATTTTTAATAGAAACATTTATTTATGACATAATAAAAGGAACAAGGGTTTGTCACTACAACCCGAGCACGACTGTGTAAATTTAATTTGGAATAATTTAATTTATCTTTTGTTATTTTATTTGCTGTGTAAAATTTATTTAATATAGGGCAATTATAATATAGATATTATATTATATAATGAAGAATTTGATTATTGAGGATATAGATAAAACTGTAAATACATTATTTTGGATGGAGGAAAAGAAGGAAAGACTTGGTTGACAGTTTTCCTTAATTAGGATTTATAATTTTATTTTAAATAAAAACTCTATTTTTTGTTGTTTTTACTTTGATGTATTTGATATTTAATGTGTTATTTACAGTATTACTGAAATCTGTTATTTGTAAAAACTGATTTATTACTACTATTTCTTTTACTGTTTATAGTCCAAAGTTGCTTCAATTGTATTATTTATATGTTCTGTATTAGTTGATATTTATATGTATATATAATAGGATAAACTTAAAGATAGTGGTTATTATTGTGTTAAAAAGAACACAGTTACACAAACTGTGTACTGTTTTTTGTAAGAGACCTTCGTTCATGTAGTTTATGTTTATGTCTTAAATAGATGTAATTTAACTAAGGAAACTTCTTAAATAGATGAATCTTTCTTCTAAATAACTCTATAAAGATTAAAAGTAAATAATCATATTCCTACACATTTTGATTTGATTTGACCATCAAACTTAATTTCACCTACTATACTAGAGTACTACCTTCTTGAAGGTGTGGAAAAATACAGTCAGGTAATTCATTCATCAGTAAATTTAAACTAACCCTAAATCATTGATTTTAATACATGTTTAACCATGATTTATCTATCTTTGAATAGTAAAAGATTTCACTAACTAATTTTTTTAATAAACATATGAAACAATCATATAAATATATATTAACTCCTAAATCCCCACATTCCACGAGGAGACAACAACCTAAGGAGCCCGTTCCTCCCAACCAACTGTTGAAGACAACTGAGTTGCAAATCTTAGGACCTCCGAGCTTGTTTATTGGTCCACCTGGTTGAAAGCAGTGGGTGAGAGAATAGGTTTAGAAACCCCTGCAACTCCACAGAGTAATCAGAAGTAATACTTCTACCTGTAGCAGTAAGAACTCAGCCAAAACAGCTGCACTAGTTTAGTAAGTCAGCACTGGTGGTTCAATACTGTGTTCTTCCCTTGCTAGGTTTTGAAATAGCTGTGGCATGAAAATGCAGGTAAACCTCTCCTACTTCAGTCATTTCATTTCTTTAAAAATATTTTTCCCTTTTTTTTAAAAATAATAACAAGAAAAATGTTTTGGTTTTGTACGGGTAGAGCTACGGCTGAAAACTAATCAACATGGGGTTGAAAGATTACTGTGCAACCATCTTGGTAAGCCTTGGCCTTACCACTTGGGGTTTCTCCTTCGGCGATGAATAGGGTTCTGTTAATGAAGATGGTTGTGACTTGTTTTGTTTAATGTGTAATTTGAACAAGTCGTGAGGCCTTAGCTCCGTTATAAAATACTGCGTTTAAAATATGCTAGGGTTTTCTTGTAGACTTGTAAACGCTTTGTTTTTAACTTGCAACGGTTTGACATTAAATGGGTGCACCGGCCTATGTAAAAATGGAGTCTTTGATAGACTTGGACATCGTGGTTTTCTGTGTTGTATATTTCAGTTTGTTTAAGCTTAGATTAATGAAATTAAAAAAAAAACCTTGTTGCTATTTACCTGTATTTGGTGAATTATTTGATAAAAGATGATGAAAGGATTTTGATGTTGTAAATGAATATATTTTTTTATTTTTGTTAAAATGAGGTTATTATGTGGAATTTTAATGTGAAAGCTAGTTTTTGGATTTTCTTTTTAATAGAAAGGTTTATTTATGAAATAATAAAAGAAAAAAGGGTTTGTCACTACAACCCGAGCATGACCGTGTAAATTTGATTTGGAATAATTTAATTTATCTTTTGTTATTTTATTTTAGTATATAAATGATAAAACTCTGTTTCTGTGTAAATTGATTTAATATAGGGTAATTATAATATATTATATAATGAAGAATTTGATTATTGAGGATATGGATAAAACTGTAAATACCTTATTCTGGAAGGAGGAAAAGAAGGAAATTCTTGGTTGACAATTTTCCTTAATTAGGGTTTATAATTTTATTTTAAATAAAAACTCTGCATTGTTGTTGTTTTTACTTTGATGTATTTGATATTTAATGTGTTATTTACAGTATTACTAAAATCTGTTATTTGTAAAAACTAATTTATTACTACAATTTTTTATTACTGTTTATAGTCCAAAGTTGCTTCAATTGTATTATTTATCTGTTCTGTATTAGTTAATATTTATATGTATATATAATAGGCTAAGCTTAAAGGTAGTGGTTATTACTATGTTAAAAAAACACATTTACTCAATCTCTGTACAGTTTTTTTTTTAAGAGACCTTCTTTTATGGTAGTTTATGTTTATGTCTTAAATAGATGTAATTTAACTAAGGAAACTTCTTAAATATATGAATCTTTCTTCTAAATAACTCTATAAAGATTAAAAGCAAATAATCATATTCCTGCACATTTTGATTTGATTTGATCATCAAACTTAATTTCACCTACTATACTAGAGTACTACCTTATTGAAGGTATGGAAAAATGCAGTCAGGTAATTCATTCATCAGTAAATTTAAACTAACCCTAAATCATTTATTCTAATACATGTTTAACCAGAATATATCTATCTTTGAACAGTAAAAGATTTCACTAGCTATTTTTTTTAATAAACATATGAAACAATCATATAAATATATATTAACTCTTGAATTCCCACATTCCAGATCTTATGCTTGCATAGAGAAAATAAAAAACATTTAGAACTTGGTAATATAGTCGATGAGACAACAACCTAAGGAGCCCGTTCCTCCCAACCAACTCCTGAAGACAGCTGAGCTGCAAATATTAGGACCCTCGAGCCTGTCTATTGGTCCACTTGGTGGAAAGCACTGGGTGAGAGAACGGGTTTAGAAATCCCTGCAACTCCACAGAGTAATCAGCAGTAATAATTTTTCCTGTAGCAGTAAGAACTCAGCCAAAACAGCTGCACTAGTTCAGTAAGCCAACACTTTTCCACTCAGAAACTTCTGCATGTCTCCTCCATCGAATCTCTTGTGTACAAAATTTCACTCAGAAATTTCACAAGTAAAAATTGAACAGCCTCAGCTGAATTCGATGGGTAGTTTTATTAGCATGTGTAGGTCTTTTGGGTCAATTTTTTACTTAATGAGCCACATGCTCTTGTTCCACTTTTTGGGGGAACATGACCACAAAAATAGGGAATTTGCCTCCTGCAACAGCTAGAAGTAGTTTGAGCATACTGCCAAGTGTCAATCTGCTCTCAATCCAACCTATTCCACCAAGTGGCCAGTAGACACTTATTTAACAACCTCCTCAAGCTATTGTCTCATCTTTTATTTATTAATTAATAAAATATTTAGCAATTAAATACAATTATCCTTGACCCCACTTGGTCAATAATTACAAACTTTATAATAAAATTAAAACATAATGTCTCATAACACATAAAATGTTTTTTCAATTTGGGGTATGTGACATACACACCCCCTTAAATGTAACATCACCCTCGATATTATTTTATTCATCATCCTCAGAGTTGCCCTGGAACAGAATTGGATATGCTGCCCGCATATGACTCTCCAACTCCCTGGTGGGTTCTTTTGGACTAAGGTGCTTCCATTGCACCTTCACCTACCCAATGGTGAGATTCTGAAGCAAGATCTCCCTCTTGTCGAAGATACAATCCGGTTCCACCAGAAAATATCCTTTGGGTTCCACCTGCACATCATTCCAATTTATAACATGAGTAGCATCATGCAAATATCTTTTTAAAATGGAGATATGAAAAACGTTATGAACTTTTAAATTTGGTGGTAAAGCTAACTGGTATGCCACTTGTCCCATTCTGGATAATATTTTGAAAGGCCCACAATATCGAGGTGCCAACTTAGCAAAACTTCGTAACTTTAAAGAACTCTTTTTAGGCCTTACCTTTATGAAAACATGTTCACCCACCTGAAACTCTCCTGAGTTCATTTAAGATCTGCTTCACTTTTTTGTCTATCTTGTGCAACCTTCAAATTACGTTGCACCTGCTTTACAATTAACTCCATCTCTTTTAATATCTCAGGTCCTAGTACTAACCTTCCAACTGGGTTACTCCATGATATCGGAGTATTGCACTTTCTACCATACATAATTTCAAATGGGTTGTATTTTGTTGAAGCTTGGTAGTGGTTGTTATAAGAAAACTCAACCAAGTGTAAGTAATCTTCCCATTTACCTGGTTGTTCTCTAACATACATTCTTAACATATCTTCCAATATTTGATTCACTCTTTCAGTCTGTCCATCCGTCTGAGGATGAAAAGATATACTGAAATTTAAAGTAGTAATCAGGCCTTTAAATAGAGACTTCCAGAAATTGCCCATAAACTTAGGGTCTCTGTCAGAAATTATAACTTTCGATATCCCATGTAAACGAAATATGTGTTTCGTGAATATATCAGCAATATTAGCAGCCTTGTAGGTGGTTTTTACTGGTATAAAATGAGCTGCTTTATTGAGTTTATCGACGACTACCATTATCGAATCATTCAAATTCTGATTTCTAGGTAGACCTGTAATAAAATCAAGACTGATTATTTCCCATTTCCAACTAGGGATGGGTAATCGTTGTAATAAACCAGCTGGATGCTGGTGTTCAGCCTTAACCTGTTGACATTCAAAGCACTTGACAATGTATTCTACCACTTCATTCTTCGTGTTTGGCCAAAAATAATCTTTCTGTAACATGGTTATAGTCTTTTGATAACCAGGATGTCCTGAGTAAGGAGTCTTATGTATTTCATTTAAAATAAGCAGCTTAATTTTAGGTACATTAGGTATATACAACCTGTTTTTATTAAGTAGAAATCCTTTTTCATTTAGACTATACCTTGTAGTTAAACTTTCAGTTAAATTTTCTGCCACGTTAGCTTGTAATTTCTGATAATTTTCATCCAATTTTTGTCACGTCCCCATCCCTTCGACCAACGAAGAGGACGTGACCATGGTGTTAACCATTCGGGCTACCAGCCCCATGGACATGTGAATTCATAAAATGTTGAAACAGAATGCAATTATCTATCATACACAGCTACAATTATTTGTCATGCACAACGGAATCAACATGCATTCATAAAAGCATTCATTCAACATGTTCATCACATTCATTACAGAAAATATGATTGCAGAAGTAAAATGGATAAGATCACTTATATTATGAAGAACTCATTCCGCAACCAGCTACATCGCTGCAACGTTCCACCCAACCATAGGCCAGCGTGCTCCTTAATCTCTCAGCAGCGCTGCCACCCCCTAGCTGGGCATGATTCTCCAAGGAATAAGGGAACAAGCAGGCTTACACATAGCCAAGGATACACAAAACAAAGCCAAGCCAACACAGTTGGGTTTATCAGGCCATTAAGGAGTTGGGAAAAGCTAATTGCTAAGATGGTGAGCTCATTACAGAGCCAAGAACACCTACACCAGAACTAGCCTGGCTTCTGAGACACCCACACACCCAACACAAGGAATCAGTCCCTTCTCTGCTACACAGTCCCTCAGGCCCTGCATTCCCTTCCAGTGCTATTCAAGGGTTGTGGAGAAAAAATCCATCCCTCTAGCTCTGTCTGTGTGGTTTTCAACCACCAGGTTTATCAAGAAAACCAAGCCCCCATCCCTGCTCCCAATACAGTCCGAAGACCAACCATTACACGCAGGCAATTAATCAGCAATTGCAGCTTAATAGGGGAAAACGACTCCTGAGACGTTCTTGTCCCTATCGTGTCCAAAACGACCCCCAACGATCTACAGCAGCCCCAAAGTATAACAACAAACACAACTCACGACAGGGGGGGAAAACAACAATCCCAAAAACGTATTAGCATACATTACCGACAACGTGGGGAAACAACAGCCCGTTCTAGACAATGAAATCACCGGGAAGAACTTACACAGACCATACTGGGAAAGAAAATTATAGTCTCCCAACCTGTACATGAGTAACAACAACACAGAGGAAAACCAGGAAAGTCCTACATGGGTAAAACCAGGAAAGTCCTGTGCGTGAGAATGAGCAAGAATTCCCCTCCTGCGTGAAGGTGAAAAACCTACAGAGAGGACGCGAATTGGAAGTGCGTGATGTTCAGCACCGTCGTGGAGAGAATTTCCAGTCCGCTGGAGTGATGGCAGTGCTATATTTTGCCGTTGTGAAGTCAACCGCGGATGGAGTGTGCGTGTGGGCAAGGACTGACAGTCCTGCCACACCCACTCCCAAACAATAACTGCCTCAACTACCCAGCTGAACATTTAAGGTGGTAGTTGGACAAAACAAGGTGGTGACACATGGGTTTTTTCCTTATTGGCCAAGGTTTGACAATTCCCCACCCTTATCCTTGTGAAAATCATGCCCCTTCTCAATTTAGTTTCCGCGAACGTAGCTGGTTGTGTTCATTTTAATTAAAGATGCATATTTACATGATGACAAACTTAATATATGTCGCATGTCCCGATATACCTTCGGTGACAATTTCAACCCGAAACATAGCATAGCCAATCAATGGTGGGGCCTTTGCCTTTAGCTCCACACCATGATCATTTACAATATATACATCATGTACATTTAATGCAACGGGGTCAAAACCGGGGTGTTACAATTTTACTCCTTCCTCTAGTTGATCTTCTAAATCCGTTTTATAAGTGTTGATTGCTGCTACAAAGTTCAGTCTTGCATTTCTACTTAGAGCATCAACAACCTTATTTTCCTTTCCCTTAATATGTTGGATCTCAAAATCGTACTCGCTAAGGAAAGCTAACAACCTAGCTTGCCTTGCGTTTAGATTTGGTTGATCCAACAAATATTTTAAACCCTTTTTATCTGTCATTAACATAAATTTTCTTCCGATTAAGTGATGGCGCAACATCTTCAAAGCATGTATGACAACAACCAACTCTAAATCGTAAGTAGCGTAGTTTTTCTAATGAATTTTAAGCTTCCTAGACTCGTATGCAATTACGTGTCCTTCTTGAGTTAAGACCCCACCTAGACCATTGTTGCGTGCGTCAGTACATATGCCAAAGTCCTTATTATGATAAAAAATTCTTAAGATTGGTGCAGTAGTTAATAATGTTTTTAATTTCTTAAAACTTTCTTCACACTTTTGATTCCATTCAAATTTCTTTCCTTCTTCTGTAAAGAAGTTATGGGATTTGTGATTCTTGAGAACCCCTCAATGAATCTTCGATAGTAATCGATAATCCCCATGAATGATCGCACATCAGTCACATCCTTTGAGACCGGCCATTCTTCAATTGCTTTTATCTTTTCTGGATCGACTGAGATCCCTTCTTTGGTTATTACATGCCCCAAGTATTGTATTTTATCTTTAAGAAAATCGCACTTACTGAATTTAGCATAAAGCTGATGTTCCCTTAACTCTTGTAAAACAATTTTTAAGTGCTCCTCATGTTCTTCTTTAGACTTAGAATAAATTAGAATGTCATCAATGAAAACCACTACGAATTTATCGAGATACTTATGCAATACATTATTCATTAAACACATGAAGACAGCCGGGGCATTAGTAAGCCAAAATGGCATGACAACAAACTCATAGTGACCATATCTGGTCCTAAAAGCTGTTTTAAAAATGTCTTCATCTTTGATCCAAACTTGATGATAACCAGATTGTAAATCAATCTTTGAAAATATAGTTTCTCCGCGCAGCTGATCAAATAGATCATCTATGCAAGGCAATGGGTATCTATTTTTAATGGTCATTTTATTAAGTTGACGATAGTCAATGCATAAGCGTAGAGTACCGTCCTTCTTTTTAACGAAAACGATAGGTGCTCCCCAAGGAGACACGCTTGGTATTATATACTTTTTATCAATAAGTTCCTTTAGCTATGATTTTAATTCATTTAGTTCCAATATATTCATTCGATAAGGAGCTTTTGAGTTGGGCACTACACCAGGTACCAACTCAATAGTGAAATCTAATTCCATTTTCGGAGGCAGTCTCGGATTTTCTTCCGAAAATACATACGAATACCCCATGAGGGTTGGAATATCTTCCAGTTTTAGTTTATCTTCATTATTAATATGTTCTTCGTCAGTTATACTTACAACAAAGGCTTTACAACCCTTTTGAATGGCTCTCTTTAATTAAAGGACAGAGATTTGTCTGATTGTTGTTTTCCTAGAAATTCATGTTACGATTATTGTTTCTCCTTCATTATTTACGTATGTAAAAGTTTTATCGAAACAGTTCAAAACTACTCTATGCTGTTCTAACTAGTCCATACCAATTAACATGTCATAAGAGCCTAAAGAAAGTACATTTACCTTCACAGAAGTTTCAAACTGATTCATAAATACAGTGTAGTCTTTTACAAAATTAATCACTTTTCTTTTTGCTCCTGTAGCTAGTTGAACTAGCCATGACTTTGCAAACTTTTCTACTGATAAATTACATTTTTCTGCTAAACTAAGAGAAACATAACTCGGGCTAGCCCTTGGGTCAATTACGATAGAAATGGGTGTTTGATTCAACTTACCTTCTACTTCCACCATGGAAGTTTGATAATCAGCCTGCCTGTTTTCCAGCGCCGCATTGATCCTGGGCATCCCCCTTGCTAAGTCACCAACAGTCATCACCTCCTGCATTGTATGAATGTTGCTGACAGTCTTCTTTCTGTTAGGGCAGACTGATGCATAATGAGGTCCATAACAATCACAACAATTTATTGGTTCTTTACATTCATTATTCTTAACGTAGTTGTTGTGATTATTAGTAGGTTCTTTATTTCTAGGGCCATTAAGGTTTGACTCTAAATTACCTTTATTTCCTTGAAAAAAAATTATTAGGAAAACTTCATGTATTATTATTCCCAAAATTGTGATTAGGTGTGAAACCCTTTTTCTTATGTTCAAAATTATTAGACCTCTTAGGCTTCCAGTTTGGCATGCTTTCTTTTTTTTAGTTCTGCTCATAGCAAAAATTTGCCTTTCGCATAGCCTCCTCAAGGGTTTTAGGATTATCGTATTCAATTCTTTCTTTAATGTGAAAAGGTAAACAACTTAGAAAACTCTGCACCATAGGCTTTTCATCCACAATGTAAGGAACATAACGTAGTAAACTAAAAAAATTACTGTTGAATTCCTTCATGTTCATAGTTCCCAATTTCAGTTCATAGAACTCTTTAGCTCGCTCTTCAAAATACTGTTTCGACATAAACTTAATTTTAAAGTATTTTTTAAAGGTACTCCAGTTGATGTTCTTTTCCTTAATACCTTTTACTCGTTTTAAGTCCTGCCACCAGATATCTTCCTTTCTAGTTAAGTTGTAAATGGTCATTCTTGCTTTTAGCTGGTTGGAGTAATTATAGATTTGGAAATACTTCTTCATTCCAGACAGCCATGCTTCGGCTTCCTCCCCTTTCTCAGTTTCACCGTTGAAAATTGGTGGTTTTATCTTCTTAAATTCTCCCAAAATTTCGTCGTAAGGCTTAAATTTTCTTTTTCTAGAATGGTAATTATCCTCACCGCTATCACTAGAGTACTGTCGATTCTTCTTGTGTGAGTCACCATAAAATTCAGAGGACGAACTACTTTCAATTTTAGATTGTTTGGAACTTTTACTTTTATGTTGGTAGGACGTATTGTCGGATCCTACCTATTTATATTTCCCTTCACTCTGAAATTTTTCCATCGGTATCTGATTCAACTCCTCTTGAGCTCTTAGAATTATTTCATTCTATTTTTTAACTGTTTCCATTTCAGTTCTTAATTTTTTAACAATTTGTAATAATTCTGAATAATTGTTAGTTATTTCTTCCTTAACCGGTTCTCTTCTAGAATTACTTTGTTCATTCAATGGGGACCCTTCATCTACATACTCTTCAAGTCCTTCCATCCCTGCAATTCTAGTTCAGAAAAATTTTCTGGTAATAACATTTTAAAAAAAATAATATAAAAAAATCAGTATGCATACATTTTATTTAATGTTTGTCTACGTGAGTTGAGCCACATTCATGCTTAGTGTCTGAACATGTGTTCTGATACCATATGTAAAACTCCCAAAAACTCATAAAAATTTAAAAATTTTCTGTGATAACTAATGTTTAAAATCATTGCTTAAGTAAGTGACTTAACTGCTAACAATTAACCCTTTAAAATATATTGATCTAGATACTATAACATTGTCATTTGTTATTTTATATAATACATTCGTTACTAACTGACTTCACAATAATGGCGTAAGATAAACAAGCTGTAAGTTAAAAGAATCTGCAAATAAAATTAAAGATTTGAGAACAATTGTTTGTTTACTAGGGAGTACACGGTACTAAAGTTTGTCTCTTGCTTTAAGAATGAACTTCTGGTCCTACCCGAGGCTTACTTAGCTTATTGAATCTAATGCAGTGGAATGGTGATTCTTGTTACAGGTTCTTTTATAGGTAACTTTTTATTTCCAGTTTTCAGGTTCAAGATTAATTATTCCAGGTGCAAAAGTAATAATTCTAGCCTATTTGTTTAGCTTAAGGCTTGATTATTTCAAGTTTCGCAAAACCTATTCTTTTCATAAATTTATTTCTATAAAAATTTGTATAATGGTTAAGGTTCTGAAAACTAAACTCGTTATGCTAAAATGCCGAAAATGACTACATACTACCTTTAATTCTAGGCTTGTAGAATATAATTATTGCAGTGTTTTAATTAAAAGCACGTTAAGCAAGCATAAATGAATAAAACATTAAGCTTAAACCTAACCTATAATTGTAAGTTTTTATAACTTATATTTATCCTATCAAAGGTGTGTTGGATCCCTAATTCTATATACAACCACATAAAATGAAATTTTATGAACTAAACTTTGCAATATCGATATTATTTAAGAAAAAATATTTAGATGTGTATAAAGTATTGACATATGTAAAATGTTATTATAAACAAGGTATAGTATATGCACAATTCTTAACATATGCGAAAGTATTATTATAGGTAAGGTATTAACATAAGTTTGAAATGCAGGATAAATAAACCATTCGACTATGGAGCAACCCATCGAAAATCTATGAAGTGGGATCCACGTGTACTGAGTTTGTTGTTTAGGGTTTTAAAGGTATAAAACCTAGATATTTATACTCGTCCAAGACTTAAAACCTTGCTTGTTCACCTTAATTTTCGTTGCGTGAGAATAGAGCTGACAGGTCCCAACCTATTCGGCATCCAAGGCATCAACCACGAGTTTTTAACTTGCAACCCGAGTTTTTTTTCAAACTAGAACTGTGTGTTCCTTTTCCACCGTGGTCTTTGGTGTGGAGTGTTTAGGTTTTTAACTCTGAGACTCTCACCGTGGTTGGGAGCTGCGGTTTACTTGTTTACAGTTACAGAGCTGAGAGTTTCTTGCAATTCTCTCATCGCAACTAGTAGTTTGGTGGTTTCTGTGTTGGCGTTGACAGACTTGCTTTCCCACTGCTTTTCGTGGTCTCCATCTACGAGCTTCTCTGGTGGTTCAATACTGTTTTCTTCCCTTACTAGATTTTGAAATAGCCGTGGCATGAAAATGCAAGTAAACCTCTCCTACTTCAATAATTTCATTTCTTTAGAAATATTTTTCCCTTTTTTTAAATAATAACGAGAAAAATGTTTTAGTTTTGTACAGGTAGAGCTACGACTGAAAACTAATCAACACGGGGTTGAAATCTTACTACGCAACCGTCTCGGTAAGCCTCGGCCTTACCACTTGGGGTTTCTCCTTCGGCGATGAGTAGGGTTCTGTTAATGAAGATGGTCGTGACTTGTTTTTTTTAATGTGTAATTTGAACAAGTCGTGAGGACGTAACTCCATTATAAAATATTGCGTTAAAAATATGCTTGGGTTTTCTTGTAGACTTGTAAATGCTTTGTTTTTAACTTGCAACGGTTTGGCAGTAAATGGGTGCACTAGCCTATGTAAAAATGGAGTCTTTGATAGACTTGGACATCGTGGTTTTTTGTGTTGTATATTTCAGTTTGTTTAAGCTTAGATTAATGAAATTTTGAAAAAAAACCTTGTTGTTATTTACCTGTATCTGGTGAATTATTTGATAAAAGATGATGAAAGGATTTTGATGTTGTAAATGTCCATAATTTTTTATTTTTGTTAAAATGAGGTTATTATGTGGAATTTTAATGTGAAAGCTAGATTCTGGATTTTCTTTTTAATAGAAAGGTTTATTTATGAAATAATAAAAGAAAAAAGGGTTTGTCACTACAACCAAAGCACGACCGTGTAAATTTGATTTGGAAAAATTTAATTTATCTTCTGTTATTTTATTTTAGTATATAAATGATAAAACTCCGTTTCTGTGTAAAATTTATTTAATATAGGGTAATTATAATATATTATATAATGAAGAATTTGATTATTGAGGATATGGATAAAACTGTAAATACCTTATTCTGGAAGGAGGAAAAGAAGGAAATCCTTGGTTGAGAGTTTTCCTTAATTAGGGTTTATAATTTTATTTTAAATAAAAACTTTGCATTGTTGTTGTTTTTACTTTGATGTATTTGATATTTAATGTGTTATTTACAGTATTACTGAAATCTGTTATTTGCAAAAACTAATTTATTACTACAATTTTTTATTACTGTTTATAGTCCAAAGTTGCTTCAATTGTATTCTTTATCTGTTCTGTATTAGTTAATATTTATATGTATATATAATAGGCTAAGCTTAAAGATAGTGGTTATTACTATGTTAAAAAAAAACACAGTTACACAATCTCTGTACAGTTTTTTTTTAAGAGACCTTCTTTTATGGTAGTTTATGTTTATGTCTTAAATAGATGTAATTAACTAAGGAAATTTCTTAAATATATGAATCTTTCTTCTAAATAACTCTATAAAGATTAAAAGCAAATAATCATATTCCTGCACATTTTGATTTGATTTGATCATCAAACTTAATTTCACCTACTATACTATAGTACTACCTTATTGAAGGTATGGAAAAATGCAGTCAGGTAATTCATTCATCAGTAAATTTAAACTAACCATAAATCATTTATTCTAATACATGTTTAACTAGAATTTATCTATCTTTGAATAGTAAAGATTTCACTAACTAATTTTTTTAATAAACTTATGAAACGATCATATAAATATATATTAACTCCTAAATTCCCACATTCCAGATCTTATGCTTGCATAGAGAAAATAAAAAAAATTTAGAACTTGGTAATATAGTCGAGGAGACAACAACCTAAGGAGCCCGTTCCTCCCTACCAACTCCTGAAGACATCTGAGCTGCAAATCTTAGGACCCTCGAGCCTGTCTACTGGTCCACCTAGTTGAAAGCATTGGGTGACAGAACAGGTTTAGAAACCCCTGCAACTCCACAGAGTAATCAACAGTAATAATTATGCCTGTAGCAGTAAGAACTCAGCCAAAACAGCTGCACTAGTTCAGTAAGTCAACACTTTTCCACTCAAAAACTTCTGCATGTCCCCTCCATCGAATCTCTTGTGCACAAAATTTCACTCAGAAATTTCACAAGTAAAAATTGAACAGGCTCAGCTGAATTTGATGGGTAGTTTTATCAGCATGCATAGGTCTTTTGGGTCAGTTTTTTACTTAATGAGCCACCTTCTCTTGTTCCACTTTCTTGGGGAACACGACCACAAAAATAGGGAAGTTGCCTCCTGCAACAGCTAGAAGTAGTTTGAGGATACTGCCAAGTGTCAATCTGCTCTCAATCCAACCTATTCCACCAAGTGGCCAGTAGACACTCATTTAACGACCTCCTTGAGCTGTTTTCTCATCTTTTATTTATTAATTAATAAAATATTCAACAATTAAATACAATTATCCTTGACCCCACTTGGTCAATAATTACAAACTTTATAATAAAATTAAAACATAATGTATCATAACAAATAAAATGTTTTTGCAATTTGGGGTATGTGACATACACACCCCCTTAAATGTAACATCGCCCTCGATGTTATTTTATTCATCATCCTCAGAGTTTCCCTGGAACGAAATTGGATATACTGCCCGCATATGACTCTCCAATTCCCAGGTGGGTTCTTTTGGACTAAGGTGCTTCCATTGCACCTTCACCTTCCCAATGGTACGATTCTGAAGTAAGATATCCCTCTTGTCGAGGATACAATCCGGTTCCACCAGAAAATATCATTTGGGTTCCACCTGCACATCATTCCAATTTATAACATGAGTAGCATCATGCAGATATCTTTTTAAAATGGAGATATGAAAAACGCTATGAACTTTTAAATTTGGTGGTAAAGCTAACTGGTATGCCACCTGTCCCATTCTGGATAATATTTCAAAAGGCCCACAATATTGGGGTGCCAACTTAGCACAACTTCGTAACTTTAAAGAACTCTTTTTAGGCCTTACCTTTATGAAAACATGTTTACCCACCTGAAACTCTCCTGAGTTTGTTTAAGATCTGCTTCACTTTTTTGTCTGTCTTGTGCAACCATCAAATTACGTTGCACCTGCTTTACAATTAATTCTATCTCTTTTAATATCTCAGGTCCTAGTACTAACCTGTCAACTGGGTTACTCCATGAGATCGGAGTATTACACTTTCTGCCATACAGAATTTCAAATGGGTTGTATTTTGTTGAAGCTTGGTAGTGGTTGTTATAAGAAAACTCAACCAAGTGTAAGTAATCTTCCCATTTACCTGGTTGTTCTATAACATACATTCTTAGCATATCTTCCAATATTTGATTCACTCTTTTAGTCTGTCCATCCGTCTGAGGATGAAAAGATATACTGAAATTTAAAGTAGTATTCAGGCCTTTAAATAGAGACTTCCAGAAATTGCCCATAAACTTAGGGTCTCTGTCAGAAATTATAAATTTCGGTATCCCATGTAAATAAAATATGTGTTTCATGAATATATCAGCAATATTAGCAGCCTTCTAGGTGGTTTTTACTGGTATAAAATGAGCTTCTTTACTGAGTTTATCGACGACTACCATTATCGAATCATTCAAATTCTGATTTCTAGGTAGACCTATAATAAAATCAAGACTGATTATTTCCCATTTCCAGCTAGGGATGGGTAATCGCTGTAATAAACTAGCTGGATGTTGGTGTTCAGCCTTAACCTGTTGACATTCAAAGCACTTGGCAATGTATTCTACCACTTCATTCTTCATATTTGGCCAAAAATAATCTTTCTGTAACATGGTTATAGTCTTTTGATAACCAGAATGTCCTGAGTAAGGAGTCTTATGTATTTCATTTAAAATCAACAGCTTAATTTTAGGTACATTAGGTATATACAACCTATTTTTATAAAGTAGAAATCATTTTTCATTTAGTCTATACCCTGTACTTAAACTTTCAGTTAAATTTTCTGCCACGCTAGCTTGTAATTTCTGATAATTTTCATCCAATTTTACTCCTTCCTCCAGTTGATCTTCTAAATCTGTTTTATAAGTGTTGATTGCTGCTACATAGTTCAGTCTTGCATTTCTACTTAGAGCATCAACAACCTTATTTTCCTTTCCCTTAATATGTTGGATCTCAAAATCGTACTCGCTAAGGAAAGCTAACCACCTAGCTTGCCTTGCTTTTAGATTTGGTTGATCCAACAAATATTTTAAACCCTTTTTATCTGTCATTAACATAAATTTTCTTTCGATTAAGTGATTGCGCAACATCTTCAAAGCATGTATGACGACAACCAACTTTAAATCGTAAGTAGCGTAGTTTTTCTCATGAATTTTAAGCTTCCTAGACTCGTATGTAATTACGTGTCCTTCTTGAGTTAAGACCCCACCTAGACCATCGTTGCATGCGTCAGTACAGACGACAAAGGCCTTATTATGATAAAAAAATTCTTAAGATTGGTGCAGTAGTTAATAATGTTTTTAATTTCTTAAAACTTTCTTCATACTTTTGATTCCATTCAAATTTCTTTCATTTCTTGTATAAAGAAGTTATGGGATTTGTGATTCTTGAGAACCCCTCAATGAATCTTCGATAGTAACCTGTAATCTCCATGAATGATTGCACATCAGTCACATCCTTTGAGACCGACCATTCTTCAATTGCTTTTATCTTTTCTGGATCTACTGAGATTCCTTCTTTGGTTATTACATGCCCCAAGTATTGTATTTTATCTTTAAAAAAATCGTACTTACTGAATTTAGCATAAAGCTGATGTTCCCTTAACTCTTGTAAAGCAATTTTTAAGTGCTCCTCGTGTTCTTCTTTAGACTTATAATAAATTAGAATGTCATCAATGAAAACCACTACGAATTTATCGAGATACTCATGCAATACATTATTCATTAAACACATGAAGACAGCCGGGGCATTAGTAAGCCCAAATGGCATGACAACAAACTCATAGTGACCATATATGGTCCTAAAAGTTGTTTTAAAAATGTCTTCATCTTTGATCCAAACTTGATGATAACCAGATCATAAATCAATCTTTGAAAATACAGTTGCTCCGCGCAGCTGATCAAATAGATCATCTATGTGAGGCAACGGGTATCTATTTTTAATGGTCATTTTTTCTAAGTTGATGATAGTTAATGCATAAGCGTAGAGTACCGTCCTTCTTTTTAACGAAAATGACAGGTGCTCCCCAAGGAGACATGCTTTGTATTATATACTTTTTATCAATAAGTTCCTTTAACTGTGATTTTAATTCATTTAGTTTCAAGATATTCATTCGATAAGGAGCTTTTGAGCTCGGCACTGCACCAGGTACTAACTCAATAGTGAAATCTAATTCCATTTTCGGAGGCAGTCCCAGAATTTCTTCCGAAAATACATACGAATACCCCCTCAGGGTTGGAATATCTTCCAATTTTAGTTTATCTTCATTATTAATATGTTCTTCATCAGTTATACTTACAACAGAGGCTTTACAACCCTTTTGAACAGCTCTTTTTAATTGAAGAGCAAAGATTTGTCTGATTGTTGTTTTCCTGTGAATTCATGTTACGGTTATTGTTTCTCCTTCATTATTTACGCATGTAAAAGTTTGATCGAAACAGTTCAAAACTACTCTATGCTGTTCTAACTAGTCCATACCAATTAACACGCCATAAGAGCCTAAAGGAAGTACATTTAGCTTCACATAAGTTTCAAATTGATTCATAAATACAGTGTAGACTTTTACAAAATTAATCACTTTTCTTTTTGCTCCTGTAGCCAGTTGAACTAGCCATGACTTTGCAAACTTTTCTACTGATAAATTACATTTTTCTACTAAACTAGGAGAAACATAACTCGGGCTAGCCCCTGGGTCAATTAAGATAGAAATGGGTGTTTGATTCAACTTACCTTCTACTTCCACCATGGAAGTTTGATAACCAGCCTGCCTATTTTCCAGCGCCGCGTTGATCCTGGGCATCCCCCTTGCCAAGTCACTAACAGTCATCTCCTCCTGCATTGTATGAATGTTGCTGACAATCTTCTTTTTGTTAGGGTAGACTGATGCATAATGAGGTCCATAACAATCACAACACTTTATTGGTTCTTTACATTCATTATTCTTAACGTAGTTGTTGTGATTATTAGCAGGTTCTTTATTTCTAGGGCCATTAAGCTTTGACTCTAAATTACCTTTATTTCCTTGAAAAATTTTTATTAGGAAAACTACATGTATTATTATTCCCAAAATTGCGATTAGGTATGAAACCATTTTTCTTATGTTCAAAATTATTAGACCTCTTAGCCTTCCAGTTTGGCATGCTTTCTTTTTTTCGGATCTACTCATAGAAAAAATTTACCTTTTGCATAGCCTCCTCAAGGGTTTTAGGATTATTGTATTCAATTCTATCTTTAATGTGAAAAGGTAAACAACTTAGAAAAATCTGCACCTTAGGCTTTTCATCCACAATGTAAGGAACATAATGTAGTAAACTAAAAAATTTACTGTTGAATTCCTTCATGTTCATAGTTCCCAATTCCAGTTCATAGAACTCTTTAGCTCACTCTTCATAATACTGTTTCGACATAAACTTAATTTTAAAGTATTTTTTAGAGGTACTCCAGTTAATTTTCTTTTCCTTAATACCTTTTACTCGTTTTAAATCCTGCCACCAGATATCTGCCTTTCTAGTTAAGTTGTAAATGGTCATTCTTGGTTTTAGCTGGTTGGAGTAATTATAGATTTGGAAATACTTCTTCATTCGAGATAGCCATGCTTCGGCTTCCTCCCCTTTCTCAGTTTCACCATTGAAAATTGGTGGTTTTATCTTCTTAAATTCTCCCGAAATTTCCTCATAAGGCTTAAATTTTCCTCACCGCTATCACTAGAGTACTGTCGATTCTTCTTGTGTGAGTCACCATAAAATTCAGAGGACGAACTACTTTCAATTTTAGATTGTTTGGACCTTTTACTTTTATGTTGGTAGGACGTATTGTCGAATCCTACCTATTTATCTTTCCCTTCACTTTGAAATTTTTCCATCAGTATCTGATTCAACTCCTCTTGAGCTCTTAGAATTCTTTCATTCTATTTTTTAACTGTTTCCATTTCAGTTCTTAATTTTTTAACAATTTGTAATAATTTTGAATAATTGTTAGTTATTTCTTCCTTAATCGATTCTCTTCTAGAATTACTTTGTTCATTCAATGGGGACCCTTCATCTGCATACTCTTCAAGTCCTTCCATCCCTGCAATTCTAGTTCAGAAAAATTTTCTAGTAATAACATTTCAAAAGAAAAATAATATAAAAAATCAGTATGCATACATTTTATTTACTGTTTGTCTACGTAAGTTGAGCCACATTCACGCCTAGTGTTTGAACGTGTGTTTTGATACCATATGTAAAACTCCCAAAAATTCATAAAAAATTTAAAAATTTCTGCGATAACTAATGTTTAAAATCATTTCTTAAGTAAGTGACTTAACTGCTAAAAATTAACTCTTTAAAATATATTGATCGAGATACTATAACATTGTCATTTGTTATTTTATATAATACATTCGTTACTAACTGACTTCACAATAATGGCGTAAGATGATCGAGCTGTAAGTTAAAAGAATCTGCAAATAAAATTAAAGATTTGAGAACAACTGTTTGTTTACTAGGGAGTACAAGGTACTAAAGTTTGTCTCTTGCTTTAAGAAGGAACTTCTGGTCCTACCCGAGGCTTACTTAGCTTATTGAATCTAATGCAGTGGAATGGTGATTCTTGTTATAGGTTCTTTTATAAGTAACTTTTTATTTCCAGTTTTTAGGTTCGAGATTAAATATTCTAGGTGCAAAAGTAATAATTCTAGCCTATTTGTTTAACTTAAGGCTTGATTATTTCAGGTTTCGCAAAACCTATTCTTTTCATAAATTTATTTCTATAAAAATTTGTATAATGGTTAAGGTTCTGAAAACTAAACTCGTTATGCTAAAATGCCAAAAATGACTCCATACTACCCTTAATTCTAGGCTTGTAGAATATAATTATTGCAGTGTTTTTAATTAAAAGCATGTTGAGCAAGCATAAATGAATAAAACATTAAGCTTAAACCTAACCTATAATTTTAAGTTTTTATAACTTATATTTATCCTATCAAAGGTGTGTTGGATCCCTAATTCTATATGCAACCGCATAAAATGAAATTTTATGAACTAAACTTTGCAATATCGATATTATTTAAGAAAAAATATTTATATGTGTATAAAGTATTGACATATGTAAAATGTTATTATAAACAAGGTATAGTATATGCACAATTCTTAACATATGCGAAAGTATTATTACAGGTAAGGTATTAACATAAGTTTGAAATTCAAGATAAATAAACCATTCGACTATGGAGCAACCCATCGAAAATCTATGAAGTGGGATCCACGTGTACTGAGTTTGTTGGATAGGGTTTTAAAGGTATAAAACCTAGATATTTATACTCGTCCAAGACTTAAAACCTTGCTTGTTCACCTTAATTTTCTTTGCGTGAGAATAGAGCCGACATGCCCTGGCCTGTTCGGCATCCAAGGCATCAGCCACGAGCTTTTAACTTGCAAACCGAGTTTTTTTTCAAACTGGAACTATGTGTTCCTTTTCCACCGTGGTCTTTGGTGTGGAGTGTTTAGGTTTTAAACTCCGAGACTCTCACCGTGGTTGGGAGATGGGGTTTACTTGTTTACAGTTCCAGAGCTGAGAGTTTCTTGCAATTCTCTCATCGCAACTAGTAGTTTGGTGGTTTCTGTGTTGGCATTGACAAACTTGCTTTCCCACTAATTTTCGTGGTCTCCATCTACGAGCTTCTCTGGCGGTTCAATACTGTTTTCTTCCCTTACTAGGTTTTGAAATAGTTGTGGCATGAAAATACAGGTAAACCTCTCCTACTTCAATAATTTCATTTCTTTAAAAAGATTTTTTCCTTTTTTTAAATAATAATGAGAAAAATGTTTTAGTTTTTTATAGGTAGAGCTACGGCTGAAAACTAATCAACACGAGGTTGAAAGCTTACTACGTAACCGTCTCGATAAGCCTCGACCTTACCACCTGGGGTTTCTCCTTCGGCAATGAGTAGGGTTCTGTTAATGAAGATGGTCGTGACTTGTTTTGTTTAATGTGTAATTTGAACAAGTCGTGAGGCTGTAACTCCGTTATAAAATATTGCGTTTAAAATATGCTAGGGTTTTCTTGTAGACTTGTAAATGCTTTGTTTTTAACTTGCAACGGTTTGACAGTAAATGGGTGCACCGACCTGTGTAAAAATGGAGTCTTTGTTAGACTTGGACATCGTGGTTTTCTGTGTTGTATATTTCAGTTTGTTTAAGCTTAGATTAATGAAATAAAAAAAAAAAACCTTGTTGTTACTTCCCTGTATCTGGTGAATGATTTGATAAAAGGCGATGAAAGGATTTCGTTGTTGTAAATGTCCATAATTTTTTATTTTTGTTAAAATGATGTTATTATGTGGAATTTTAATGTGAAAGCTAGTTTTTGGGTTTTTTTTTTGATATAAAGGTTTATTTATGAAATAATAAAAGGAAAAAGGGTTTGTCAAATCAACCCGAGCACGACTGTGTAAATTTGATTTGGAATAATTTAATTTATCTTTTGTTATTTTATTTTATGTGGAAAATTTATTTAATATAGGGCAATTATAATATAGATACTATAATTATATATTGAAGAATTTGATTATTGAGGATATGGATAAAACTGTAAATACCTTATTCTGGAAGGAGGAAAAGAAGGAAAGATTTAGTTATCAGTTTTCATTAATTAGGGTTTATAATTTTATTTTAAATAAAAAATCTACTCTTGTTGTTTTTACTTTGATGTATTTAATATTTAATGTGTTATTTACAGTATTACTGAAATCTGTTATTTGTAAAAACTAATTTATTACTACAAATTTTTTTTTACTGTTTATAGTCCAAAGTTGCTTCAATTGTATTATTTATATGTTTTGTATTAGTTAATATTTATATGTATATATAATAGGTTAAGCTTAAAGATAGTGGTTATTACTGTGTTAAAAAGAACACAGTTACACAAATTGTGTACTATTTTTTTGAAGAGACCTTCGTTTATGATAGTTTATGTTTATGTCTTAAATAGATGTAATTTAACTAAGGAAACTTCTTAAATAGATTAATCTTTCTTCTAAATAACTCTATAAAGATTAAAAGTATATAATCATATTCCTGCACATTTTGATTTGATTTTATCATCAAACTTAATTTCACCTATTGTACTAGAGTACTACCTTCTTGAAGGTGTGGAAAAATACAGTCAGGTAATTCATTCATCAGTAAATTTAAACTAACCCTAAATAATTTATTCTAATACATGTTTAACTAGAATTTATCTATCTTTGAATAGTAAAAGATTTCACTAACTAATTTTTTTAATAAACATATGAAACAATCATATAAATATATATTAACTCCTAAATTCCTACATTTCAGATCTTATGCTTGCATAAAGAAAATTAAAAACATTTAGAACCTGGTAATATAGCCGAGGAGACAACAACCTAACGAGCCCATTCCTCCCAACCAATTCCTAAAGGCAGCTGAGCTGCAAATATTAGGACCCCCGATCTTGTCTACCGGTCCACCTGGTTGAAAGCATTGAGTGAGAGAATATGTTTAGAAACCCCTGCAACTCCACAGAGTAATCAGCAGTAATACTTTTTCATGTAGCAGTAAGAACTCAGCCAAAACAGCTGCACTAGTTCAGTAAGTCAGCACTTTCCCACTCAAAAACTTATGCCTGTCCCCTCCATCGAATCTCTTTTGCACAAAATTTCACTTAGAAATTTCACAAGTAAAAATTGAACAGCCTCAACTGAATTCGATGGGTATTTTTATAAGCATGCCTAGGTCTTTTGGGTCAGTTTTTTACTTAATGAGCCACATGCTCTTGTTCCACTTTCTTGGGGAACATGACCACAAAAATAGGGAAGTTGCCTCCTGCAACAGCTAGAAGTAGTTTGAGGATGCTACCAAGTGCCAATATTCTCAATGACGAGATGTGATCCAAATTAAATTTGAACAAAAAACAATTGATTTGTAACTCTTAGTACACACAAGCAATTCAAAAAGGGTTAAAAAATAAAAGACAATGCAAGTAATTAAAAAGTTAAATGAATGAAAATAAGAAAGGACAAAATAATAATTGAATGAGAAAAAAGGAAGTATGAGAGAATGTTGGTGAATGGGAAATAAAAGGACAAAGACACGTGGCCTTAGCATTATCCTCAACCATGCTTATATATTCTTGCAATTGGATACTCAATAGGTCTTCAGATGAGAGGAGAGGATGTGTAAGATGATTGGGTATGCAAATTATTGAATGTACCAGAGTGAGAAGTTACATTGTAACCCGACATTGAAGTAAGTTTTTGTATTTGGGTCTGCATGGTGACATTTGTGGTGTCTATGATAATTAAATTGTTGAGTTTTTATGCATGATTTAGTTTTGAAATAATGTGAGGATTTCTGTTAAATTAATTACTCATGTAGTGTTGTAATTCATTACTGAATCATTGCATTTAGTTAAAAGTTGTTGAATGTCATACATGGTTAGCTACAATAATCATAGAATGGGTTTCCACTGTAACTAAATGAAACAATGACAGTATACTTTAGGCCTTAGTCAAAGTTTGTCAACAGCTTAATTCCACCATCAATTGATTGATGTCATCATTAATGCATGCTTGAAATCAATCTGTGTCCAATGTGTGGTAATTGCAACAACTACAAGTTCCAAACAACCCATGTATTATCTAAGGGAGATTGAAGGATGATATAACATATATGTTACTCCATATCTGACTCAAATGATAATTCTAGCCCTTCAATTTAGAAACCAATTCATTTCCAAAGTGTTGCCATAATTTATGAATGGCATCATATCGTTGTCTTTTCAACTCCCTCAATTCCCTAAACTTCAACAATGCCTCCAATTGAATAATCGACCTCTTGGCTTCTCATTTGTTAGATTTGTGGTAAATAATTTATAGACTATATTGCAACAACTAGCATTAGAGGAAATTTGGGGTCTAAAATGAGCCTTGTAAGAAAACGATCCATCATATAAGAAAACGAACCAACCATAATTTCTTCATGAGTTGGAATTCAAGAACCAATAGAATTTCGTTAAAATGAGCCAACCATAATGGTTGACTTGACATGTTTGTCATAAAAACTACTTTTTCATTCGTATTTTCAAAATATATCCTTGTGTTTTTACTCAAATTTTGAGCGGGAGCACTCGTTTTTCCACATCCAACAAGTACCCACATTGCATACTTTTGACGAACTTCGTTGCCCCAAAAATAAGAAAAACCTGAAAAACATGATGACGACATCATCATCATGTTTTTTCAGGTTTTTCTTTTTTGGGGGGCAATGGGGTCAGTCAAAAGTATCTAGTGTGGGTATTCGTTGGATGTGGAATTTAATTTTGCATCCAACGTGTGCTCCCACTTGAAATTTTAGTAAAAACACAGGGATATATGATGAAATTACGAACAAACAAAGTAGTTTTTTTCTTTCTTCCTCCAAAATTATAAATATTATTTTACTATTTTAACTATTATTATTTTTTTCCTTAGGAGGCCCATTTTAGACCCCAAATTTCCTCTAATATGTGTTTCATTGACTCTCTAAAAAACTATTGTAGTGAAATAAATCTTTAATAATCACCAAGTCCTATAAACACGTAGAGTATTTAAATATGCTTGTCCATTTTTTAATGGCAATTTGTTGAGATTGGCTATGATTTCAAGAGAAATTGTTAATGGGAATTCATTTGAGAAAGACCATCAATTTAATTGACACATAGGTTAAGAATAAAAGGACTTTTGACATAAAGAGAGGAAATGAAATTGCATGGCTTGAAAGGACTATACAATGAGGTAGTAAAGCATTATGTTTATTCATAGAAATCAAATTGGAAATTAACTCTTGTTACATACCAATGATGGAATTGGTATGAATATGAGGCCAACTTTTTGAAAGATCCTCCACTCAATATGAAAACATGAAGGAATTCTCTTTGTCTAAGAAGGAGCAGCCTCACTGAAGAGTTTCATTCAACCAACAGAAGAAGGAGCTGGTTGGGAGATAGAATCAATCACCCACATCATAGAATCAATCCATATTGGAAGCCATTTGCTTGAGACTACTAGCACTTCCAGTTATTTTATTGTTGACAATTAGAATTGTTGGATTATAAAGTGGCCATAATGCTATTAAATAAACTTAAAGATATATTATTTTGGTGTAAACTATTAAATAGAATTTAAAGATAAACTTGCCATTGGATTTACATATGTGGGTGCTATAGATGTTTACCTAGAAGCTTCATTTATGATATAAACAATTGTTTCACTTAAATATGTGGGTCATATCGATGTTACTTACAAGCTTCGTGTATGATATAAACAATTGTTTCACTTAATGCACTCTCATTTGAAGGGTAAAAATGGGGAATGTTTGTGTTCCACCTATCATGGTATAATCTTTCAAAAACAAAATATAAAAATGTATTTACATGGCTTAAATTTCTCAATCTTTTTTTCAAAATGTGAATTTTAATTAAAAGAAATGGTTTGCCATTTTAATTAGCTTTAATAGAATGTACACAAACTTTATCAAAATGCACACCATATGAAATTAAATGCTAGAGTATCTCAAAGTCTTTAATAGTTATATATATTCATATTTCTCCATATATCTTTAAATGCATTAATATCTCAAAAAAGTGGGACAAGTGCAAGCTAGAAGATAATATATTTATATGGAAAGCTTCACATCCATTTAATAATGGATGTTTCTTTTACAATATTTTGGGAAGTTTGGAGAGCTAAGAATTACAATATTTTTCAGGAGGGACATACTGATGTTGTTCATATCATATTAAAGTTATGTCAAGGATAAAAGAGTATGGATGTGGAAAAAAGAAATTCTCGAAAATAGTGACTCACTTTTCCTTCATGGATGGATTTGTGGTAACTGATTTTTTGGATGGAGTTGAACAAAAGGGTGATTATGGGGCAGGGATGGTTATTAAATTGCAAATGAATCACAGTTTTTTTTATTGAGAATGGCAGTGTGGAAAGGAACAAATACAAAAGTGGAGTTGTTGGCTTTTTGGGGTTTACTATGGTTTGCACAAAATAAGAACTTTTATATTTATCGGATTTTGGGGGACTCAAAAGTCCTTGTTGATTGGGCAAATCATGTTCACCAAATTCTGTCACTGGATCTGTTTCATTGGCTTAGAAGGGTCAAATGTTTACTTGAATCTTTTCCACAATTTTATTTCCATCATATTTATAGGGAATTCAACGAAGAAGCTGATGCTTTATCAAAAAGGGCCAACGAAATTAAGAGCGGTTATATTTTATATAAGGAGTTTTTAAATTTGTTTTAAAATGAATTTCTTTTATGAGAAGAACGAAATTAAGAGCGGTTATATTTTATATAAGGAGTTTTTAAATTTGTTTTAAAATGAATTTCTTTTATGAGAAGAAAAATGCCATTGAATTCCTGCATAAGGAAGCTTTGTTTCGATATGTCGAACCTAAAGCTTCCCATGCGTCTACCAGGAATCGAACCTGGGTCCAATGCTTGAAAGGCAATTATCTTAACCACTAGAATACAAACGCTAATGCAATTGAAAACGAACGGTGTTGAAAGCAACTAACAACAGTAACCGTCCCCGTTGGAAGGATTTTCGCTCAGCTGTCACAGTTGAAAAATGATAAAAACTAAGCCCGTGTGCGTTTCTCCTTTCTTTTCTCATGCAAACAATAAAGTCCAAGTTTTCTTAATTCTCATGCTTCCCGAAGGTTAATGATGTTTAAACTAAAATCATCGAAGGTTAATTTTCTTAATTTTCTTACATTAGTTAATTTTCAAAATGTGTAGTGCTTAGTCTTAAAGTTATATATATAAATTTAAAATGTATTTTTTGTTTTCAAAAAAATACCATTTCAATAGTAATCAAAATGAGCGTTAGCTTTCTACCCGACCATTTGCATCGATCGGACGACCAACAATGCGTGATGTGAAAGCTCACGTGAGCCAGGTCGTCCGATCGGTGCAAATGGTCGGGTAGAAAGCTAACTCTATCAAAATGTGCCCACTCAAGAATGAAAATGAACCGCCAGAAAAAATCATGTCAAAAAGTGCTAACATGGACCTAATCAAATGTTTAATGCCAACCAAGGCAAATATAAACTAATGCTCTATATGCATGTTAAAAAAACTAAAAACCAAATAACTCTATCCAAACTTGGTTTTAATTATAAAATATTTACACACATAAATTGGTTTTAATTATAAAATATTTACACATATCAAGCACAAAAACATTTAGAAAATATAAATTGCAATTGTATTAGTAAATAAGAGTCGCGAGGTGGCATGGCAATGTCTTTGACATTGCTACTTCTTGTTGTAAGAGCATCTAGTCTAGCTGATTTTGCAATTGGAAATAACTTGTTTCAAACCTTTAAAATTAAAAAGTTGTAAATGATTGGTTTGTGAATTGGAAAGTACCATATACATAGCTAATCCAACATCTGCCAACTAGATAGCATTGAATCATTCAAAAGATAATAAAATTCTCAATGGTATGTCCTTGTTGCAGATGCAACACTATTAAAAATAGGCACCCTCAAATGGGATCCAACATTTACCTATGATATGATGCCACTAACCTATGAGTAAAAAAACACTATTAGATCAAGTCAAGAACCATGATTTTCATTTATATGTTGTCGTCTTGTTATCAAAAGGAAAAATGTAATGCAATGGATTCAATGCCTACAACCACTAGTGGGAGCCCTTCCTCAAATGATCATAGCATGTCTCTTACTTCCAAGAATATCATTTAATGAATTATGCATATGAAGGTGTTATCTTATAATGGACTTTGATAATATGATTTGTGTAAGGGTTAATTATTTATTTTTATTATTTATTCGAAATTGTTAATATATTTTTCTATATCTTAAAATGTATATAAATTAATCAAAAACAATTTTATATCTTACTCCATCATCACAAATAATTATTAATTATTATCAATCACTAGTTACCCATTAATAAATTAATAAATATATTTTATATTCTTAAACAATGAATTACCAATTATATTCTTAAACTATTATTCTTATTTATTGGTTTACTCATTTTCAAAGTGAGACGTTCTTGATTTTTATGTGAACTTCTCATTATTAATTTAGTCTTATCTAGGGGACATTTCCTACTAGACGGATAAAAATATCCCACGATAATCTCAGCAACTCGATTGGAACGGGAAATCCTTTATGATAAAACAACTCATTCTTGACGCAGAGATGACAAAAAACTTTTACATGGTTTAAATAAATAAAGATCACTGGAGATTAAAATCCTAAATCTTATGCATAGTTTAACCAAAATTAATTGGATGTAATAAAACAAACTCCATTATTCCAATTGTTTGATTCCCTATGCAACTGGGTATGTAGCCTCAAAATTTGGATCACATCTAGGGTCGAATTGAAATGGTTCTTATAACGTGTTTCATTGCCATTGATGTGGTTTTCAAGATTATTCAGATGCGTTCTTGTCACCCGATTTGAAGTTTTATCTTTACTGAAAAGATTGATTGAACTATAACCCATCTCCCTTTGAGCTTGCTTGTGCATTCTCTTTTTAATCGACATAACCATTTCACGAAGCAAAAGTTCCCTTTTCATGCCTATTTGCCAACAAAAATGTTATATTTGTGTAAGAGGGGCAACACTTCAATTAATCCTCTGTTTCCCATGACTCCTTTGTTGTTTCCTTCTCGTAGTCCTCCCCTTCGCTATCTGAATATACCTCTATGTAATGGGCTTTGGCCTTTCCTGAGTACCTATGTCCTGGAACCCACAGATCCTGACAAGTAAAACACAATTTCTTATGTCTCAAGTCTTTCCTTGTGTCGTCTTCTAACCAAGTTTTCTTCGGTATTTCCTACTGTAAAGGTTTCCTATATTTGTCTCTAACTGGGAAGTTGTTCTTAAGTGGAAACTTGTTCTTCGGAACCGAGTCTTGGAGATCTTTGGCTCAGTTGATTGCATCTTGTAGAGTGGAGGGTTTGTAGACTTTCACCCATCCTCGTAATGGTTATGTGAAGGCCTCAGTAAACAACATAATGAGCATGTTCTTCAAAACATCTGTCACCATAACAACTACCCTCTAGAACTCAGAGATGAAGGCCTCGACACTACCTGTCTGCTTGAGTTGAGTCAACTCTCTAAAGTCTATCTCGGGGTCCTTCTTGTCAAACCGCTCGATGAGCTTCTGTGTGAACTCACTATAGGAACTGACGGTGTTGTGACCCAATGTCAATAGTCCATAGTACCACCACTCATGAGCCTCTCCATCTAGGTGTAGTGTAGCTAACTTAATGGCATCTGCCTCTGTCATGGAGTTGAGTTGGAAATAAGTATCCAACTTCTGAACCCATATTCTCATTGAACCCCCGCAAGCCCCATCAATGTTTGGGATGGTCAACCTACCCAAGGTTTTCTGCAACTCGTAATTTTGATTAAATCCCCTGTTGAAATTCTTGGGTCGGTTCCTACTCTTCATGTTGCAGAAATATGAAAAGGACATGGATGCATGAAACTCATCCCCCAAATCTCTGCATTCTTGTAAATAGGCTCCAAATGGTTCAGTAGGCTTTACTTGCATGACTGGTCCTGCTACTGCATCTTTCAGGAAGTGAGGCATAGTGGGCCTGCTGGAAGGTCGGTTATATATGTGGGGTGCGTTTTGCATATTGGTGTATGCATGCTTCCCACTACTGCTTGTAGACCCTCTATCTATTGGTGAGAAAGGTATACTGTTATTATCTGGTTCTGGTTTTGAAGACAATCTATTTATTGTGTGCATACTTCATGTTTCCCTTTGGCTAGGTCCTGCAATGTGTTTACTAAGTTGCGAAACTCCATCCTGTCTTTGTCCTCTCCTGTTCCTTTCCCTCTGTCAAAGTGTATACCTGTTGGGTCCATGTCTAAGTTGGTAACTTCTAGCTGGATATCCTCAAATTCCTTCGTGTAACTACTCTTCCTTCTCCTATAGGTTTACAAAAGTGTATTCTTATGTATTCATTTACTTCTCATGTTCAAGCCCACAACTGGCAAGGGACATGCTCTAATACCACTATAATATCCCAAATACTGATATTCTACTGATATTGTGTATAATGCTGACTCATACACTCAATCTTGTGCAAAAATACAAAATAATCGTGCATGCAAAATTGCCATGCAAGAACACCCTAAAATATAGTTGAATTAGAGATAGGGTTTGCAAAAAGGAATTTAATACTTACCATTGATAACCCAGCTAATAATACTCCAGAGATAATACGCATGCATATAGAGCTGGACTGATGAAGAACTGATGCTCCCTTCCTCCGGTGTTACCACCCAACAACAAAACACCCTCTTCAACTAAATGTGATGTTTTTTATGAAGGAGTTGTCTGATGACGATGAGATTTTGTTGGGATGAAGGTATTCTCGTGGCGGAGAGAATGATCGGAGCATGCAGAGGCTCTGACCCCTCTAGGGAGGGGATTGAATTGGTTCATCTATTTAGCTGCTCACGCCCCCAGCTACACGAAATTGATGAGAACTGCTCCAGATGAGCAAAATAGAAGTCGATGATCACCTGATACCGTAGGATGATCCCGTTGATGAAGAAGCTACCAATATTCAGAAGAAAAATTGAGATCTGGAGACCCAACGAATGCTTTGGGAGTTTCCAGCTAAATCCCTAGCTTCTCACGTGTCCCTGCAAACTATCTTCTTATGGATGCCAAATAGTTGCATATGAATGAATAAAGATGAAGAACTGATGGTGGACCTGAATAGCCTACCCTGAAAGAGACTAGGGAAGATATCTAACTGTCGAACCCTCGTTAGCTGAAGACGTCGTCCTCAAACCCAATTGCCCCAGCTACACGTTGTGCTGCTGCTCAAAAGCTCCAAATCAATCAACAACAATAATAGATAGTCTCTTTAGTCCAAGAACCATCTTAAATAGAGTCTCATGTGCTTTTAGGGTTTGCATGTCACTTTTAGGGTTTATGCTTCACTTTTGCATGCATACAATTCTAATTTGATGTTGACTTTTAAGCCTAAAGAAATAAGGCTTCTTTTATTCGACTTATGACTTTAATACTGAATGAATGTCCTGATCTGCTCTAAGTATCAAATTCCCTCAATCAATTCCCTTTTATGCATTACCCGCTTGAACCTATGGGAATTAAGTAGGTTAGCGGGTGTTTTGGGGCTTAATTAGAGGGGGGCATTACATAATTCCTTTCCAAGTATGTGTAACTATTCATACCATTGTATGTAAGTAAGGTTATTGAATTACAACTTCACAATAAATAAACCTATGTAAGAGGAGATTGTGTCTTGCATATATAGTGCTTGGTAACTCACAAGTTCCCACTGAACCTTGGGTTGATAATTAATATACAAACTTCTTACAGGCTACCTTACCACGAAATTAAAAGGTAAATAAAAATCCCAATAGTGGGTGGTCTGTTATTTTCGCCATGGCTACTGAAAGTGAAGGTCTTGTTTCAATGTTCATTTTGGGCCTGGTTTGAGCTCTCTTGCTATTATGCTCAACACTCCCCTCATTCTTTTCAATTTTGTTTCTTTGGTTAAGATGGTGTGAGTTGAAAAAATTGAACAAAAGCTACCCCTTGGCTCTAAGTGTTCTTACATGTCACACATCCTAAGAGATCAAGACAAAGCCAAAGCATACTATAGTGTATTGTTGTCTCCTTTGGTGCAACACAGGGTTCAAGTAATGGAAGATTGGGTTCAAATCAAGCATGACAAGATCGAGACCGCTAAAACTTGGTTGTTGATTTTGGTAGAATGGTGGAAGCTTGTTACGGAGAGAAATTCCTATGGCTTGGGGTACCACAACAAACAGCTTGACTCCAGAAATCAATCCTTTCCAATATGCAATAGAAATTAAATGTCTAACACTAAAGGATCAGATCTTGTACCTTATTCCGGACGGTTGAAGTAGATCCCCGTTGAGCTTTCTAACTTCAACTTGAATTGATAGATTACTTCCTCAACAACAAGTAAACAATACAAGCATACTATATATATTGGTGTTAGATCTATTCTAGCATATATAATCAATCAATGTATAAACATTTGAAATCACCCATGGATGAAATATTCACTCAAACATACATTATTGGATAGGAAAAGATATTTCTATTAATATAAAATCAGAGATTACAATGGATACAACCTCTGTCGGCACGTCTGCGAATCGGAAAAACTGAATCCCCCACTTGGGCCTCCACCACCTCAATCCTCCATCTCTCGATAGCAAGCTCACAAGCAAAAGGCAAGCTTGGGAAGAACACAAAAGTGCTCCAAGGGACAAAGGGATGCAGACTCAAGCATAAGTTCCGGCAACAATGGACTATAGTTTCTTTGTTCTCAATTCTATCATATGCCTTCAATGTACCATAGAGTTCCTTATATAGCTTTTCAAAGGGGTAATGAAAGGTCGAATCCGAGCGATCTCAAGGCATAGGGAAGGCCAGGAGTCAAGTGAGTCGGATCCATGTCAAGGAAAACTCCAAAAAGATTTGGATTATGCACACATCCCGATGTATGCGGTTTTAGGGGTCAAACCCGCGTATATACGTGATTATAGGTTTAAAAGTCACATGTATTAATTTTCACATGTTTTTAGGGATGGTCAATGAAATATCAAAGGACAAAAAATGGTCCAAGGGGTCTAAGGAGTCTACAGAGGGACAGGGGAAGGCCATACAAGTGTGATTCACCTAGAGTGGTAAAATCAGCTATAACAAAGCTCTCGGCTCTACAAGATCTAGAGAAACAAAATATGTCAAACCTATCACTCTATTGTGGCATACCAAGACTGTATTGGGCCAGGCCTTGATGGAGAGCATTGTTGGGAAGCGCTCAGACTCTCAACAAGACTCTAACCTCATTACTTGATTGGACCGCATGGAGGGGTGGATGTGTCATATAGCAAAGGCCCAAGTGGACCTAGATTCCTAATTGAATGTACTTGCTCATGAAATCACAAGCATGGTTTTCTATAAGAAGTAGGATCTTGGGATAGCAAGCAAGGTCAAAAACAAGAAGGAAACCCCTCCCATTACCACTTCCAAATATTCTTGATTCTGTCTCTATGTTATTTTCCAGAAAGGTTACTCCTCTCAGTCATTTTAGCTCTCTAGTTTCTAGGTATACTAGTAGTCGGTTGATTTTGAATCTCTGTCTAGTATTTTGGGTCATCTAGAGGATAACCATAGCTTATGGGGGTTGCATATTCTTAGATTTCGAAAATGGTGCTCTTTATATAGAAGTCTTAGATAAATTATTAGCATCAACGCTTGCAACTCTTATCACAATAACTCAGGCTAGAAATTGGTAAATAAGTTATGGTTGTGTGGTTGGCTTAGTTTCTCAAGTGGTAAGCCAACCACCACAACTTTTGTATTTCTCTGTTTTTGAATTTTAATATATTATGAGCTTTAAAAAAATAGTTACCACCACAACTTTTGTATTTCTCTGTTTTTGAATTTTAATATATTATGAGCTTTAAAAAAATAGATTTCTAATCATATTTATATTTGTAAATTTCTAAAACTATCTCTATTTCTAAAATCTAGGTTTGCCAAAATATGTTTATTTTTAATTTTTCAATTTCCATGAAAGACATACAACCATCACTAGAATGCACATCGAGAAAGTAGGTGAAGGATTAATGAAGTTCATTACACATTACTATACTACATTTTTTACCTTATGAACTACTTTTCGTATCAATTAATATAATTTTATTTTAATAAAAACAAGGTTAAATTACCATACATTATGTCATGCATGTAAGTGTTTTATTCATTTATTGATAGATAAATGAAAATGTAATACATTATCAATAAAAGTTGTGGCAATATGAATAAAACCTCACAACATGCCCTCCACATACGTTCTACAAAATATCTTGCTCTCAGAATGGATAGAAGAACAAGAGAGATTTGGAAGCCTCAAAATAAAATAAAAAAGAATAGGGATTAGAAACTAAATAAGAATGTTAAAGAGCATGAGCAACAACTATTTAAAAAAAATACCTCTTATAAAGTAAATTAAAAAATGGCGAAAACAAGATGAATCAACCAATCGTAATGTTGGAAAATCCTCAACCAATGTTACGTGTTTTCTTTATGAACTTCGAGCTCACTTAACTATGAAGTATTTTAGTGCCATTGTTGATGATTTTGATGTTTTTTCTTCTCTTAAACAAAGAGATAATGGTTCATAATAAATTGTTCTATATAAAGTTATTGCTCACTTAACTATGAAGTATTTTAGTGCCATTGTTAATGATATTGATGTTTTTTTTCTTCGCTTAAATAAGGAAATAAAGATTCATAATAAATTGTTCTATATATATTGATAGTCACAAAAAAATGTTATAGATGATGCTTTTAGAATTGTGACCATGATGATCAAAATCTTTACATTGTTTGTTCAAATTATTCATGGACAATGAGCATAAACAATATTCTGCTTATGCAAAAGATCTTTGTATATAGTCTTGAGGGTTAGCTCAATTGGTTGGATCTTATGGGACCAAGATGTATTATGGTCGAGGTCGAGGGTTTAATTCGTTGGGTTCTTCGGGGTTAGGCATTGATGCAAAGCTGAGAAGGTGATGCTCCTTTGTATGGGCCCTTTCGTTTGGATCTGTGTACGTAGCAAGCTCTCAGACCGTGAACCACATTGAAAACAAAAAGTTCTTTGTATATGAATATGGTGAGTTTTTTATACACCATCCCTCATTATACTAAGTAAAATTATAGTTGTCTTCAAGTTGTTAAGTTTTCAACTTGAAAGAGAGTGATGGTTTGGATCTGTGGACGTAGCAAGCTCTCAGACCGTGAACCACGTTGAAAAATAAGATCTTCGTATATGAATATGGTGAGTTTTTGATACACCATCCCTCATTATCCTAACTAAAATTATAGTTGTCTTCAAGTTGTTAAGTTTTCAACTTGTAGAGAGTGATGGTAAAAATTCCACTCACTTGGATGGGCTTGTGGTACTTACTACAAATCTATTTGATTAAACCATCAAACCAGTCATTGTTTGTACACATCTAATGATTATGAAAATATAGTCAATTATTCTAAGGGAACCATTATCCATCCCATATGCTATTGAAGTGTTTCATTGTTTAGTCAATGTTTCAATGACACAAACAAAAAGGTTAAGACACGAATATCACATTTGAGAAGTTAAGAGATGTTGCAGGTTTGACCTTCTCATCAGGAGCACATCAATAGAAAATGAAGATGGTAGCACACTACCACTCTAGTGTTCTTGGGGTGAAATGAAAAAGGGAAACAATGAGGAAAGTTTATAGACTAACCCATACCAACAATTAGAACAAGTAGGAAATTATGCATCCAATGAAAGAAGAATAAGAAAAAGAGGAATTCAACATGCATGAAATCCCTTATCTGTCACTATTACAAGAAGAAAGGCCATATTGTTTCCTATTGTTGTTTTTTCAAAGTATGGTCTTTATGTTATTTCTATGGAAGAAATGACATCATTAGGTATCTTGCTAGGAGAAAAAAGACACATGCCACAATAATGAATGATTTTTTAAGAAGAATGGAAATAAGGCCTCCCCATGCCAACAATAGACTCACAAACACGTGGAGAAAAGGAGAATGCTATGTAATCCATGTAACACCAAGAAATTATGCCGTCATTACAAATTGAATGGAAATTAGAAAGCAATGTGTTGAAGGCTTCATCTAAAGCCTCGCCCCAAAATAGAGTAGTCAAGAGAAGAGTGTGGAGAGTGAAGCCTAAGGAAAATGAAGAGCTTACTGCATCTCCAACCCAAGAACTAGAAATTGTCTAGAGAGTTACATTAGCATAGGAGGTCAATGCCACAAACAAGGTGGACAATAGGTGGATGCCAATATCAAAGGAAGCTCCAATCCAATTATTTCCTTCAATAGTGCACTATAAGATTTATTTTCTTAAACATGTGATAGAGATTGGTGCATTAAGGTCAATGACATTGGGGGTCGCTTGAATCCCCAGGACAGTCAACAAAACAACCATTGGTATGTGCTTGGTTCATTCAACGAATTTGTTGAATGCATTTTTTTATAGATGTGTGGAGTAGTAGCTACATCACTAATGAAGATTACTAGTTTTAGAATTGCTTATAGATCTTTGAATGTTGTGTAAAGCAACAACCATAGCATATTGATGAATGGCGCACACATCGATACAAGTAAATTTTGGCAATTGTTTGGGGTAGAAGAAGGTATTATGATTGCAGAAAAAGGATTCCATTCAATTGAAATTGTTGCAAATACAGAGTGATGGTAAGCATGTGAAAATGATAAGAGGTTTGTTACCGTGTAGAAAGGGATTGATCTCAACATAATAAGACACTCCACACTTTGTCTTGTGGATTTTCTTTGTGATGACATATGATTGTTGGGATCTCACTAAAAAAACAAAGACCAAACCTCAACTTGCCATTCATTGGTTGTTAGGAGCAAAAAATTAATGTGTAGATTGTTGCACTATAGGAACAAGTGGGTCTAGAAAGCAAATCCAAATTCACGGTTTCAGCCAATATCCAGAGCTAGAGTTAGAATCATAGTTGTAGACAAGAGTCAAAGTTGAGAGCCATGTTCCAAAGAAGTAGACAAAAGACACATTGATGTAGAGATTGGTTTCTTAGAAGCTTTTGGAGACCAAAAGCCTCTCAATGATGAGATGTGATCCAAATTAAATTTGAAAAAAAACAATTGATTTGTAACTGTTAGTACACATAAGCAATTCAAAAAGGGTTAAAAAATAAAAGAGAATGAAAGTAATTAAAAAGTTAAATGAAAGAAAATAAGAAGGACATAATAAAAATTGAATGAGAACAAATGAAGTATGTGAGAATATTAGTGAATGGGAAATAAAAGGACAAAGACACATAACCTTAGCATTATCCTCAACCATGCTTATATATTCTTGCAATTGGGCACTCAAATGGTCTTCAGATGAGAGGAGAGAATGTGTAAGACAATTGGGTATGCAAATTATTGAATGGATCAAAGAGTGAGAAGCTACATTGTAAATCGACATTAAAGTAAGTTTTCCTATTTGGTTCTCCAAGGTGACATTTGTGTTGTCTATGATAATTAAATTGTTGAGTTTTGATGCATGATTTAGTTTTGAAATAATGTGAGGATTTTCGTTAAATTAATTACCCATGTAGTGTTGTAATTCATTACTGAATCATTGCATTTAGTTAAAAGTTGTTGAATGTCATACATGGTTAGCTACAATAATCATAGAATGGGTTTCCACTGTAACCAAATGAAACAACAACAATATACTTTAGGCCTTAGTCAAACTTTGCCATCATCTTAATTCCACCACCAATTGATTGATGTCATCGTTAATTCATGCTTGAAATCAATTTGTGTCCAATGTGTGGTAATTGCAACAACTACAAGTTCCAAATAACCCACGTATTATCTAAGGGAGATTGAAGGATGATATAACATATATGCTAGTCCATATCTAACTCAAATTAGAATTCCAACCCTTTAATTTAGAAACCAATTCATTTCCAAAGTGTTGCCATTATTTATGAATGGTATCATATCGTTGTCTTTTCAGCTCCCTCACTTCCTTAAACCTCAACAATTCTTCCAATTGAAGAATCGACCTCTTGGCTTCTCATTTGTTAGATTTGTGGTAAATAATTTAGAGAATATATTGCAACAACTAGCATTATAGGAAATTTGGGGTCTAAAATGAGCCTTATAAGAAAACGAGCTATCATATAAGAAAGCGATCCAACCATAATTTCTTGATGAGTTGGAGTTCAAGAACCAATATAATTTCATTAAAATGAGTCAACCATAATGGTTGACTTGACATGTTTGTCATAAAAAACTACTTTTTTTCATTTGTATTTTCAACATATATCCCTGTGTTTTTACTCAAATTTCGAGTGGCAACACTCGTTTTTCCACATCCAATGAGTAGTCACACTGGATACTTTTGATGGACCCCGTTGCCCCAAAAACAAGAAAAACCTGAAAAATCATCATCATCGTGTTTTTTTAGGTTTTTCTTGTTTTTGGGGCAACGGGGTCCGTCAAAAGTATGCAATGTGGGAACTCGTTGGATGTGGAATTTAATTTTGCATCCAACGAATTCTCCCACTCGAAATTTTAGTAAAAATAGAAGGATACATGTTGAAAATATGAACAAACAAAATAGTTTTTTTCTTTCTTCCTCCAAATTTATAAATATTATTTTACTATTTTTACTATTATTTTATTTTTTCCTTAGGAGGCCCATTTTAGACCCCAAATTTCCTCTAATATGTGTTTCATTGTATCACTTAAAAACTATTGTACTAAAATAAACCTCCAATCATCAATAAGTCCTATAAGTCCTATAAGTCCTATAGACACGTAGAATATTTAGATATGCTTGTCCATTTTTTAATGGCAATTTGTTGAGGTTGGCTATGATTGCAAGGGAAATTGTTAATGGGAATTCATTTGAGAAAGACCATCAATTTAATTGACACGTAGATTAAGAATGAAAGGATTTGACATGAAAAGAGAAATGCAATTGCATGGCTTGAAAGGACTATACAATGAGGTTGTAAAGCATTATGTTTATTCATAGAAATCAAATTGTCACTTAAGAAGGAAATTAACTCTTATTACATACCAATGACGGAAATGATAGGGATATGAGGCCAACTCTTTGAAAGAGCCTCCACTCAATATGAAAACATGAAGGAATTCTCCTTGTCTAGGAAGGAGCAACCTCACTGAAGAGTTTCATTCAACCAACAGAAGGAGGACGCTTCTGGTTGGGAGATAGAATCAATCACCCACATCATAGAATCAATCCAATTGGAAGCAATTTGCATGAGAATGCTAGCACTTCCAATTCATTTATTGTTGACCATTAGAATTGTTGGATTATAAAGTGGCCATAATCCTATTAAATAAATTTAAAGATATATTATTTTGGTCTAAACTATTAAATATAATTTAAAGATAAACTTGCCATTGGATTTATATATGTGGGTCCTATCGATGCTTACCTAGAAACTTTGTGTATGATATAAACAATTGTTTCACTTAAATATGTGGGTCCTATAGATGTTTACTTAGAAGCTTCATGTATGATATAAACAATTGTTTCACTTAATGCACTCTATAATCATCAAATGCACATTCGAAGGGTAAAAATGGGAAATGTTTGTGTTCCACCTATCATAAAATAATCTCTCAAAAAAATGTACTTACATGATTCAGAATTTTTATTTTTTTTTCAAAATTTGAATTTTAATTAAAAAAAATGTTTTGCCACCTCAATTAGCTTGAATAGAATGTACACAAGCTCTATCAAAATGCACGCCATATGAAATTAAATGCTAAAGTATCTCAAAGTCTTTAACACTTATTTATATTTGTATTTCTCTATAAATCTCTAAATGCATTAATATCTTTACAAAGTGGGACAAGTGCAAACTCGAAGAGAATATATTTACATGGAAAGCTTCACACCCATTATTAATGGATGTTCCTTTTTTTTCAGAAGGAAAAAATCCTGACCTTGTTATTCAATTGATGAATCAAAGGGCATCTGAAATGCATCCCTTATCAGTAGGGCTACAATCATTCAATACAAAGTGATGAAGTCTGTTTACAACTAGTAGCCTGGAACAGTCTCATGCACTCTTGAGAAAGCAATGGGGAGGGTGGAAGTACCACTTATCAAAAAGACTAAAGTAAGCCATGGTAGCATGAAGACACTAAATCGATACCTGCCTCCACTAGTCATACATATCGAGGACACAAGTTGTGCAGAACTGCAATCAAAAGAGCCCGCTCCATATACAACAAACCAAAAAAAGGTGCAATAAAAAAAAGGAGCTGAGCTCCTGCACCGAGCTCAAAAGAGTTGAAACATATCAGACAAGACCAAATGGCCCTCAAGAAACTCAGAGAAAGTACCACTTCCAGGAGCCAAAGATTGGGCATATTTTGATAGTCTGTCTGCAAGATGATTGTGTTCTCGATAAGTATGACTGAAGGAAAAGTGAGGAAAGCAAGAGATCAGTCTTCTTGTATCCACACACCAATGAATTAAATCAGGGGGATCTAGTGAGGCATGAAAGTTTGCCCAGTTATTGATAACTGCTGAGTCTCCAAATATATTCAAAAATGAAATCCCCATCATATTTTCCATAGACAGTAGAGCCCAAAGTGCCATCAATTCAGCTTTTGTGTTTGTACAAATTCCCACCCCCATTGCAAACTCAAAAGAGTGAGACTCATTTTGAGCCAAGCTAAAACCCACTCCACCCTTATAATCAGCAGCTGCCCCATCAAAGAAGCCATAGGGAAAGACCAAAGATGGGCTAGTTCCAGAAATCCTGGATTTTTTTATCTTTACACTTGAAACCGGATACAACTGAGTGTAACATTCAATCTGATGAAGCATGCCCAAGATCGATGGCTTTTTTCCTTCAAAGAGGTAATGGTTATGTCCTTTCCAAATGCACCAGATGATAAAGAAAGGAAGGTAACTACACTCTGAGTGTCTGGAATACACAGACATCCAATGAACCAAGAAAGAGCTGAGAGTGTAGATCTTAGTGAGGGGTTGTAAGTGAAACTGATCGCTGAGGAAATCATAAACCGTTTTCATGACAGAGCAGGAAGTAAACAGATGTTGAATAGAGTCCTCACCCAATTTACAAAGAGTACATATGCCAGGCCCGATCCAGCCTTTTTTTGAATATTGTCCCAGGTGAGTGTTTTGTTTGCCAAAGCCAGCCAAATGAAGCAATGAATTTTTAAGGGTATATTGCAAGACCAGAGAAAAGCATGAAGTTTACTGCAAGTTGGGGGGGAAGATGAAAGGACAACCAGGTCATATACCAACTCCACTGTGACATTTCCATTTTGTTTATTATGAGTCCATACTAAGGAATCAACAGATGAATTGAGACGAATTCTACCCTATTCCAAGCACCTTGTGTAGTTGTCCCGAGCTAATTTCCAGTCCCCTACTATATCCAAGTCCTCTGCGAGTACCAATAATTATGTAAACCTAGGAGAGTATTATGTTCATGGTTAAGTGATACAGTGCCAAAATACTCGAGATAATCTCTGAGACCCAGAGGGAGATCTGAGAGAGAATGGGTTCCAATAATCGGATCGACACCCACAAGAATATTCTGACCATTTCCAACATGCCACGCTAGGAATTTTCCAAGCCACGAGAGGGTGTGCAAGAAACCATTCCAGATCATGGAGGCACCACGGACCGTGAAATTTTTGTCTCTGAGCCAAGACACTATAGATTTACTCTTCAAGTATTTGCTGATTATAACCTGGTGCCAAAGGCTGTTGCCATGAAGAACCATCCAGAAGTTTTTTAATCTCAAGGCAGTGCTAAACCATGATAGGTTTTTTATACCCCAGCCACCTGCCTCTTTTGGCCAAGAAAGGTTCTTCCAATTTGTCAAATGATACTTGTGATTGACCCCCGAAGAGCCCCAAAGAAAGAAAAGGTTAACCTCCTGAGTCTGTCCAAAACAGAGACTGGAATCGGAGCTAGTGCCAGCTAGTAGACAGGTAAGCTAGATAAAATTGCTTCAACAAGTACCAGTCTACCACCTAGGGAGAGACATTTATGTGAATAGTGGTTAATCCTTCTTTCATACTTCTGAATCAGCCATAGCCAGTCGTTTACCTTATACCCCAGTGGTTTTAAGAGGTAGTTGAAGCTGGTAGTGATAGTTTCCATTTTATAAGGTAGAACCCTGGCAATACTGAGAAGGGTTCCTTCATCAATGTTATTGAAGAGAAACCCTGATTTTTCCACATTGATGCTCATCCCAGAAGCCTTGCAGAAGGTGCTTAAAATGACCTCAAAGGCCATCCATTCAAGCAGGGTTCCAGTTCCCAATAGTATTACATCATCCACAAATAAGAGGTGAGTAAGTGAAAGGGTCGAGGAGATTTTAATACCTCTGATGAGACCATTTGCTTTCGCATCTTTAAACAAGAGACCGAGACCTTCGATGAAGAATATGAATAGGAGGGGAGACAAGGGACAACCTTGTCTAATGCCTCTGGATGCACCAAAAAACTTTGAAGGAGTTCCATTAACCAGCACAGCAAAGTTTGCTGATGTTAAGCATCCCATTATCCAATTGACTCCCATAAGAGGAACCCCTATCTGGATCAAAATGAGTCCGATATACGACCAATTGACTCTGTCAAAAGCTTTTACCAAGTTCAGCTTAAGGATGAGGGCACAAGTATTTTTAGTTCTAACAGAATGTATAATCTCTTGTGTAATACCAATGGGCTCGACAATTTGACGATTTTTGAGAAAACCAAACTACTCCTGGGAGATATGAGAGTCCAAATGCGGTTTTAATCTGACAGCAATAACTTTTGAAATAAGCTTATAAACCAAATTACACAAAGAAATGGGCCCAGAGTCTGCAAAATTAGTAGGCTTGTCCTTCTTAGGAACCAGGGCAAGGAAAGTGGAGTTTAAAGAGGGGGTGATCCTTCCAGACATCCTAGAACAGTCCATGGCCTTAAGTAAATCCCTACCTATCAGATCAAAAAAGTGTAGAAAGAATTCGACTGGCCAACCATCCAGATTGAGGCTCTTATCCTTTTTAAAGGATTTCAAAGCACCCTCACTGATCTCTGTCAAAGAAACATTCTCAATGAAACATTTAGCTTCCTCAGAGGAAAGCATAGAAGGATAAAGCATGACAACTTTGAGCTGAGCCAAGATACAGGTTCGCTTGTCATATTTGAAGATGTGAGAGAAATGTCTTAGTCCCAGTTCCTTTAAGCCCACCTCATTCTCCACACATAGCCCTTCCTCATCCTTTAAGGCCCGGATGGCGTTCTGGTTCCTGCGCCCAGATGGCAAGGCATGGAAGTATTTTGTATTAGAGTCGCCAAGCAATGCCCATTTAGTTATGCTCTTGAGCTACCAGGTAAGCAAGTGGTGCTCCAATATATCTTTTCTCTTGGATTTGAGCACGTTCAATGTCGACTAATCCTCATGTGTGAGAATTCCCGATGAAGAGGATGATAGGCGTGATCTGATTTCATCATCCAAGCTGTGAGATTCATTCTCCATATCAGTTACTTTTTGTTTGATCCAGGACTTGACTTCACTTTTGAGCAATCTGAGCTTATGTGAAAGTAAACCCATATCATCATCCACAACAGAGAGCATCAGATCAGGCATACCCTTTTGACCATTTGAGAGAAATCCGGGTCCAAAAGCCAAGACCTATTGAACTTGAAGGGGTAGTTAAAGGATCCCTCCCAAGTTTTCCATTCAAGGCAAATAGGAAAATGGTCAGAGATGTCCGAAGGGTGAGCCCACACACAGTGCCTATGAAGTTCAGGTACCAAAGATGAGGATAACAAAAAACGATCAAGCCTTTTACTAATCCCATCTTCCCCAGCCCTCCCATTTCTCCAGGTGGGTCCAACAGAAAGTGGGGCAATATCCACAAGGTCTACCGAGGCAAAAAGATGTTTGAAATGAGGGCTAAGCGAGTCGATAACAACTTTATTACCCCAGATCTCAGAGGCACTCAGAGTCAGGTTTAAGTCCCTAGCTAAAATCAAATTTGGTGTGTTAAGAAGGCCCCCGAGAAGATCATTTTCCCAAAAGTGTTCCCAGTTTCTATAAGGGCCATAGCAGTTAAGGATAGCCAGGGGGGTCGACAGACCACGAATCCTTGCCTTGACAAGGATCCCAATAACTGTTTCAAAAGAAAGGAATCTAATAGAAAGAGGGTTCCAGGCAGTGATTAATCCTCCCAAGAGGCCCGAGGCACTTGTAGCACAAAATTCCCAATTAGGCATAAGTTTAGAAAAAGCAAGGAGGGATGGGTAGGTACTACACATCGTTTCCTGGAACATAATCAAATCAGGAGAGATCGAGTGAAGAAGTGTATGAAGGAAACATTGTTTGGTCTTGCCTCCTAGACCACAAACATTGAGTGATAAGATCTTCATAAAGGAACATCTGGGAGGGGAGGTGATGCTCTAAGTCCTTGCGAAAGGTTGCCCCTCGCAGCATTTTTAGGATTCTAACCCAAGAGGGCCTGAATTTTCCTTTTTCTTTTTCTGTACCATGACGTTTTCAAAACGTATGGAGTTCAAAGGAAGGGTAGAGGGAGAAGTGGGGATTTTTACAGAGAATATCGACAGAGATTTATGGAGAGAGGGATCTGAGAAAGAGGGGGATGTACAGGGACTATGTGGTGAGAGTGCAAGTGGAACAGGAGATACATGCCTTCGAAGGGGGGGGGAATCCTCATGTGATAATAAAGAGGGAACTGCCGGGAAAGTGGACGGGACAGAGTCCCGGGGTAATGTATCAAGGGAAGGGGTAACCAAAGTGCAAGGAGGTGCAGGGGGAGGGGACTCAGCTGGGGTAACCAAGGTGGGGATAGAGGGCGTATCACAGTCTGGGGAATAGTCATGGGAAAGACCCACATCAAAAAAATTCAAGGCATCAAGCATAGAATCAGAGACATCACCAAAAAGGGATAGTGCTTAGGAGTAAATACCTGTTTTTGGATGCGCCGGAGCAAAGTTCAATAAGGGAGAGCTTGAAACTGGATAACCTTCCTTGGTTGAGCATGTAGAACTTCGAAGGAGGAGAGGACAAGTTCTATGAAGCTGCCCAATGTCATGGCAGCGATTGCAACGAAAGAGGACATGGAGATAGTCCAAATGTTCAACCAGGAGGCACTCCTTACAGAGTATCTCAACCTCTGTCGGAAGACCATGAGAGATATCCATTTCAACTAGCACCCTTTCCATCCTTTTATCATAGATGAGATGATAGTTGTCTTCAACTGCTACAAATATGCCAATGGTATTGGCAATACCCTCAAGGATGTTTTTTCTCCAAAGGGGAAAGGGTAGTGAGGGTAAGAGAGCCCAGAGGTGGCACTTAGTCACCCTTTCCCTTAAGGGGTCAAAATGTGCATGACAACGTCCTAAGACCGGGGAGCCTTTTCCAATTCTCCACAGTGTGTCGAGGATGACGGACGCATGCTCTTCTTCTAAGAACACAAAGACTATCTAGCCATTGGATACCAGATTGATGGTGGGTATGTATGTAAGTAGAGGCTTCCAGTGTTCTGTAGCCCACTCCACCCATTCTTTTTTCCCCATGTGACAATATTCTAGCTGACCCACTAGAGCCCTTATACATAGAGATTCCACACAATCCATGAATATATTGTGCCCAAGCACATAACGAAACTTGCCCGCGAGGGCTTTGATACCCTTGACTTTCCTTCTCCTATGATGGTGTGAGGAGTCCCGTTCATATTAATCCATGAGGCTAGTGATAAACGAAAAGCATAAAGTTGACCAACAAGTGTCCCGACACACCTGTCAGGAGGTTAGACCAGTTCAGCAATGAAACCCAGGTAGGGTTAAGCCCAAAAGGAAACAATAATCAAAACGTCATTCCCCCAAAGGCTGGACCACCTCAAGGAAGTCAAACCCTAACAGGAAGCACTTAGGCAAATACCCCAGTGACGGAGGTGACCCAGGAATCCCGTCGAGCAGAGCTTCTCCAAAGCAGACCAGACCGACAAAAAAAGGATAAGAAACTAACTACTGCAAGCAAGGACAAACTTGCCGCAAACCTCGGAAGGAAACATATAAAAACCAAGTACCACAGGATACCAAAAAGACCCTAGAAGTCAACCCCATAAAACAGGGTGACAAAGAGTGCCAATAAAACTGAATGCTGATGAAGGCACTAAAGAGAATTAGGAACCTGGAAAATCAAATACAACGTAGAAAACTCATGCAAAGGTGGTGACCCGAAACCTTTAGGACCCCAAACAGCCACAGGCGACATGACAAACCCTAGAATGGCCAAGAAAAAGACAGGAAAACTCACATCATTCCCACTTTTTAAACATGGTTGGTACTAGTCCCCCAGAAAAGGGGAGGAACTCCATGTGGTAAACCGTCTATGGGGGAGTAGCACAGTAACCAGAACAGCAAGAAACCACCAAGGGAAATGGCGCACCACAAGAAAAAGCTGCAAAATACTAGAGAAACCCCTACGCAGCCCAAATAGTACTGCAAAAAATACCACCACCCCAAGATACTGATGAGAAGGGAGGAGAAACCGTGCCGAAAACACATAGGGAGTAAAAAAATCGACAAACAAGAAAGAGCAGAGCGACAGGAAACCAGGATAAATGGGTTTATTGACAGTCCGAGCCATGGGTAAAGCCTGACTCCGCAGACTCACCCCTGCAGCAAGAAACTCTCCTGCGACCCTGAGAAACCCTACGGGAGCGCTGCGCCATCATCCCTTGTTCATGTCTGTCACCCTTTTGTTTTTCCTACAAAGTGGGTGACAACATCCCATGGAATGGGAGTTAAAAATGAAAAACAAGTTAGGAATGAAAAACAAAATGATTAATGGATGTTCCTTATGCAATACTTTGGGAAGTTTGGAGAGCTAGGAATTACAATATTTTTTAGGAAGGACATATTGATGTTATTCATGTCAGTATTAAAGTTATGTCAAGGATAAAAGAGTATGGATGTGGAAACAAGAAATTCTCGAAAAGAGTGATTTACTTGAATCCCTTCATGGATGGATTTGTGGTGATAGGTTTTTTGGATGGAGTTGAACAAAAATGTGACTTTGGGGCACGGATCGTTATTAAATTGCAGATGAATCATAGTTTTTTTTACTGGGAATGACAATGTGGAAAGGAACAAATACAAAGGCAGAGTTGTTCTCCATTACATATTTATAGGGAATCCAACAGAGAAGCTGATACATTATCAAAAAGGGCCATTGGAATTAAGAGTGGTTATATTTTATATGATGAGTTTCTTGATGAAAAAATGATAGACATAGGAGCTATGAGAGTTTACTAAATACTGTAAACTTATACAATTTTATCTTTTTACTTTTGCTCTTTATTGAGCTTTAGTCTCTATGTTGTCATCCAAAACATTAAGTATCATGTAAACTTATACAATTTTATCTTTTACTTTTGCTCTTTATTGAGCTTTATTTTTCCCGAAGAAAATATCAGATCCTTGTTATTCATATGAATCAAAGGTAATTTGGTTACATCAGCAATCAATGTCAAAAGCACAAAGCCAAGTCTTCAACAATATCTAGGGAGTCTATCAGCAATAGCTAAGGAATCTTCAGGCCAGCCATTACAAGCTGCTCTGATAGAAGGATACAAGTCATACTTCAAAAGATTATAGAGATCAAATGAGGGTCAAAAAGAGACTCATCCAGAGACCTTCATGAAACAGAGGATACAATCTAAAGATCAAATGACTAATCCAAGGATGCACTACTGGGAATATCATCAAAGGGGAGAGAACTAGTCCCTCTCATAACACTAAAAATATCAATAAAGTACTTGTCATACTCATATACATCAAAGATGTATTGAACAGTAAACCAAGAATAGGCTAGTAAAGCTGTAATGAACCATTCCCACTACATTCACCCGCAGTGAATTCTTAAAATAGTAAAAAGCCTGAAGCCAAAGCTAGTGCATCCTTGGATAAGGCATTCGCCTTCCCATTGAATTCTCTGTACACATGACAAGACTCAAGGAAGAGAAAATAAGATTCCAGATCTCTAATATTCTTGCACCAACCATCTAAATTGAGAGCCAAGAGGTTTTCTCTACCAGTTAACCAATTTATAATGGCTGAGGAGTCACCTTTGATGTGAAGATAAGGTAATCCAATAATTTTTTCAAAAACCAGGAGAACCCAAAGAGCAAGGAGCTCTGCTCTAGTATTTGAGCTCTGACCACAACCCATCTTCAGTGAGAAGAAGTGGTCTTGGCTAATAAGTAGATATAATCAATGCTCCATCAAAAAACCCTGCAGGATAATCAAATCTCGGGGCAATAGATAAGTTCCTTCTCCTGAGTCTCGTCCTAGCAGCCACAAGATGTGAATTGTGCTGATCCAAAATGTTTTGTGCAATAAAGTTTATATCAAGCCTGTGATCCTCAAATATAGTTCTGTTTCTAGTGAGCCAGATTTGCCAAGTCCAAAGGATAGGAAGATTGATCAACTGCTTTTCGGAACTGAACCAAGAGTCAAGATTATGAAGGTATGTAGCCTCATTCCACACAATCAAACATTGCATAATCAAACTGAGTCGATGAATAATACTAAGTGTGAAGAAACAATCTGTAAAGAGCTGATTTACTGACTATGTTGCCTTCTTACACAAGCAGCACCAGTTAGGCCTGACCCAACCCTTTTTTTCCATATTATACATACTATTAATGCTATTGGAGAGGCACATCCAATTAAAACAGATAACCTTCAGTGGAATGTTACAATTCCAAATCGATATGAGGGCTTTGTTCGGCCTGTCATTTAGTGAGCAAGAGCTTTAGTCTCTATGTTGTCATCCAGAACATTAAGTATCGTGTTTTTGTTGTTTATGAATTTAATGAAATAGATTGGAGCACCCTAGTTTTTAGGCCGAATGAAAAGTTTTTTGAAGTAGGTATAGCTTTGTCTTTATGACATCTCTGTTTAAATGTAACGGATAGAGAATAAATATCTGTGTTTATAATTATGATACAGTTTTTAATATTAAAAATATATATATATATATATTTTCATGTGTGAAAAGTAAATAAATAAATGCAACTGTGCTCTCACTTTCAAGATCTAGTTTCAAGTGAATTTTAAAATAATTTTGTTTTAAAATGAATTTTACTTTTATGAGAAAAAAGAAGAGGTTGAATTCCTTTAAAAGGATCACTTTCAAGACCTAGTTTCAAGTGAATTTTAAAATAAATTTGTTTTAAAATGAATTTTACTTTTATGAGAAAATAGAAGACGTTGAATTCCTTTAAAAGGAAGCTTTGTTTCGAGATCGAAGCAAAAGCTTCCCATGCGTCTACCAGGAATCGAACCCGGATCCATTGTTTGAAATGCAAATATCTTAACCATTAGAATACTGACGCTCATGCAATCAAAAAGAGCGAACGGTGATAAAAGTAACTAACAACAGTAACCACCCCCGTTGAAAGGATTTTCGCTTAGTTTGGCACAATTGAAAAATGATAAAAACTAAGTCCGTGCGCGTTTCTCCTTTCTTTTCTCATGCAAACAAAAAAAAGTCCACGTTTTCTTAGTTCTCATACTTCCTGAAGGTTAATGATGTTTAAACTAAAATCATCAGAGGTTAGTTTTCTTATTTTTCTTACATTAATTAATTTTCAAAATGTGTAGTGCTTAGTCTTAAAGTTATATACCTATATATAAAAGAGGTATTTCTTGTATTTTAAGTACCATCTACATAGTACTCAAAATGGAAATGAACTGCTAGAAGAAATATGTCAAAAAGTGCAAAACTAACATGGACCTAATCAAATGTTTAATGTTAATTAAGGCAAATATAAACTAATGCTCCATATGCATGTAAAAAAAACTAAAAACCAAATAATTTTATCCAGAATTTGGTTTTAATTAGAAAATATTTACACATATCAAACACAAAAACATTTATACTAGAAAATAGAAATTGCAATTGTATTAGTAAACAAGAGCTACTAGGTGGCAATGCCTTTGATATTGCTACTTGTTGTTGCAAGAGCATCTAGAGCTGATTTTGCAATTGGAGATAGCTTGTTTCAAACCTTTAAAATTAAAAAGTTGTAAATAATTGGTTTGTGAATTGGAAAGTACCATATACAAAGCTAATCCAGCATCTGCCAACTACATAGCATTGAATCATTCAAAAGATAATAAAATTATCAATGACATGTCCTTGTTGCAGATGCAACACTATTAAAAATAGACACCCTCAAATGAGATCCAACATTTACCTATAATATGATGCCACTAACCTATGAGTTAAAAAACACTATTAGATCAAGTCAAGAACCATGATTTTCATTTATATGTTGTCGTCTTGTTACCAAAAGGAAAAATGTAATGCAATGGATTTAATACTTACAGCCACTAGTGGGAGCACTTCCTCAAATGATCATAGCATGTTTCTTACTTCCAACAATCTCAATTACTGATTTGTGCATATGAAGGTGTTATGTTATAATGGACTTTGATAATTTGATTTGTGTAAGGGTTAGTTATTTATTTTAAATTGTTAATATATTTTTCTATATCTTAAAAATATATATAAATTAATAAAAACAAATTTATATCTTACTGCACCATCACAAATAATTATTAATTATTATCAGTCACTAGTTACCAATTAATAAATTTAATAAATATATTTTATATTCTTAAACAATGAATTACCAGTTATATTCTTAAACTATTATTCTTATTTATTGGTTTACATGTTTTCAAAGTGAGACGTTCTTGATTTTTATGTGAACTTCTCATTATTAATTTAGTATTATATAGGGGACATTTCCTACTAGGAAGATAAAAATATCCCACGATAAAAACTAAATTATCCCCCGATAATCTCAGCAACTCGATTGGAAGAGGTTCGGTGAAGTTGCCTGCACAGACAAGTTTTTCAAAACCTAAGTTGCCAGGAAACGTGGGTACGGGGACGGGGACGGGGACGGGGACGCCACTTTTTGAAACAGGGTACTTGGGTACGTTGGGGGTACTATAGACATATATGTGTGTGTGTGTGTGTGTGTGTGTGCGCACGCGCGTGTGCGTGTGTGTTTGTGTTAAAATTTATAAAAATAAAACATTTCACACTTACATCATACATGCATATTTGATATTTCTAAATTCAATGATTCATATGAACATTCACATTGAAAATTTGAAACGTAAAATAATAAATTTGATAAATCAGATGACATGGACTCATAGTAGATATCAACTGAAAGACTAAATTTATATTAATATAATTAACAACATAAAATATTATATGTCCATGACACCATGAGTTCAAACTCCATTGCCATACTACATCCAAAATTTGCCTAAAGGCATTTTTAGACATGAAAAAGAAAGCTCAAAACAGTAAACATTGAACATGAACAGATAGTTGATTTGGCTTCCTCAATCCATGTCATTAGCAGCCTTAGGATCAATGTCATTAGCATCACTAAGGTCCTCTATCACGTCATCACTGGAGTAGTGAGCACAGTGCACTAGCAGCGAGAAATGCAGTGTTGCGCTAGTTTAGGTAAGGGGCAAGGGCCCACATAACATGTGTTTTAGTGTTTTATTATTTAATTTTTAAAAATTTGAACTTCAAACTTTGCAAGTTGACTCATCCCGAACAACGAGCTAAGATAAATTGTCCAATGGCTGTACCGGCCGCGTACCCAAACACATGGTACGGCATACCAAAATCCATGCGAGTACCCTATTTTCATACATGAAGTACCCGGTACGTGAGATTGGATTTGGGTACGGCTGGGGACGTACCATTGAAGTACCCAAGTACCCGGTACTGGTTCGTGTACCCAACCCCCCCGGTATGGGTACCCATGCAACACAGTTCAAAACATAAGAAGAACTTTCCAGATTACTACGAAGAACAAAAGTTGGAATGGTTATTAAAAGAGAATGACCTGGATCCGAAAGAGTGGATTGAAAGCAGTATATTGGTCCAGAACTACCATGTTCACACCAGACATATTCCTATTAATTATCTCAATAGCTCCTTGTAATAGTGGGTTGTGTAACAAGGCCACTGACTTGGTTTGTTGTTTCATTGCAATACTTGTAAGAATATTCAATTGTTACAAAAGGAAAGCATCCCATCCCTTCAAGAGAGGTGACTGAGACCTTCAGGATCCCTGTCCTATACAAACGTTCTAGTTCTATCAAAATCTGCTTAATCAATAACCTGACAAATTTATCGACACCCTACAGCCACTCGGACTCACAAAATTCATTCAATGCGCCAATACCCAAATAAGTTTATATTCAAACTTGCGATGATAATTGGTTTGTGTCCATGAGTAGCAAGATAGTAATTGTAATCATTCCCTGAAACAAAAACTAAAACTATAGAATATTTTAGGTCTTGCAAAGAGAATACTCCTTCTTGGACCAACTGCTCTAGCATGTTGATTTGGAATGTGATATTGGGAAGCCCATTGGAAGTATTAAACACTCCAGTTCCTCCATATGCAAAATTAACACCGTGGGTTGTCATGATTGGATCATAATCATTTTGATGTTGAAATAGGACGCTGCATTTCATAACAAAATGTCTAAAACTTGATCAATCTACTGATAAGAGTAGTATAACCTAAGAATAATGCAATATTCTTTTAAAATTATAAAATTAAACACTAAAATTGTCCACTATAATAGCGTAACGTATAAAAGAATACCTACGAAGTCGGTGAGCACTCTTCCATTATAGCAACGCCCTAAGGGTTTTCCAGGAAATGTGATCCCATATGGAGGTTTCCATGAATCCATAGACTTATTATGATTTCCAGTATCGGCATAAGAGTCATCAAACACAAACATAATGGTTGCATTTGCACTTTCAACATTTCCTGCATATAGAATTTAGATTATTTAGGAATCTATCAATTCAAAATCTAAGGATTTTTACGATGTAATTTTAGAGAAAAAACAAATAGAGTTTAGAGAAGAAAATAGACTGATGAAGAAGATGAGGGTAGAAAGAAAAAAATCCAATGCTTTGTCTCCATGTTATTGATCTCTGGTATCAAAACCCTTCCACTTTGCAAAATCTCAACAATCTACGTTATGACCCAACCCAGATCTACAGACTTAATGCATCTACAATGTTTCTATATGTATAGAGCCATTGCAACGACCCTATATTTATATATACATTCAAATGCACCTAAATAAAAATGATAAAAGGGTAACCTGCACCATGTCGTCAAAATTTGACAAATAATTAATCGCATTCAAGTTATAAAAAATAGCGTGGAGATATATTTACCTCCTGTAGACTAACGTGATGGGACGTGTTCGACCTGACCAAAGCACATGATGGATGCCCAGTTACGCCCCACCTGGAATGTATGCACTAAGTTCATTGGTAACACAACGAGTAGGATAATACAGATGGATCAAGGGAGGATAGTGTATGGAACACGTTGTTTATTGAATATCAATAACCCCACAACATTGTCCAGGGTTAGCCATCATTGCAAATTTTAATGGCCAGCATGCTTGAGACATTAAATTTGGCTGACATTTTCCAGTCGTTAGGGAGTGGGAAACACAAAACAAGGTAGACATTAGCATCTGGTAACCAATAGCAGTTTAAATAAATATGTTTTTAAAAATTGTTTTTCATATAAATTCTAAACAACAATGCTAAAACTATAGTTCAAGGAAAAATTAATCTCCTCACTCTTTAACTAATGTCCTCGATCGAATAATATATGTTGAGGACATAATAAGAAAATAGAGCTAAAAGGTATATTGACAAGTGTGGTATAGGTCAAGTGTCTTGATTAGCCTCATAATAACCCACCCTTAACTTTCTTAACTTTGTAAAATGCTAGCTATGCATATAAATAGGTATTGTATTTCATGTCTCAAACATGTATCTCTAAAGTAATCAATAGATAATTTCCACATGGATGGGAACATTAACGAGTTCAAATGAATGGATGGGAATTCCAAATAATAGACATCACAAAAAGTGGCACAGTTGAAGAGGGTAGAATATTAATTTAAACTCGCGCAGAAGTTGTAACTTATGATGGTTCAACAAATTGAAACAAAATTAAATGGGATTCTTACATATTATTTAAATATATTGGGCGTGCTTTATATTCTTTGCATGTGGATTGCACCAAAGTAAGATCCGTTCTTTTCATGTGGGTTGTGCTAAAGTCACATTACTTCCTTGCAAGAAGATTGTTAATTTTGTGTTTTTCAGCCAAATGTGTAATTTAATTTTGGTTAAGAAATTGTGGTTGTAATCTAACCTAGGTTGAATGATTAGGATTTTGTATGTTTAAGAATACCTAAATACTGTATTATGAATGGTTAAATGAATACAATGAGAAAGAGAGACGTGCAGCTCTAAGTTTTGTTGGCTTTCCCAATTAAGGGTTTCAAGGGTAAATCTTAATGTGTCATATGTGTGTGTCATTTTTTAATTTTGGTTGCTTTAAACTCAATATTCATTACATCACTTCACATGTTTGAAACTTACATTTGGTATCAAAGAACGATTATTGGCTCCAAAGGGACATCTTTGTTGCTTAGGATTAAGCTATTTTTTTTTAAAGTTAGTTTATCTTGGGTATGTGATAAATCTAGCTTTGGTGGAATCTATGTTGTAGTAATTTGTGTGTTGAAAGAGAATATCAAGCAATTCTATAATTGATATTACAAAAAAAATTGGTCAAAGTTTTGAGCTATCGAAGTTCAATATGGAAGATCTTCTTGTAGATAAAGAACAATGGGTTGTTGTGGATCCAAGTACACAACCTATTATTATGGTGATAGAAAACTAGGAGAAGCTAGAAATAAAGGTGAGAAGTATGATTCAGCTTTTCTTATCAGATTTGGTGTTATTAAATGTTACTAGACAAGACATTACAAAGAAGTTGTGAATTTAAATTAGTGAGTTTATATTAGTCACGATCCCTAGTAAACACGTTGCTTCTTTCAAATAAGTAGTATCATCTTAGGATGGATGGTAGTGACTCAATAATGAATCACTACAAGGAAAATACCATGTAGCATATGTTTTTGCGGAGTTTCTTAGTGTTACAAGATTGGACAAAATCATATAAAAAAACTCTCTTACAACCTCCATCAATGGTACTAGATGGTTTGGCGAAGGTTTTTACGGAAATTTGTTATAACTAAACAAAAATCGATGCATTGGAGGTTATGATGTAGAATTTTTTGGGTGTTCTTTTATCAATAAGATGCACTAATGCGTATAGAATTTAACCACATTGATGCATTTTATTTATAAGAAAACATCGGTATGTACTATAATATTGGTAGCACCGGTGATCTATAACTTAATGCACACCAATGCTTTATAAGTAAAATACCACTTATGTTAGTTGGTTGATATAGAACCCAAGAATGACAAGCACACCTAGAATAACAAAAGAGGAGGGGCTCAACAAGTGGAATCTCCCTTGATAGATTCCTAATATGATAATCCACTTTCATTCAAGGAATCCCTTTTGAATCTTTCATCCTCCCTGGAGAGAGCTCATATCACTGACCAATCATCCTAGAGGTAAATATCATGAAAAGGCCTAAGAATTAACCCTTTTAATTCAAAAAAAAAGGCTAGACATCCTCAGCTCATGGACAAACTCTCTGAATGGTGGCAAGATAATTTTTTTACCAAGGGATCCAACATGTACCAACTTCAACAAAAGCTTAAATTTATAAAAAGGAAATTGAAATTCTGGAATAAGGAGATCTTCAAGAACATCATAGAGTAACGACAAAAGATAGAAGATCAACTAGAACGCATTCATGGTACATAAATTAACCAAGGATATTTACAAGAACTACTTCAAGAAGAAATTGTTGTCTACTTAGACTTGAATCAAAGACTTCGTCAAGAGGAAGTCCTCTAGAAACAAAAATCTTGAGTCAATTGTATTAAGGAGGGAGAAATAAAAACCAAATTCTTTCATTCTTTGATGATTCAATAGCGACAACAAAATTGTATATCCCAACTCCTCAATGAGCAAGGAAATCTCCTCATTTCTCACCAAGACATTGAAACGGAGTTTTTCTCCTTCTACCAAAATTTGCTCTCTAAACCCCACATTAACATAGAATATGTAATCAACAAGATAACCACCAGCATTCCCTCACTTGTAAATCTAGCTCAAAATCACAACTTGCTCTAGCCCATCTTAATGGCAGTGGTCAAAACAATTATCATGGATATGCCAATGGGAAAGTATTTGGTCCCAAAAAGATTCACAACTGATTTCTACCATCATTATAGAAAATTTGTTCAACAAGAAGTCTGGGAAGTAGTAGAGGAATTAAGACATCATCTAGAGGGTTTGTCGGCCTTCAAATCTACTTTCTTGACTCTTATTCACAAAGAAGCTCATGGCCTCAACACCAGGTAAGTTCTGACACATATCCCTCTATAATGTTATCTTCAAAGTTATTACCAATTGCCTCAAGCATCTCCTACCCCAGCTAATCTCCCAAGAGAAATTTGGTTATGTAGAAGGCCACCAAATTCTAGATAGTATAATCTTATCCCATGAAACTATTCACACCCTTTGATCTTCCAAATATCTAGGAATGCTCATCAAACTATATCTCTCTAAATATTTTGATAACCATAGTTGGTGTTTCATGTATCACACTCTGTTAGCCTTTGGATTCTCTCCTCCAATGGACTAATTGGGTTATGGCGTTGCTCCCATATGCCTTCTTCTCCATATTGGTTGATGGTTATCCCTCCCTTACCTTTTCCTTCTCTTGAGGAACTCGTTAAGATGACCCCCTCTCTCCTTTTCTTTTCATTCTCATGATGGAAGGCCTTCGTTGAACATTCAAAGCGGTTATTCAAAACAAATCCCTAAAATTCCTTCACCCTACCAATGATGAGTTAAATACTTCTCATATTAATTTATGGATGATACAATGCTCATGTCTAATCCTTCCCTAAAATAAGTCTAAGAATCTCAACTCTCTTCTCTATAGCCTCAGGCATGACTACCAACTTGGAAAATTTTGAAATCTATTTTTTCAACACGCCTCTATATCTTCAAACTTGCATTTCATGTATCCTAAACTTCCAGCGTCGATCCCAACCTTCCAACCACCTGGATATTGCACACTTAGATACCAATTTGTGGCTGCTAATATTTGGATATTGCACATTGCTTAGATCCCAGTTTGTGTCTACACTCACCTCTACGACAATCCACGCCTGATATGCACTAGATCTGCCCAGATCCCGACATCAAATTTTTTATGTTGGTAGTGTTGTTTCATTTGTGATCCCTCACGTTGCCTCCATTGCTACAGCTTAGCACCATCTGCATCCTCCTCCACTGGCGTGTGACATACTACACACTTTGCAGCAACACCTTGGTGGCTCTCTTGTTGGTTACACCTACATCCGTCGTGTGTCACATCTGCAAGCTTTTGACTGCTAGCTCAGCACTAATTCTGTCAACTCATGTCAGTCAGTCATGCTGGAGTTCACTTACAACACACCCACAATCCATATTAATGGAAATACCAAGGAGTAAACCAACAACCATAGGGGAATAAAGCACGGAAATCCCACCTTGACTGTGGGAGAGAGGATAGGGTCACCTGAATTAAACTTGTAACACAAATCCCCTTACTCATCAATAATCACTAGGTTATAAACAATGAAACTAGAATGCAAATTCATATGCCCTCCTTCTAGAGGATGCCCTTCTGGAGGGCCACCGTTTGGAGGTCCACCTTCTAGAGGACCATGATATAGAGTTCCAGCTCCTAGAGGACCCCTTTCTGGAGGACTCCCATCTAGAGTTCCACCTTTTGGAGGACCACCACCTAGTGTACCCCCTCCACCTGGAGGACCCCCTCCACCTAGAGGCCCTCCTCCTGGAGGACCACCCCCTTCAGGTGGATCCTCAGGAGGATCATCTGCAAATATACCACCCCATCAGTGGGTATATCAATTGACTTATTGTCCTACTGGTATACGGATGCCATATCAATATTACTAATATGTACAACCTAATCGAAAAATTTTGTTTTTGGAAACTTTGGACTTTCCTGACTTGTCCAAGTTGATTAAGGATCCCATCCAACATAACCCTTTGTGGCCTACAATCCAAGTCAATTTACCATTGAACATCCCTAAGTTTGATGGGAAGCGAGGAGAGGATCCAAAAAATTAAGTTATGACATTCCATCTATGGTATTCACCCAACTCCTTGATGGACAATTTGATCGGTTTGAGACTCTTACAGTGAAATTTGACTGGAGCAGATTACAAGTGGTACATTGAGCTTCTGCAATATTCATTGGTGGATTTCAACTTGTTGGCAACAATTTTCCTTACCCATTTTCAACTACCTATCCGTTACGAAACTGGTACGGATATTTTAACATCACTTCAACAAAATGCTTCCACCCACATATCGAATCATATTCATGAGTGGAGGAGATTTCAGAGGCTAATTAAAGCTCCTATCCCAGACCAATTATTAGTTGATTTTTTTACCAAATCCCCGTTGCCTCCCATTTCCCTTGATGTGGCTATCGGTGGTGTTTCCATTGAAGAGCGGGCTATTAGTCGGGATCAGTACTTGGACTTAGTTTATTCTCAGTCTGAAACTTTGTATGATATGATCCCTCATGCTCCTCGTCCCAATACCAACCCTGCCAAGCCACCTGCAAAGACTCATGTTGATGGTGTTGTAGGTTCCCTCCAACCCCCATCCGCAATGAAACTTGCTAAGCAACAAAGTACCTCCCCACTACTCCTTCAACTCCTACTATTTATGTCGAGGTGAATGCCATTCAAACTACACAAACACTCGGTAATAGAAAGAAAGGAAAAGGAAAAGGTAAAAAGTCAAGAAACCAACAGGAGAACCCCAAGACCGCGACCTCAAAGAACGAAAACATAGCTAAGAGGAAAGATAAGTATATGTACCTACTATGTGGAGGTGACCACTTTACAAAGGAGTGCCCTCGTCGTGAATAAATTAATAAGTTTTTGAAAAGTAACCCTACATTGGTGGTACTTACCGATCCTTTTCCATCCCAACAACACTTAATTGACAACACGTCTTCACAAGGAACCTCCACCTCTACTGAGGAGATCTAAATGATGTCCTTTGAAACTATTAGATTGACTACACGTAGTCAAACATATGACAAACCGATAGAGAAGAAGGATGAAGGTGCTTCTTCCGATAAAGTTCCTCCTACAAATTGTGGGAGAGAGAATAGGGTCACCTGAATTAAACTTGTAACGCAAAGCCCCTTGCTCATCAATAATTACTAGGTTATAAACAATGAAACTAGAATACAAATTCATATGCTCAATATTGATATTTTGTATGCCAATTATCGTACTCCCAATTATGAAGTGACAGTTGCAACTAGAAACCATAGTTCCTAGTTCCACCACCTAGTTGTTAGAAGAAATCATAGAGTTGCCCCAAAAACACAACATAAATGACATAACAAAATACCAATTAAAAAAATCAAAATTGATATAATAGGATGGAATGAGCATAGCTCCAGTCCTTTGAAAGAGACCAAACCAAATACCACAACCTAAATACTACTCGGATCCTAGAGAAAACTTTCTTGTCCATAATTTCAAGGACCATAGAATAGGTCAAGACTCAAATACAACCAACTTAAACAACCATTGCATCCATTGAAAGAATTAAAGTCGAGTCCAACATACCTTGACAAGTTCAAATATGGAACCAACCCTACGTGTTGGTGCTAGTGTTAAAGAAATGTAACTACGGAATATAATCTATTTTGTATTATTATTATTATTTCCCCTTTAGGAGATGTTGTTCCTCGTATTAGGAATGTTATTGTTGTAATTGATCATGTAAAGTATTGAGGTAAAACCTTCGTTGTAAGTCAGGTCAGTAGTACCCACAAAAGTATTATTAAAATGTATTTTTAAGTCTCCCAAGAAAAGTTGACAGTGGAATCAAGGAGAAGTCAACCGTGTTGGGTTATTAGACCTCTCAACTGATTAGTATAAATAGGAGAGGCACCTCCCTCATTTGGATATGGTGAGCACTCAAGAAAGTTTTCTATAGAGAGGAGAAACAACCCATCTGAGGAGGAGGAAGTTGTCTAGTCTTATTTCTTGGGTCTTACAGTGTACTTGTGTTGGAGTTTCTCCCTTCGACCTAGGTTCAGACCCCTCATTCGTCAAAAAAGACCCAGATATTGACCCTATAGAGTAGGACCCTGTCGACAACACCTGTGATGCAGATGCAATATCACCCGAGATATCTTATGGGAAACTGCCATAACTAGGTTTATGCAGTCATGTGGGGATTTCTACCCTTGCAATGCTTTATCAAACCACTCGGTCAAAGCCAAGAGTTGTACTTCTTATTCTTAGTTCATTCAATCAAGATAATAGTCTACTCATCTATCGACAGAGATCACAACAATCAATATAAATCCTTATTACATATTCAATTTATTATCGGTGTGACACACATATATATATATGGGCTTTATTCATACACAAATTTTATGTGACCTATTTAGATCTACTTATTCACAACATACATGCATTCAAGATAACAATATTTATCAAATACACACAGACACAACATTTAACGTGGAAACCCATCCGGCAAAAACCACAAAGGCGCTTTTCATCTGACATGAGAAATAGGTACGCACATTTTGTTTGTGCACTCATCTTGTAGACTCTTCTTCAGATATTCGTTACAACTCATATAGATCTCTCCCCTCTCATTCTCTCTAGTTTTGGGTCTATATATTTCTTCTCTTCTTTCCTCTACTGCCGATTCACGCACAACTTGGATCGATTCTCTAGCTAAACATATCTCTTCTCTACAACTCTAAGAATAAACCACTCTAATTCTTGAGCAACCTATATGAGAGCAGACCCACCCAGATGAGACTACCGAGATCCACACACACAGAGCTTGGGTTCTCCCTTTTATAGGCTTTTACATGTCGTAATCAATCAACTCTTTTATGTTATCCAATAGGATGTAATTTCTATTTTCATACATTCAGTTACAACTGAAAATAGGCACTATCGGCCCAAAATACAAATATGCTTTATTCCCATTAGATCTTTACCCACGATCAATAGAATTGTCCTTTTTAGTTTCTTTATTATAACTAACTCTTAACCCATGATCAGTTGAACTGTCCTTTCTGACTGCTTCATTCTTCTATCGTGCTTCCTTCTGTCGTGGCTTCTCTCATCACCAATCCTTATGTTGCAGCTCTTATTTCGTCACGCTTTCTTTTGTTGTGTTCTCTTCTATCACACTTCTCTTTTGTTGCACTTCTCTTCCATCGTGCTTCTCTTCCGTCACGCTTCTCTTTCATCGCGCAACCGAAATATTCATATTCTCGAGTAGAATTCTGGTTGAATTATATATATCCTTTCCTAGGTCCAATAGGACCCCAACACCTATCGTTGGCTCGTCTCGAGCCACATTAGTATGAGAACTTCGTTATTGCGACATTTATTTGAAAATCCTGAAATATTTTCACTATTTTCTCTCTCATGTTGCACTTTTGCTTATGCCTCCTTTAATTTTTCACAAGTTTGGAACTTATGTGTTCTGAAGTTGTAATTTTTGTTGACCCCAATGCTTGTTGCACTTTCTCATGGATAGGTTGAATGATTCTTGTAACTTTCTCTACCTCTGACTGTAGTTTTGTGACCCTATCAGTCCTCTTTTGTTGTTGCGTCTGTAGTGTTGTGACCTGCTGGCGTAGCTTCTTCATGTCAGTAACCTTATCCATTTTCTCCACTAATGGAATCTTCTTTACTTCATTTTTTCATTTGGTTCACCTTTATTTCAGCAGTGCGCAACTGCTCTATTACTCTCTCTAACTCTTCATCGTCAATCAAAGCTTCCCATGTCTGAGAAAATTGCTCGACCGCTTTGGAAAAAAATTTCCTTTGCTTCTTATACTCTCTTCGCAGCCTTAGTTATTGCGTTTCTTCTTTCTTCCAGTATCTCTAGAGGTGTACTAGTTTTTACCTGTAACTCCAACTCCGTGGCCTTATTTTTGAGGTTTGTTGCAATTTCTCCAAGTTGCAACACTTTGGCTTCTGCAAACATCACATGTGTGATTCCTTCATCAGTAAAATTGGCGTAGGAAAATGTTACAGTTGTGTCGAGTCGGGGTTATCCTCATCCCATGTCTCATTAGAGGAAATTTGAGGTCTAAAATGGGCCTTCTAAGGAAAATAATAAAATAATAGTTATTAATTTTGGAGGAAGAATGAAAAAAACTACTTTTTTTGTTTGTATTTTCGACATATCTCCTTGTTTTTTTACTCAAATTATGAGCAGAAGAACTCGTTGGATTCAAAATTTAATTCCGCATCCAGATATTACCCACACTGCATACTTTTGACAGACCCCAGTACCCCAAAAACAAGAAATACCCGAAAAAACATGATGATGACATCATCATCACGTTTTTCAGGTATTTCTTGTTTTTGGGGTATCGGGGTCTGTCAAAAGTATGCAGTGTGGGTACTCTTTCGATGCGGAATTAAATTTCGCATCCAACGAGCTCTCCCTCTCGGAATTTTATTAAAAACACAGGGAGATATGTCGAAAATACAAACAAAAAAAATAGTTTTCTTTTATGACAAATATGTCAATTCAACCATTATGGTTGACTCATTTTATTGAAATTCTATTGGTTCTTGAATTCCAACTCACAAAATTTATTGTTGGTACGTTTTCTTATAAGGCCCATTTTAGACCCCAAATTTCCTCTAATGTATCTTTTTGCTTTGTTTCTTTGACTGACTTCTTCATCTTATTAGCAGTCTTGTTTGATACTCTATCCTTTTTAATCAACGCACCCTCTCTGACCTTCATTTCTTCCACTGTATCATTATGAATGGCATGCACTTCATACATAAATAGTGCAGAGAATTCTATGGTGACATGCACCAAATATTTGACCATGGTATTCAGCTCTGGTGTCCCCAAGTCAATTTCCTCACCCAACACTTGAGTCTTTATTGGTAGTGTTAGTGTCGACGCATCACCAGGACGCTCCTGAGACGAGCCCACTACTTCTTATGACGCAGGAAATTGTGGCATGTAGTCGGTCTCCACTCTTATGTCCTTTACTACATTTCAGAGTGCCTGTAGTAAATCTGTGAAACGACCTGTTAGTTCTGTTTTTCGCTCATCCATATTTTTAAGGATTTCACTGGCGATTTTTCCCATTGTCTCTGTCATAATTGTATAATCATGATTAGTAAGGCCAACAGTTCCAGGTGATCTTTCATCCTTCCTCTTCTTGTGACCCAATTTTCATCATGCGACAACTCTTCTCTTCCTGTGATAGGTATATGGCCTACGAGATATTTCTTTCCTTGTGACAGACGGAGAGTCTCCGCCACCATTTTTCATCTTTGACAAATAGACAGTCGGTCGACACTTTTTATTTTTCTGCTACAGGAAAGAAGTCTGCAACCAAAAAATTATATTTTTAACACTTATAAATATGTGTCTTGTTGGCCTTTTCTTTTTCTTTTTCTCTTTTTCTCTTTTTCATAATCATCATTTTTATTTTTATTTTTATTTTTTTCAGTCGACCAAGTCACGGTTATCCTAGTAAGGATTTATCCGACTTTCATTTACCAGTCCTTTGAAAGGTGTTCCATATAATTTATGCAAGTGTACTACTCCTCCTTAGGTGATTTGAATGACAATATATGGCCCTAGACAACGTGTGTGTAAAGCTTCGCTCTATTGAAACTTAACATCTTTCTTTAATATATTTTCCATTGGAGAAGACACCTTTGCATATCCTTTGATAAATTTTCGATGGTATCATTTATGTTCCAATGTCATTCTCAGTTGCTTCACTATCGAGGGTTGTGGTAGGTCGACAATAATCACAATTTTAGCAGGGTCGGCCAAGATACCATCGTGATAAATCACATGACCCAACGAAATTCCAAACGGGGCACAAAAAATACATTTCTTTAGGTTCAACTAAATCTGATACTGGTGACACTGTTCTAGCATCATTCTGAGGCTATCAATATGATCCTTTATGAGACCAAATATCGTCCAATCGTCAAAGTAGACCTCAATAAATTTATGAATAAATTATTTGAATGCGTCCACTACTATCCTGGAAAAGATAGAGGGAGCATTCTTGAGTGCAAAGGGCATTACTATGTATTGGAAACAACCCCACTCGGTCACAAAGGTTTTATTATGTCGATCTTCCTTTTTTATTTTTATTTGATGGTATCTAGAGAACCCTGCAGTGAATGAATAAGCTTCTTGACCCCCTACACTCTCCAATACTTCATCTGTAAATGGAGTCAAAAATGGGTCTTGTAAACAAGCATCGTTGAATTTCCTTAGGTCGACGCAAATCCTCACTCCATCGGTAGTCTTCATATCTTGCACTACTATCAAACTGATCCACTCATATTCTTCAGCAGTTTCTATGATACCTACATTCAACATTCTATCTAACTTTGTCTTAACTTTTTCTTTGTACCGCGGATTCAGTCGGTATGGTCACTACTTCATAGGCTTTGTGTCGAGCTTCAATGTTATCTTCATCTCTCCAAGGTCTCTGACAATCCCCTTCATCTATGAAATTTTTGTAGGGAGTAGATCCTGAAATTCATGCAATAGGTCATTGATCTTCCCGATAGTCTCATCATCCCAGTAATCTCCAATATTGGCAAACTTTGGATTCTCTGGGGAGCCAATATTTACTTTCTTGACTTTCAACGGATTCAAAAATTGTTCACTATAAATACCCAATCCTTCCACCATGATAGTACCTTAAGAGTCTGGGATGTTTATATTGAGCAGGTCTTCATCATTAGATTGTCTCGTCACATTATAGCACTCCATCCAGTATTCGATTGTCACACTACTCTGATTAAAGCTTTTCATTGTCATAAGGAGATCTTCAAATATCTTCATCTCGATCACTTGTGAAGTAGCATCAATCGAAGGATGATCATCATAAAACTCAAATGTGTGTGTAAAGCTAGCAGCCAATTCATTCCATTTGATTGTTCCACGTCACAACTAAACAAATATGTACCAGTTCCTTGGTATCATGTCCAATTTATGTATAAATTGGTGGACCCATTCCTTTCATGGATATGCTTCCCATGTCACAAGACAATATTTGATGCGCTTGATATTATTATTCAATATTGTATACTTATGACCAGCATAGCTAATCTCCTCACCAAATCGTATCTCCATCAATCTCCATCATTGAGGCCATTTTGAGATAGATTATTTATGTGTGACCCACCAACTAGAAGGTGTAGCTTTTAGTTCAAAGTCGAGGGTGCACAAGCGCTGAGATTATGTAATTTTTTTCTTCAAAATATGTTAGAAAATATGTCAGGTTACGTAAACCTTCGTATGTAGGTATATCACTTACCTCGATACCTACATGTCGCACGGAACATGTAATTCTTGTGCATCTTCTCATGGACACTTCGTGCATTCGATTCTTCCAGTTTTCGAGGGCTTCTCCATAATTTAATGTACAAGAACTAATACTTTGCTAACTGATATTTTTGGCGGTCGTTGGATTCACATAATCATCCATTACAAACGTTATGTTATAAATATGATCAATATAATATCCTTTTCCTTTACTATTCACTGGCTTGATGTATATCTGACTTTTTAGCGGATCAATTGGTGCGACCACCCTTAGCTCTAAATCTTCAAATGTTAAGATTCTTTTCTTGAAATTGACAATAGTCAGATTATTGATCGCCTAGTCCATTCCTAGAAGTGTGGGATATGTATCTATGTCATCAACAATGTCAATCACTTCGAAGTCGACATAAGCTATAAGGCCTTCTATCTCGACAGGGACCTAAGTCAGTGGACCGATAGGTAGAACCTTTGACTGATTATTTAGTCTCAGTTGGACAGGAGGCTATATGTGTCTCCATTTCCCCATACTTTCCCAAGTCCATCAAGTCAAAATGTTAACATCAGATCTTAAATCTAAGATGTTTTAATCCATGTTGTAATATCCTATTTGGGCAGGTTTTCTCAGTTCGCGACCGGTCTTTGCTCTTTTCCCAACATGATTAACCCTTTTTTTTCTCATCTCTCCTCTTATTGAGGTTATTGTATCAAAGTTGTCAATTCTGTGACAACATATTTAACTTGGATTGACGCTAAAAATATTTTAAAGAATTCTTTTAATTTACTAACCTTTCCCGTCGGTTGCTTTCGGAACAGATGGTCAAATCTCTCAAGAATTCCCAATATTGGTCCTTCCAGTGGTGTAGCAACAGAAGTTGACGTCTAGTTCCTATCGATGAATTGTTGTCGCATGTCCAAGAATACTCCCTTTTCTTTTTGGACTTCAAATGGTACTTTCTTTTGTGTCATTGGTCACACCTGTTGTTGTCCATACGGTGCTTCTTGATCTTCCCTAGTCGCAACACCTCCTCTCATTACGACAACATGTTACAAACATTTCTTGTCACCACCATGTAATGAGGACCAAAACATCAGAATTTGCCTCAAATCCTCAAAATATGAAGTTAGACATTGGCCAAGACTCATGCTTTTACACTTGTGTCCACCACCACCTTTTCCATTTTGATAATGTGTGTTACCCTTATCAGCAAATCCCTTTTCTAGTTCAGAAAAATCGGTGCCACCACCTATTCCGTTTAAGCAATAAGTGGTGCAGGCTTGGTAACACTATGTCTCAATAGAAAAAAAACAGTGCTCGAGTTTTAAAAGGAAAGAGAGAAGATTCATGAAGCTTCTCAAAGATCATGTTTGTGGCACCCTCATCCCTACACTCCTTGACCACTTGGACTCGAGATCCCTCCTTCTAGTATCTCCCTTCCACCTCACCCATGAGAATCTCAACCATGCCTATCCTCCCAAAGGCTATAAATAATGGATCACCCCCCATGGGTAAAGGAGGGGAGATTATGCTATAACACAAAAATTCTAGCCAAATCTAGCCAAGGAGAGTGAGCATTTGGAAGACAAGTTGAAGCTTTGGAGGCAAGACCTTGCTTGAGAGGAGACATCTCAACACTAAGGCATATCGGTTGTAATCTCTCTCTTGTTTTTATTATGCAATAAAAGTTCCTTTCCCATAACTCATATTGTGTATTAATCACTAGTTTTATTATCAATTCCTTAGTCATTGGTATAGGGTTGTAGATCATATTTGGTACCTCTATCTTGTGTGCTTTTGTGATGTGCTTATTGCAAGTGAACCTGTGAAGATCTAGTACTCTAGAAGACTGATACATTGCATTGTATTGTAGGTGAAAGATTTATTCCAAGCATTCATCAATCCTAGGGAAAGTATTGTTTATTGTTGTTACTCATTTGTTCTAGTTGAGAAGGATTTCAAGCTAGGGAAACAACTCATGTCTGCAGGAGGTGAGTATTTTCAGCAACAAATTTGGCGACCATACTAGGGAGAGTGTTCAAAACTTATGATCTTTCTTGGTTTTCAGTTCTTTCCTTTGCTCCAAAGTTCAACTTTTTCAGTGATTAGATCTACTAGTTGTGTAGTGATATTTGGTTTCTATTTGACTAGATCTACTTAGATATGAATAGATGTGCTTCATATGCTTCATTTTCCTATTTTTATTGTGATTTGATGCCAGTAAGTTGATATCTAACTTTATCTTTTTCTCTTGGTATTTTGTTTTGAAACCTACAGGAGACATCGCGCTTTTATTGAGGGCAAGAAGTGGTGCCACCGCACAAATCTAGAGGAAAACAGGAGGTGCCACCACTCTGTTTTTGTGGGAAAGAAGTAGTTCCCAGGAAGTAACGCTCTGTTCATCACCTCTAAGAAGAGGTGCCAAGTAGATTTTTATCCCTGTGTAATTTCAAAACTTAGCATGAGTTTTTTTCCTTTTCTGAGTTTGTTTATGGTTGTGTTATTGATAATTGATTGTTTATTCAAAATCTGGAAAGTATTAAGGACTTGTTTCATTTCTTTCAAAGAGTTAGTTTGTTTTGGTTTGTTCAGTTGCTTGATATGCCTGGGTTTTTGTTTTGAAAGAGTACTTGGAAGTTATATAATCAGATATATGATTGTTGTTTGATCAGCTGAAAAGAAATTATTTTTATTTTGGTTTATTTGTGATTGTTCTTCATAGATTAATAGAAGATTGATTTTACTTTTTATTAAGGAAATTTTTTGAGATTGATCATAGATTTTTGTTTAAGGATGAACCATTGGATACTTGATTAGTTTCATAAAATTTCGGGCATTCATGTTTTTTCCTTCTTTACATGCTCTTTTCTCAACAAAAATATCATAGTTTGAGTTAGATCTGTTTGCATTTGAAGAATTAAAAGAGTTTAGTGTGTCAAGTAGGTATAGCATATTTCTTTTTTGAAAATAGATATTATTCCATTTCCTTTCAAGATTGGTTTTTAGAATTCTTTTCGTCCTTACAAATTGATAAATAGTTCAATGTGTTGTTTGAGATTTAATGTTTGGAAATGGAAATAGAATCACTATACCTCCTGTAAGTAGGGAATACCCTGAAAAATAAAGTGAAAATTTGCACAATCATGTTGCATGGTTTTACTTTTTCTATACTCACCTCATGCATTCACTTAATCGTATAGAATAAAATTGATGCTAGTTCTAGGTTAAAATCTTTAGTAACTTGAGTGATAAGTTAGAATACGTGTTTCGGCATCAATAAACATAGGGGTTTTCGTTCTATTTCCTACACTGCATCCTGAGGGCTTGTAGTTCTTCCACGTACCAACCGGTATATCGAACGGGCTTTCACATACCCTTGAGGTAGATCGAAAGGTACTTCATGTACCCGGTAGTATCTCGGAAGGCTCATGTCGAGCGGTTGTGCATTAGACAACACTAACATGGATTTGAGCTCCCACATACCTTGAGTATATTGGGAGACCCTTCTACGACACCCTAAACCAACTGAGAAAATCCTTTTGGTCGTCTTGTTGGAGCAATACACTGAGAAAAGCACTTGGGGAGCTACTACGCGCGTGTCGTCCTTGTAGTCCAGTATTCAAGAAAGGGTATGGTCCCAATCCTCCTTTTCGCATTTTACTATTGGAACCTATGGTATATCGCGAGTTGTGAAGACTTGAAAATCCTAGTGAGGAATCGACCTTTTATCAGCCCTTATTATCACCTAAGTTTGCTTCTGACCTTAGCTTGCGTAAGAGTGTTTGTGTGTGATTCTAGTAAAAACCCTAGGTTAGGATTTTGTGACCAGCATTCTGGTTGATTTACCTTTGAGATGATATTGAAGAGTTCAAGGCTTACCACCTGAATTTCGTCCTATAATGGAAGAGAACACAAGGGAATCCTTGGACCAAACTGTCACGGTTGATTCCCATGTGGAAGGGGATCCAGTCACAGAGGCTTGGGAATAATTTACTTCTTATGATAATCCCTTGTTGATCCAACAACCACATGTGGCTGATAGTACCTTTGATTTTCCAATGGAAGGTCAACCCAGTGCATCAGATTGGGTATTCAACCACCCATCCGATGATACCGTAGGAGAAAAATTTGGACCAAATGATCCTTTCTGGAAAACTTCCCTAGGGAAATCCATTTCTGAATATGGGACCACTAGGCCCTCCTATGTTACTCCCATGCAAGAGTTTCTGATGAATGCAGAATTCTTTAGGGGCCTTCAACCATCTATTGATCATTTATGTAACTTTCAAGAAATCCTTAAGAAGATGAGCTCTTCTCCTCTTCCCCATCATTTAGAAGTGACTCCCCAAGGATATCATGCACTTTCATCGTCTCAAGTAGTTCTTTATTTAGGATCATTGTATCTAGGTTCAATAGGTTATGATATAGGTCAACCCTCAATTGCTACTCCTTCAGTTCCAATCCTTGGGTCTGCCTCTAGTTCTCCCATATCTTCTACTACTGGGGGGAAAACCCCATCCCAAGTTGTTCCATTAATTAGCGGAGCTACTTCCAGTACGAGGCAAAATCCTGTTGTATGGAAACCAAGAGTCATTGTTCCATCCACAAACACGAATGTGGTTATTCCTCCTTATAGTACTAGACAACCCTCAGAGGTACAACCTGCAATTAATCAATCTTCTTGGGGTTATACTTACCCGAGAAACCAACCACCTGTAAGCAATTTGAATTATCAACCTACATCTTCAAGGATTATTTATCCTTGGATTCCTTACCCCAAAAATATGGTTACACCATGGGGGAAACCTAATTGGTCGTATATGCCTATGCCTAGAGGAACACCTATGAATATTGTTGGAGGTTATGGGGCCCACCTTTTGGAGTTCCACCTTTTAGAGTTCCACCTTTTGGAGGGCCACCCAGTGGAGGTCCACCTTCTGGAGGATGCCCTTCTAGAGGGCCACCGTTTGGAGGATGCCCTTCTGGAGGACCACCATATAGAGTTCCACCTTCTGGAGGACCGCCATATGGAGGTCTACCTCATGGAGGACCCCCTTCTGGAGGACCCCCATATGGAGTTCCACCTTTTGGAGGACCACCACCTAGTGTACCCCCTCCACCTGGAGGCCCACCTTTTGGAGGACCCCCTCCACCTGGAGGCTCACCTTTTGGAGGCCCTCCTCCTGGAGTACCACCCCCTTCAGGTGGATCCTCAGGAGGATCATCTACAAATATACCACCCCATCAGTGGGTATATCAATTGACTTATTGTCCTGCTGGTATACGGATGCCATATCAATATTACTAGTATGTACAACCTAATTGAAAAATTATGTTTTTGGAAACTTTGGAATTTCCTGACTTGTCCAAGTTGATTAAGGATCCAATCCAAGTCAAGTTACCATTGAACATCCCTAAGTTTGATGGGAAGCGAGGAGAGGATCCAAAAAACTAAGTTATGACATTCCATCTATGGTGTTCTCCCAACTCCTTGATGGACAATTTGATTTGTTTGAGACTCTTACAGTGAACTTTGACTGGAGCAAATTCCAAGTGGTACATTGAGCTTCCGCAATATTCATTCGTGGATTTCAACTCGTTGGCAACAATTTTCCTTACCCATTTTCAACTACCTATCCGTTACGAAACTGGTACAGATATTTTAACATCACTTCGACAAAATGCTTCCACCCACATATCGGATCATATTCATGAGTGGAGGATATTTCGGAGGCTAATTAAAGCTCCTATCCAAGACCAATTATTAGTTGATTTGTTTACCAAATCCTCGTTGCCTCCCATTTCCCATGATGTGGCTATCGATGGTGTTTCCACTGAAGAGCAGGCTATTAGTCGGGATCAATACTTGGACTTAGTTTATTCTCAGTCTAAAATTTTGTATGATATGGTCCCTCATGCTCCTCATCCCAGTACCCACCCTACCAAACCACCTGCAAAGACTCATGTTGATGGTGTTGTAGGTTCACTCCAACCCCCATCCACAGTGAAACTTACTAAGCAACAAAGTACTTCCACCACCACTCCCTCAACTCCTACGATTTCTGTTGAGGTGAATGCCATTCAAACTACACAAACACCTAGTAATAGAAAGAAAGGAAAAGGAAAAGCTAAAAAGTCAGGAAACCAACAGGAGAACCCCAAGACCACAACCTCAGAGAACGAAAACATAGCTAAGAGGAAAGATAAGTATATGTGCCTACTATGTGGAGGTGACCACTTCACAAAGAAGTGCCCTTGTTGTGAAGAAATTAATAAGTTTCTGAAAAGTAACCCTACATTAGTGGTACTTACCGATCCTTTTCCATCCCAACAACACTTAATTGACAACATGTCTTCACAAGGAACCTATACCTCTACTGAGGAGATCCGAATGACGTCCGTTGAAACTATTAAATTGACTACACGTAGTCAGACATATGACAAACCAATAGAGAAGAAGGATGAAGGTGCTTCTTCCGATAAAGTTCCTCCTACAAATTCTGCTCCTCCACCCCCTTCTAATGGCCCACTTATGATTGAGAATCCTAACCTCGACCTAATTTTGCGCCCTCCCAAGAGTACCATCCGGAAATCTATATTTAATCCAAGTGCTCGAATCGCTCAATTATACAACGTTGTTGAATATTTGGCTCAAGCACCTTGTGCTATGTCTACACTGGAAGTACTCCAAATTTTCCCTAAGCAACGTAAAATTTCATTGATGGCTTTAGGGGCCTTAGATCTAGACAATACCACTACTTCTCATTTTAATGTGGAGAATTGCAAATCAAGGTTATCCCACTAGCTCGTGTTTCAAATCGTGACCAGGGAGGCTAGGAGGAAGGTCCATCATACTGCATTGGATGAGGAGCTTCCACTTCAGTTTTGTCTATGTCTTGCTGGAGAGCCATAGGTTCTCGCAAAAATACGAATTCACTTACCACTTTGAAAAATTTCGACGGACGAGGTTTCCAGCCTCACGATTTGTTACTGGCACTATCGATCGAGATGGAAGGAAAGATTGTTTCTATCCAAGTGGAAGTGGTCGACACTCCGTTAGATTACAATATGCTATTGGGGTCAAATTGGTTTTATGCTATGACGGTTGTTGCTTCGACAGTTTTTTGTACTCTCCAATTCCCTCACTTGGGGAAGATTGTGACCATAGATCAGTTTGATTTTTTCTCACCTAATGTTATTTTCGCTACTGCAAACAATATTCTTATGCCAGGGAAATATCCTCCACCTTATAAATTGATAGGGCTTAGGTTGTTGAAGGATTCATCTCTTATGGGTGTTTTTCCCTTAACTACTCCTAGTACGGAAGTAGAAATGGTGAATATGATATCTATGGTCGGGAAAATTCCTATAGGTAAATAAATTGTTGAGACACCTTCTCTAGGTCCTCATGAAGAACTCTACGATGCCATAAAATCTTCTTCTGATGTATACTATGATTATTATGATCTAGTGGCATCGGATCCTTGCTATATACCCTATTGGGTAGATCCCCCTCTCCCCACTCTAGATTATCTCTCATAGACTTTTCCATAGGAAAATTCTATTATGGAGATCATAAGTCCAAATGAATCTATATGGGAATACCATCACCATAGATATTATTTCCCTCCCCATGCCAATTCGGTAGACTCCAATTTTGTTTCCCTCATCAGCTCTAATATTGTCGAAAATCCCCAAACGCCTGTGTTGTTACAAGACATTGATTCTAAAGGAAATGTGTGTAATATCACTCAGACGACTCCCATCGACATACTAGTAAATCCTAGAATTGTTGAACATGTTCATCTAGGTCATAACTATTCAACAGAAGAAACTGAAAAGTATAGAACTTTGTTCAAATAATTCTGAGATGTTTTTGCTTGGACGTATGAAGAAGCACCTAGGATTGATCCATCCATCATTGTTCATGAGATCAATACTTACCCCATGGAGAGACCAATTTGATAAAAACTTCACAAGTCCATCCAAGGAAATATGTGGCAATAAAAGCTGAGGTTGAAAAACTTCTTAAAGTTGGTTTTATTTATCTCGTACCGCTAACCGAGTGGGTATCTAATATTGTTCATGTAGCTAAGAAATATGGCACTATTGGGGTTTGTATCGATTTCCGAGATTTGAATAAGGATTTTCTTAAGGACAACTTTCCCACTCCTCATATTGATCAAATCATTGATAACTATGTTGGGAGCATTATCTTCTCATCTATGGATGGTTTTTTCGGCTATAATTAGATAGAAATATTACCTGTCGACCATCATAAAAAGACATTCATTTATTCGTGGGGAACCTTTTCCTATCGGAAGTTACCCTTTGGTTTGAAAAACCTTGGAGCTACATTCCAGCGAGTCATGTCCTATGCTTTTCATGATATTAAACACATTTTGGAACCGTATTTGGACGACCTCCCTACTCATTCGCGGCAGTGAGAGGATCATTCATGGAATATTAGGGACATTTTCCTTTGATGTCGTCATTATCACATTTGGCTTAATCCACATACATGTGTTTTCTGTATTGAGACTAGATGTCTACTTGGCTTCGTGGTTTCCAAAGACTGTATTCGAATAGATGCTTTTAAAATAGTTGTTGTATTGGCCTTACCTACCTGAACCAACATTACTGAACTCGAAAGTTTGCAAGGGAAGGAAAACTTTCTTCGACGTTTTGTGTGCAAATTTCTAGAAAAAATTCATGGCTATATGCGTCTCCTATGAAAGAACACTTTTTCTTTGGGATGAACAGGCCCAAAGATATTTTGATAATTTGAAACATGCTATGACACACTCACCAGTGTTGCACCCCCCAAATTATTCAAAAGACTTTATGCTTTATGTTTCCTCCTCCGCTACTACCGTTGGTTTGGTTTTGGTGCAGGAAGATATGAACGGCCAAAAGCATGTAATTTAATATTTAAGTAAGAGTCTTCTTGACTCTGAAACCCGCTACTCGCATGTGGAGAAGCTAACGTTGGCTAGGGTCATTGTTGTGCAATGTTTTCATCATTACATTTTACTACGCACTACAATTGTCCTTGTTGATCAAAACCCTATGTATTATATTTTGACTTGTCAAGTGGTAGGGGGAAAGTATTCCCATTGGATAGTTACCCTACAGGAATTTGATCTCGAGTTTGCTAAGGCTACTTCCAAAAATTCCTTAGTCTTTTCAGATTTAATGTGTTACCTTCCTTGTGCTTTCATGGAAGTTGAGCTTAATGATTCATTTCCACATGAATGTTTTTCCTGATTAGCACAATCACCCCGTGGTATGGATATTTGATTATATATCTCCAGAACCAAATATTTCAACCCAATCTATCCTGTGATCATCGTCGACGCATCCGTCACCAAGATAAATATTACCTCATTCTAAATGACACTTTATACTGTTGTGGTATTGACTTTGTTCTCTAATGGTATTACTCATGACGAGGTTGAACAAATCATTAATGAATGCCACTATGGAGCATGTGGATTTCATCTTTCTGGGGTGGCTACAGCCCAGAAAATCCTTCCCATCATGTATTTTTGTCCCTCAATGTTCAAAGATTGTCATGAGGTGGTTAAAAAATTCCCACCCTATCATCTTTTCTATCTGAAAAAGCGCATCCATCATGCTCTGTTACACCCCGTCATTGTCATTGGTCCTTTTTCCAAATGGGGGATACATTTCATGCATTGTAATCGTACCTCAGTCAGGGGGCATGGTTACATCATCGTAGCAGTGGAACATTTCACAAAATGAGTTGAGGAAATGCCTACATATGCAGAGGATGGTAAGATTTCCACCCTCTTGATTTTCAATCACATCATAGCTAGGTTTGGAGTTCCACAAGCCATAGTCACTAATCATGGATCCCGTTTTCGTAATCAGATGATGCCTGAGTTGAGTACCAAGCTAGGTTTTCGTCATGAGAGCTGAACTCCTTATTATCTGCGGGCTATTGGCCAAGTCAAAGCCATTAACAAAGTCTTGAAGACTATGCTGTGTATAATGGTTGGAGATCATAAATATAACTAGCAATTAACTCTATTTTTTCACTATGGGCTTACAGAACTTTGGTTAAAACAACAACTAGTTTGACGTCGTTTCAATTGGTCTATGGAATGGAAGTTGTCCTACCTATTGAGTGCAAGATTCCATCACTCAATATTGTAGTTGAGATTCTCCCCAACACTTCTATCGAAGAAGAGCATTTTCTATATTTGACAAACCTTGATGAGAATCGAAGATATGTTTCCTTGGATAATGAGGTGCATAAAAAACGCATTAAAGATCAATACGATAAATCCGTTCAACCTCATGTATTTAATGAAGGAGACATGGTTCTGACCTATGATCATAAACATGAAAAACTTGGGAAAGGGAAGCGGGAATTCACGGGTTATGGTCCCTACATTGTGAGTAAAGTCTTAGAGAAAGGGGCTTATGAGCTTGTTGATTATGATGGGAGACCGTTCGGGAAACCTAGCAATGGCTTGTACCTAAGAAAGTACTATTCTTAAATACATTTTTGTTGTAGTACCTTGTATATGTGTACATTGATTTACGTTTGGTGTGGTTGCATTATTTCAATATGGTTTTGAGTTTTTGTCAATACCATTTATACCATGTTTTGATTATGCAGATCAAATGGATTTTTATGGTTTTGTTGATGGTGTTTGTTGTCATACCCTGAACCTTGCTTCAGCTACCTGGGTTTTATATTCCCTGGCTCATGACCTACTCAGTTCAAGAGTGGTTTGCATAGGTATGGACACCAATAATATCATTGAGTATCATGGGGTAATAGGTTTGTTATTTGAGGTTGCATCTCAGTACATTGATCACTTGGTATTTTTCATGGACTCTTAGCTAGTGGTTTTTCATTTAAATCACGTGTATGTCATTCGAAACCCCGCACTTCTTCATCTTTTTCGAAGAGTGAGTTTGTTAGAAGGGTCATTTGAAACTATTACTTATCGGCATATTCCTAGGTCTTGTAACGCAGTTGCAGATTCATTAGCCAATTACATATTGGACTGGTGTATTGCTCACACATAACAATTGATAAGTATAAAAATGGTTCATTGTAAATAATCATAAGTAGTGAGAAGACATAAAACTCATATAAATTTCATTCCACATTTCAACAAAGATAAGCCGCCATAGATAAGTCTGTATATATATATATAAGTGTTTTACAAAAAAATTGGTCTTGAGACCCCGACTGAAGCACACTGGATTTCATATATACAAAATAACAAAAATATTGAAGCTATATATATTTCAGTGTCTACAACATATGGGATAGATAATGGTGCTCATGATAACACATAATAACTCTTGCCACTCTCTATAGAAAGCGCCCAAAGCGGCCTGATAATCCAGTAGTGTGCCTCTGGTACCTCCTAGGGAGATCATCTACAGAAATATCTAGATTATCTAGAGTTAACTGGTTGAGGTTCTCCTCTAACTCATTCAACTCATCATCTCCTTTATGGATTAAGCGGGCCCCCACTCGCCTGTCAATTGGGGAGGAACCCCGAGGTCGTGCATCTCTAGTATGATTGTATGATGATGTTTATCATATTAGGGTTTCATGTTTTACTGAACATAATCTCCTTTCATATAGTCAATTTGGTTTGAGGAAGGTTTAAATTTTTTTACAGGTCTCTTGTATTGAGGAGCAAGAGGAAGGGATAGAGAAAGCTTGGGCCAACCTTCAATTAATCAGGTATGGACCTTACTTGTCTCTGAATCTTGCTTACATTTACTTGCAGAACATTATACATATGTCTTTCAACCCTAGTATGTTGGTGGCCTCTTAACCCCTAGCCATAGGAACACTTTCCTCTACAACATAGGGCCAACAACTTGGTTGAAGTCTATATCGAGGAAGTTTTGTTGGGTTTTCTTCCCCACGAGGGTTTCCTAGGATAAATATTTGTGTTATATTTTGTTCTGATGTGCTTGTTATTCTTTCAGTGATCATTTCTGTTTGGCATAACTTTTAAAATCTTGACACATGGCCCTCTTTGAACCACAACTACCAAAATCCCACCTTCTCTAATGTTAAAAATCTCTAACATTAAAAACAATATGATGTTGGGTGGGATGGAATTGGCATGGGATGTGCAGTGCCATCCCATACCTATCCTAGCCCTTACATCCACTATCATTCACACTGCTTTTGCCTCAATGACATGTGTCTTTTCATGCTTTGTGATCAATGGAGGATCTATGAGACTTCATGATCATTACCATTAGGGGAGTGGGTAATCCCCATTTTTTAATCTAGTCATCCCATACTTTAAATAACTATCCATCAAAATGAATTGGAAGGTGGAATGAGGTACCATTTTTTTTTACAAATTCCTTCATCCAATCAAGAGGCCAAGTTGGCTTGAAGGTATGCTTCCCCATTTATATCTCAAAGGACATGGAAGAAGCTAACATCCTTAAACTAAGATGCTTCTTGTTTGATTTGAAAAACAAGTCTGGAAAGGAGCAAATTGAGAGTTTGGGGGTCATTGTCCATGTGTTTGATTACAAACGACAAGTCTACTATCACAAGAATAGATTTTATCTAGGTCATATTGATGTCGTGTAATCCTTGTAGTAATGCATAGGCCTCCGCTTGGTTATTTATGGTTATTCCATGTCCTAGGGCATAATTGATTTCCTTCATTCCTCCAAGATCAAAGATGATCGCCTACACATGCCACCTTTATGATGTGATAAAAAAAATTAGAATATAAAAGAAAATTGAAATACTATAATTTAAAAAAAAAAGTGATTTACCTTAATTTGAAAGAGCAAAAAACATATTTTTATTATAATTTTCATAACCAAGTAATTCCATTCATTTTAACTTTTTAAAAGTTTTATAAACTAGAATTGATCTTAGTAAACAAAGATCCATCTTAAACGTGGATTTATCAAGCATGGAAAGGGAAATTTAGGTTTAAAATAGATTTATGCTAGTTTTAATTATTATTTTTCACTTTAGTTACTATTTGTAACATCTCTCATCCCGATGGGTTAGGTCGAGTTATATATATAACTAAAGTGGTAAAAATACCTGGTAGCCCCAGTGGGTTGAGAAATGTTGTTACCCATAGAAATACTTGGCTTCCCCACATTCTCTAGATTTAAGGAGGGTTTTCCATGAATATAGCGAACAATTGATACTTCAAAGTGGTGAACCACATTAAAACAAAATGTAACGTCTCTCAATATAATAATAACCATCTTCATAATTGAATTTTATATTTTTTATTAAAAGTTATTAAAAGCTATTTATTTTAATTATCATTTAATTTAACCTTTCCTCGTACTATTTAGTTTAAGCCAAGATTTGTAACATGACCTAGTAAAAATTTGAATAGTTGACAAAATTAAATCAAATATAAAAACATCTCTTAATACAATAACAACCATCATCATAATTGAATTTTATATTTTTCATTAGAAATTAATTAAATATTATTTATTTTAATTATCATTTAATATAACTTTCCCTTGTACAACTATTTTGGGCTAATAATAAACCACTGTTTAGTTTAGGCCAAAATTTGTGACATGATCCCGTAAAAATTTGAATATTGACAGAAATTAAACTAGTTTCAACGAAATAGCCATATAATCATGTTTGAGCAATTCTCTTTTATCTAAAATAAAAAATATAAAATATAAAATTTTATTAACTATTTTTATGCTAGAGGCGTTCTCTATGGAGACATTGTCTGAAAAGATTCTTCATCTAGGAAATAGAATCTCGCCACGTGTCGTTTCACTTTAGTGCAAACGTACTGGAAAACAAGTGACAGATTTGGCGATTTGGGAGGGACGAATTTAGATGTACTACACCCTTGGAAATTTTAGCGTAAGGTCCATCGGTCACTACCAAATTTAGCGGCCTTATCGACGATCCACTGCAAAACGTTCTCCATCCCTAAGCCCGGTTGCGCCCTTCCAAAGGTGAGAAAATTTATTTTATCTCTGTTTCTTTTTCTTCTTCGTGCAAATCATACCAATTTAAAGGCCTATTTATAAACTAAATTTTATAAATATTATAAACTAAAAATATTTATAATATATATAATGTGTTTTTAATTTGTTTATATATATTGAAAATTATATCACTTTATTTTATTTAGAGAATTGAGATAAAAAAGTCTTTTAAAATTTAATCATTTTAAAAAATAATAAATTTTAATTTATAAATTAAATTTTCTAAGAAAAAAAAAATTTAATTATATTGAATTTATATTTTACCTTGAGCATAGTATATGAAGTTTATAGATTCAATAATAACAATTATTTCTATTAACAAATATGAAGTTTAAAAATCTAATATATCTAAATATAACATTTTTGTTAATAAATATAAAGTTTAAAGATCCAATATAAGTGAATAGTTTGATTTAGGTATACGAAATTTAATTAAAAATCCAATAACAATTATTTATGTTAATAAATATGAAATTTAAAGATGATTCGACATCAAGATGATTGAATGCAATTATTGTTCATCTATTTTAAAAGATTGTTTAATAAGAAATTGGGATTTTTAATTAGATAATTTTAAATGCCAATTTTTATATTTTTGTTAACTTATTCACAAAATTGAAGTTAAATTATGTGTTTTATATATTGTTTTATCTTGTTATTAGCTTATCCACGTAATTAAAGATCAATTTTGTGTGTTTTATTTGATACACATTTTTTAAGGCTTTCCTCTTGTATGAGCAGATTGCCAGTAAGAATACATAATGCATTCATAAATGAAAAGAATTGGATGATAATATCATTTCTTTATTGTGTAAATACTCGAGAATAATATATTTAATTGGATGATAATATCGTTTCTTTATTGTGTAAATACTTGAGAATAATAGAGCTTAAATCTATAAGATAATTAAATCGTATAATAATAACAATTATGCATATAAAATACATAACATGTTTTTTCATAAAATGATTTAAAATGATATTCATTTTTCTTCGTAAGATAACATGCTTTTTCATAAAATGATTTAAAATGATATTCATTTTTCTTTCTAAGATGATTTGAAATGATATTCATTTTTCTTCATTAATAACAATTTTAATTTTCTAGTTCATAGCATGTTTTCTTAACCCAATGAAACCTACCATGTTTTTTAATATATTATAAAAGTCATTTTTATAATAAGTAAATATATTTTCCATTTATTTTAAATTTTATAATGATTTATAAATTAATAATGTGTCTCATTTTAAGTAAGAAAACAATTTTTTAAATCTATATGACATTTCTTGTATACATTATAATTATTTTTATACATATGAACAAATAACAATTTTTTAAATCTATAAAACATTTATAAATTTATAAAATTATTTCTTAAAACTTTTTAAATAAAAAACTAAAACATAATAATTGTTTTAAACTTTTTAAATAAAATATAATAATTGTACATAGATTAAATATTAATATTAAATTACTTTAATATTATTATTATTAGTAATTTAGTTTACATTAAAATTAAAAGTAAAAATAATCTTAAGTTATTTGAGATTTGGGGTGGACTAAGCTTATGCTTTTTCATCTATTAATGATGAGGCACTAGTGTCGAGATTGATTTTATGGCAATAGTTCAAAATTTAAAATGAACAATGAGCAATATATATATATAAACCCGTAGTTGATGAATCAATAACTGGTACAAGGTCATGGATAGCTCATAGTTGATGGTTTATAAATGGATTACCCATAGCTTATGCATAAAAGTTAGTGAAGTTAGTAAATGGATAACTAGCAGTAGGTGGAAGAAGGCTGCATGATTACATGTAGTAGTATATAGATACCTTGTAGTTGAACCCGTTTAACAAAATAATGCCAAGATCTTTTTAAAAGGAAGTTAAGAAGCATATTGAGAACACACTTCAGAAGGTTATTGGTTACAAAGAAAACATACAAGACAAACAAAGGAAACATACAATCACATGTAGTAATGCATAGATAACTCGTAGTTGAACCCGTTTAACAAAATAATGCCAAGGTCTTTTTAAAAGGAAGTTAAGAAGTTGATTGAGAACACACTTGAGAAGGTTACTGGTTACAAAGGAAACATACAAGACAAACAAAGGAAACATACAAGACAAAAAAAATCTCATAAATTTCTCTACTTTCATGGGTGCACTGTAATGATAGTTTTCTAACACCTTCATGAATCCTCTATGAAAGTTTTGGATCTGATTTTGTTGGATGTGATTTTTATATAATTAGGTCAATAGAATTTATTATTTGAGATTTGGGGTGGACTACAATCTATGCTTTACAACCTATGTTTTTTCATTAGTAAATAAGTAATAATATGCTTTTCATTACTAAGGGGAGAGGGAGAGGGGCAGGGAGAGAGGGAGAGAGAGAGAGAGAGGGGCGGGGAGAGAGCGGGAGGAGAGATATTTTGATCCTCCCATCAAGGATGTCATTGATGTATTTAGGCATGAATGTCTTAAGATAAAACCTTAGTTATAACTCCGGTCAATAATACTCACAAAAATATTATTAAAATATGATTTCCAATCTCCCTAAGTAAGCTAGAAAGGGAGCGGAGGAGCGGAGGAGCGAGGGATGTTTCTGTCACTGATGGTCAGGGAGATAGCTGTAGTTTTTGCTGATTCCCCTCGTGGTGACTTTGAACTTATATCTGGTTGACAGATAAGTTGTGAGTGAAGTTTTTTGTTGGTAGAATGTGGGAGAGTTGAGTTTCTTTTCGGGTCGAAGTTTCTGAAGATTGAGGTTCCTGTGGTTGGGCTTATTGAAGGAATGTGGGTTCTTGTTTTTTCCTTTAATGCTCGTGGCTGGGCTCCCTTAGCAGGTTCTCTGTTAGGAGATCACTGTGGTGGCATTTAAGTTTTTTTCAGGACTTTTCAGTACTGGCTGTTTGCAGAAAGAGGTATCTGCTCCTTTCGAGCGTTTTAGATAAGTGCAGATTTGTTTGGCTGCGTTAGTTTGGAGTCGATCGGAGTGCACCACTTGGGTTTCATTGGACTCTTTTTCAGTTGTTTTTGCAGGCATCTGGAATAGTCACTGGTTTTTTCCTCTGAGTTTTGCAGGCGGAATGATCTAGAATTGGGTTGCTGGGGTCCGGTTTTTCCTTTCCCGCTCAGGACTTAATTTGAAATTCTCTCCTATGTGTGGTAGTTGTAACCATTAATACTTGGCATTGAAGTCGCTGGGGTGGTTCTGTATTAAAGTGCTACCTATTTTGATTTGCATTTATGAGGATGTAAGTGGAGATTTATTTCCTGAGTGGACATGAAGAGTTGTCATTTAAGTTGCCTTCTATCACCTTTGTCTGGATTTGTGCTTGATTTGTTCTGGGTTTTTGTAGAGAGGTCTCCTTAGATTTGGTTGTTGGGTGGCGGATTACCTCTAAAGGACTTTATCCTCGTTACCAGACGTGTCCTCAGGGTGGCGAGATAGTTACTATCACTTTTATGTATGTGGTGTAATAACTTGGGTTTTGGCAGGGACACACATCACTTGAGTCTGTGGTGATTATTGATGTGCCATATTTTGGACAGGTGGATTAGATGGCGGGTCAGTATCCTACGCAGTACGTAGGTGGCTCGGGGAAAGAGAAGGAAGGAGTGGGCTCTGTTGCTCATATCAATGCGAACTGGAGGCAACATGCACCTTTCCCGTCAACGGAGAAGAGTATCAGGGGGGATAGGGATCGTCAAAGAAGGAAACTTAAAGCTCACAAAATTCGAGAAGGGACGGAAATACTCACTCTTGGAGTAGATCTGGAGATAGATAAGGTGCAGAGTTATTCACAGAGGGCTTTAGTTGGAAGATTAGAATTTGTGAGGATAACCAGAGCAGCGATGCTGGCGTGAATGAAAGAGGCTTGGGTTCCAGTGATTGGGTATACTTCGAGATTTACTTTTCTATTAAACGGGTGGTGCTCTTTCCATTTCTTAGGGGAATTGGATGCTATTATCATTTTGCGTGGTATATGGTTGATTAAGCATGGGTCATTTATGCTTAGTAGATGGCATGTGGGTTTCGACCCTATCACAGAGCCGATTAGAAAGAGGCATTTGTGGCTACTGATGCCAGGTTTTCCCATCCAATGGTGGAAGAGGGAAATCATTGTGATGATTGCAAATACTGTTGGTAGATTTCTTTTCCTGGATGATAAAACCTTAGTAACAGGTGATAAAAAGATGGTGGTAGTTTTGGTGGAGTTAAATGTTACTATTGGATTGCCAGAGGAGATTGAAATCACTTGCGGTTCACAGGTGAGGGTACAGAGGCTGGATTACTGGCATGTGCCGTTCAGATGCCACCAGTGTAGAAGAACGGGTCACTTGCGTGATGAATGCCCAGATGTGATCCCTCGAAAGCCTCGTAATTCATCCCCTGACCTGGCTGAGCTATGTCTTACAAGTGGAATGTCCGACATTATTGGTAAGCTGATCACTTCTAAACCAGATCTTTCTTTTCTTGATTCTGCTGAGATTGATCTTTTACAAACTGTTATCGCTCCATTAGCAAAGAATGAGGCTGGATATTGTGGGGGTGCATTACAGGAGGGACATTTGGTTTCTGGCGTTTCTCCTATTATTGTGGTTGATGAGGCAACAAATGTGACTGTGGGGGGAACGGTTCCTATTGAGAAAACTGTTGATGTTTTTTCCAGATGCAACAGCCCCAATTTGATTACTATCTCTGACGACCTGGGCCATGGGCCATCGACTTCTCATGTGGTGTTTTCTGATAAGGACTTGGTCCAGAAGGAGGATTTGAGAGAGTCTATATCGGAATTATATAATAAAATTTCTGATAAGCAGCTGTGGTCTTTATTAGATGGGGAGAACAGGGATGATACAGAGATATTTGAGGGGGGGAATTACAAAACCCCTTTACAGTGCTTCGCACATAACCCTGAGTCACAATCGAGTACCTGTCCTATTCAATCCATCCGGTCAAATGTGACCCTGAGGAAAGGGAAAAAGAAGCAATGGGCGAGACTTAAAGGTGGTACTAGCTCACTTGAGCCAAGTTCACCTACTTTGAACAGACTTGACCTATCTGAGGCTGACAACTCTTCAAGGGATATTAGAGCAATGTCCCTGGGACAGGGTTCTAAATGATATTAAAGACCTACAATGTAAGGGGATTGGGAGGCCTCCCCAAGAGAAGGGCGCTCCGTGAATACATTATTTCTCATTCTGTTCAAGTTCTATTTTTGCAAGAGACTATGGTACCAGCTTCGGTCGCATGTGAGAATTTCCTCAAGATTTGTCCAGACTGGATTGTCACAGCCACGGACTCGGTAGGTTTATCTGGGGGCCTGTTAACGGCCTGGGATCCCCGTTTTGCTCGATTCAAATCTTTTAGTACAGCTGGAGGTATTCTTTTGGAGGGGCAGTTCAAAGGTTTCGATGGGGTACTAAACCTTCTCAACGTTTATGGTCCATATAAGGACAGGCAGAGATTTTGGGAACATATTTCCCAGCTGGGGCTACTTAAATTGGAAAATTTGATCTTAGGAGGAGACCTCAATTTCACATTGGGGCCTTCGGAGGTTTGGGGAGGTAGACAGGCTGCTGATCCTTTATGTATTTATCTTGCTGATTTATTCCAATCGGTGGACTTGGTGGATGTTATTTCAAATTTTTCTTCGCCTACATGGTATAATGGTAGAGAGGGAGAGGGGCATGTTGTGAAGAGACTGGACAGATTTTTGATTAGTAACAAGCTCTTGGAGATGGTAGATAGATATAGGACCTGGGTGGATTATACAAAGATGTCATATCACTGTCCAGTGTCACTGCAATTGGATTTTGATCCTCTCAAAATCATTTTCCTGTTCAAGTTTAACCGGGTCTGGCTAGAGGAGGAGGAGTTTCGAGCATTTGTTAGGACTTCATGGGCTGATATGACACATTTTGAATGTGAACCAGACTGCAGTAGTTTTATGATAAAATTGAGCTATCTCAAACGACTGGTTATTAAATGGGAAAAGATGAGAAAGTCTAAGAATAGATTGGAGCTCAATGAAGTCGAGGATTCTATTGCACTATTGAATGAGTTGATTATGAAAGGATTAGGGGTGGATGAGGACAGGCAGAGACTTTCAGCTGCCATTGATAGAAGGAACCATCTGGTACACATCAAGGCTGAGACTCTCCATCAGAAAAGTAGGGCACTGTGGATGGCAAAAGGGGACAAAAATTCGCAGTACTTTCATAAAGTGGCTAATCAAAGAAGGATACAAAACTCAATCTGGGAATTGGAAGATGATTCAGGAGGTAAGATTTATAAATAGCTAGATCTTAGTAAAGCTGCTAAATGTAAATTTGCTAAGTTTTATGAGGAGGCTGGTGAGAGGAACATTATGGAACAGCTTGAGGTGGCTAGACATTTTCCCAGGTTTTTTGAGCAGAAAGAAGGAGAAGAGATCTTTACTACCATTAATGCTTCAGAGATAAGGGATGTACTTGATCATTTTAAAAAAGATAAAAGCCTGGGGCCAGATGGGTGGACGGTAGAATTCATCCTGTGTTTCTTTGAACTTTTCGAGAAATATTTGGTGGCCTTGGTTGAAGATATTAGGGTGAATGGGCAAGTACCTGGCATACTGAATGCTACCTTCATAGCATTGATTCCAAAGACTGATAAGCCACTCACCTTTGATGATTTTAGACCTATTTCTCTTTGTAATTTGGTATATAAGATCATCACTAAGATCTTATCTAAGAGAATGAAGCCAATTCTATCAAAGCGGATTACCAAGGAGCAGTTTGGTTTTTTACTTGGTAGGCAGATTTCAGAGGCAGTGGGAATCACACAGGAGGCATTACATTCTATCAAGACACAGGATTTGGACGCTGTTATACTGAAATTGGATCTTTCGAGAGCCTATGACAGGGTAGACTGGGGGTTCTTGAGACTTATACTTTTTTAGATAGGACTCCCTTTCGAGGTGGTTAGATGGATAATGGGATGTATTACCTCAGCAAATTTCTTTGTGTTGGTTAATGGTGCCCCTACTTCGTTCTTCGAATGTGGGAGGGGACTCAGGCAGGGATGTCCCCTGTCCCCTTTATTATTTCTATTAGTTATTGAAGGACTGAGTAGACTTTTGACAGAGGCTAGGATCAGTGGCAGGATTAAAGGTGTTCTTTTTAATTCGGCCCTAGCTCTTACTCATATACTTTTTGTAGATGATGTGATCATTTTTGGGACGGGGGATGTTGAGGATTGGAAAGAGATTAACAGAATATTGAAGCTCTTTTGCTGTGCATCTGGGATGCAATTAAACTTTGATAAATCATGTTTCATTTTCCATAAACAGGAAGATGTTGTGGGGGCAGCTATAAGGGAAGTCATACCGGTACAATCTTCGGTCATTGGGGATGGTTTGAACTATCTGGGTTGTTTACTGAATCCTAATGGTTATTTATCTAAAGACTGGATTTGGTTGCTGATTAGAATGGAGAAGAGGATTAGAAACTGGAACAACAGGTGGCTGTCTTTAGGTGGGAGATTGATACTGATTAAAGCTGTACTCATTAGCATTCCGGTGTTCTGGTTGGCCATGGGGATGATTTCGATGTCCATTATATCCCGTATGAATAGCATGATAGCTAAATTTCTGTGGTCGGGCAGTTTACAGAGGAACAAGATACATTTGGTTAGTTGGGAAAGATTATGTTCTCCTTGGAAGGCTGGGGGTTGGAATATTAGGGACCTCGCACTTTTTAATGTGGCTATACTACTAAAGACGGGTTGGAGAGTCATATCTCAACCGGGATTTTGGCGCTCCATATTGAAGGCAAAATACTGGAAAGAAGACTCGGTTGTTGGGTGGATCAGGTATGAACAAAAGGAAAAGGTGACTGGATCTTTGTTCTGGAGGAGTTTTAATAAGCAGTTTTATAGAATCAAAAACTGGTTAGCTTGGAATTTGGGGAATGGAAACAAAGCTTTGATTGGTATAGACCCTGTGGTAGGCTGCAAAAAAGATTATTATTTGCCTTTGCACATCATTGGGAGGCTTCACTCGCAGGATATCTGGTATTTCTTTCAAATTCGATCTGGGAGAGTGGAGGACTAGAACAGAGGGTATTGGCTGGATAGTAATCTCTTAGGCTTCACTGGGAGGGATGCTACTATTTGGAATAACTATGTGGCTGAGTTAGAGAAAGCTGGGATCCGTTTAAGGGATAGTGAAGACACTTTGGTGTGCGACAGGGGTAAGTTTGGTATGATTACTGCAGAAGAGGTTTATCCGTCAACTGGAATTTGGTGGCATCAGGTTATTTGGACGTGGAATGTTCCCCTAAAGATTCTCTGCTTTCTTTGGCTGGCCCTTAGCGATCGCATTCTCACATGGGACGTGCTTTGCAAAAGAGGTTACTCTGGACCTAACATGTGCCAATTGTGTATGGAAGTTGCTGAAATAGTTGATCATCTTTTTTGTCATTGCACTTTCTCATTGCAGGTATGGCGTTTGCTGAAGTTACATTTTGATTTTCCTGATGACTGGGGAGGTGGATCACTGGGTCACAGCCTACATGAGTGGCATAAGTTTCATAAATTACACAAAACTTTACCCATTTTCTACATTTGGGTTTTGTGGAGGTACAGGAACATACTTATCTTTGAGAACTGTAAAATGCCAATGGATGCCATCATGAGCTGGATCATTAGATTATACAGCCATTATCCTATTAGTCCGATTAGTAGGAAGAAAGTTGGCATACATTACCCTCCATTACTTCCGAATGGAATCATAGGTACTTTTGATGGGGCTGAGCAGGGAGGTATATGTGGAGGAGGGGGGACTTTGACAGTGGCATACAATCATTGCTTCCATTTTTGGTTGGGATTGGGAATTGGAACAAATACTAAGGCTGAACTGGTGGCACTTTGGGCATTACTCAGATTGGCTAGAGAACAGAAAATTGATAACATAAGCATTCTGGGAGATTCGAAGGCTATCATTGGCTGGGCCAGAAAGGAACATCCCATTCGAGTCAACAAACTACTTGGATGGATTTACAGGACTGCTGAGATCATTGATACCTTTCAGCACATTTATAGGGAGCATAACTCTACAGCTGATAGGCTATCCAAAAGAGGCTTGAGGGTTAATGAAGGATTCATTTTTATAGAAGAAACTTTGGAGGGTAGTAGATGCACCTGTAGAAGTACTAGATTTTATTAGATTGGTAAATAGGAGAGGTACCATAGTACTAGTATTGAAAAGAAGACTGTGATTAGATACATCAGATCTACATTTTGATTACATATATCAGATTTGAATTGCATTTTGTGGTAAAAGTATTGATAACAGCATATGATGGATCCTTGGATAGCAAGGGAGATAGATGAAAGATGATTAGATGAATCATGGATGTATTTGAAACTTTTGTATGGATAAGTCTCCTTTGATTTCATAATAGAAATAGCAAGGGACTGTTTTTTCCCTTTACGTGAAAAAATAAGTAAGCTAGAAAGATTCAGCTACGAAAAAAGTCAATTTTACCCTCTACATTCGTTTGCCTCTCGCATTTTCCAAAGAAATTATTTACTTTCGGATCTTCAAGCGGTCGTATCCATCTCTCTTCATTGCCAAAATTCTTTCCACAGAGGCCATATTTTATCATTTCTATGGTTACTTTCAAAATGTTGAACTTTTATTATAAGAGCTCAAAATATATTGTTTCCATGGTCCACTGGTGAGGACATTGGACTTTGAATCCAGTAACCCGACTTCAAATCTTGGTGGAACCTGTTTTCCGATCAAAATTGTCAAAGGTCCGGTCACCATCTACTTTGGCTGGATTTTGGAAGTTCTTAGGATTTCTAAAAAGTTAAATATAATTTGAAATTAAAATAAATAAATGAACTTTTTAAATAAGCTTTTTAAATTAATTTTAATTAACATTAAGATTAAAATTAAAAGTTAAATACACTTGTGTAAAGTTAAATTAATAAATAAATTAACTTTAACTTTACTTAAAGGTCAAATAAACTTTTTTAAAGTTAAATTAATAAATAAATAAACTTGTGAGGTGAACATGTCGCAAAAATTAAATTAAAATGTTAAATATAATTTAAAATAAGCTTTTTAAATTAACTTTAATTAAAATTAAGATTATAATTAAAATCTGTGAGATGTAGAACAGTTGGTGGTGGGGTATGGTTAAGACGCCCCCTAAGCGTCAATGGCACCCGTGCTAGTCAAGGGGGTTTCACCACTTTGCCAAAAAAAAAACGAAGTTAAATAAACTTGTGTAAAGTTAAATTAATAAATAAATTAGCTTTAACTTTAATTAAAAGTTAAATAAACTTTTTTAAAGTTAAATTAATAAATGACTTAACTTTAACTTTAATTAAAAGTTAAATTAATAAATAAACTAACTTTGTGAAGTGAACATGTGGCAAAAGTTAAATTAATAAATTAATTAACTTTAATTAAAAGTTAAATAAACTTTTTTAAAGTTAAATTATTAAATTAATTAATTTTAAAATTAGACTTTAATTAAAAGTTAAATAAACTTTTTTAAAATTAAATTAATAAATAAATAAACTTTGTGAGGTGAACAGGTGGCAAAAGGAAGTGGAAATAAAAAATTGTTGTAGGTTTTTAGGTTTTTTAACCAGTTAAATATAATTCGAAATTAAAATAAATAAATAAATAATTTTAAAATTAATATAATTCAAAATTCAAAATTAAAATTAAAGTTTTTTACAAAATAAAATGGCTTATTTTGATTTTGAAAGTTGGGGCCTTTTGTTTTGAAGTTTAGGTATGGATTTATTTCATTATTCGTGATCCACATATATATACAAGAGAATGTGACCTTTGATTTCCGAAAATCCCTAAAAGTCTTAATTACTAATTCAATTCATTGTTAAGAGTCATCCACATTTCTTATAATAAAAAAATGAGCAATCCAACTATGGGGTTTATGGTAGCCTCTTTCCTAACTTAATCTTTCCCATGCACCATGATTAAGTGTTCATCAATGTGAACTCTAGGAATTGTCAGTACCATGTCATTAATTGTTGTATCCCATTGGATATTACGGAAAACCCCACTTTCCTCTTGAATGGTCCTTACCATGTCATTAATTGTTGTATCTTCTTGTATGATCTAATGATGACATCCTATAAGGTATTAGGCTTGAAATCCTTAACCCAACCACGCAGCGGCCTAGTTAACCCCTCAATGAACAACATAACCAGTCAACGCTCTAACACATCTATCACCATGATTGCAATCCTATAAAACTTTGAACTGTAGGTATATTTTGTACTTGTCTGCTTGAGTTCTACCAACTCCCTGAAATGCAATTATGGGCCCTTCTTATCAAATTTATTGATCAACCTCTATGTGAAGTCCAGGTATGAGGTAATGCTAGAATGCCCCAATGTGACTAGCCCATGGTACCACTACTCATGAGCCTCTCCCTCCAAACGCATGATAGCATATTTGATTGCTTATGTCTTCTTCATGGGGTTCAATTTTAAATATGGATCCAACTTCTAAACCTAGGCTCTAGTTGTGCATTTGTTAGAACCGTCAAAGGAAGGGGTGGACAGCTTCCCAACCTTCCACTGAAGATCAAAATTTTGTTGGCCCATGTTGAAGTCTCTTGGTCTATTATTGTAATTGATGGTACAAAAATCATGTAATGACATCGTTGCATGAAACTCCACACCCAGAGTCTAATATTCCCTAAATAGTCATTAAAATTATCACCTAGTGTTGGTTGTCCCAGATTGCCAACTAGTTGTTCCTCCATGAACTGGGGTAAGAGAGGTCTAGGAGTCACTTTATTGGTTGACTGATTATTGTTATGTACAGGGATATGTGTGTTACTCTCTTCTGCATGATTCCCATTACACCCATTAGTTCCCATTGAGATTTTGTTTCTCCCCATGGTTTTGGTTTGCTTGAGTGCTAGTGGAAAACTTTAGTCATGAGTTGAACCAATTATTGTTTCTCCCTGACTAAATCATTTAAGATGTTCATAGTACTACCCTCTGGTGTCTCATTCCTATTTGTGTCATTCCTATCCCACATATAATCCTCTTCTTCTATTTCAAATTGATCCTCTTCCTCTGATTCTTGGAGGAATATGTTTCCAGGCCCTCTCTCTCCTCTTCTCTTGTAGGTGATATATCTTTTGTCCTCTGGATTCATAAAAAGGTATGCAACTCACAGTCTAGCAGAAACACCAACTTTGATACCACTGTAAAGTACCCAACTAGACAAGGACTGGTTTTTTGTTAATTCCTAGTGTATTTTGGCTTGTGATTTTCCCCAAACACTTTGGCAACACTACTCAAATACCACTTAACACTTCCCAAATTTTGTTGACTGATTTTATATTTATTTGCGAAGAATATTTTTATGGTATTTGTATTCATAACTCATATATCATCATTCTGACCATCGAATGTCCACATAAAAACATCCATATGTATTTAATGATGAGGAATACACTCATCACAACATAGAAATGTACTTCCAAATTCTATTGATTGTAACAGCAATACAAATAAACATTTAAAATCAGATTTCAAGTGTACTTTGCAGACATGAGTTTGTCTATCTGTCGCAGCTACCTGGTATGCTGATTTTCCCCCTTTTTTTGGTTGTTGAGACTTTGTTGTAGGTGACAGCAGTAGTTTCCTCGATCTAAATGGATGTATCGACCGAGTTGTTATGCCTAGATATGTTGTGAACAGCCTCGAGAAATGTGTAGAACACAATGAATGTGCCCAGTAGCAAGCTGACAACAAAATATTCTTCAAATATCCCTCTGAGATGGGATACACACTAGCAGAATAAGTCTCCCTCTACGGTTTAGTGTGTCCTCCCTCAAAATTACATGGACTTCCCACAAAATACAATGATCTTTGTCCTCAATATGATACTCAACAAATATTAAAATTCACCTTCCCTCAAAAGCTTCCAACTATCCACCAAGGCTATGCACTCTGAATCCCTTGTCAACCCACATAGCACAAAAATGATAAACAACCCTATATCTTATTTGTATATGGAAACGATGTGAAGAAACTCCCCAACGCTTCCTATACTAGCGCGCCCTCCACCAAACATCCAAAAATAATGAAAATATTCATAGATATGGAATAATATCTTGAATCTCTTCTCTGGTCATGAAGCATTATGAAATATTTGAAATATTTCCTCTCACAATCAGCTAAGGTGGATAGTTTCACCATCAAAACCAGTGTTCTCTTACGTTTTCGTCCCAAGAACCAAAATCCACAATAGCTCTCCAAATCCTTTTTCAAAAGTGAATTGTCATTAATGAATGAGAGAAGGGATCGATTTACCCTTTTAAGCTATGTTTACCCATTTGGGGCACTTTTACCCTTTTCCCACCTTTAATTAATAAAGTGACTTTTATAAAGTCTCTTTATGAATTAATTACTCAATATCACTTTATAATGTTACTTTTTTCCCAAGTGATATTAATTAATTAACTAGTTCCATTTTTCATCAACTATAGCCTATGGGAATTAATTAGGTTAATAAGTCATCTCCTAGAGTGATCATTCAAAAAGTGACATTACACGGAGTAGAGGATAGCAATGGGAGGCTTTGGCTTAAGAGAAAATCAATTCTAAGTTCAATATTTGCATTCATTGTAGGTAATTTCTATATTACGATTGTCTTTGATTTTTTGTTACATGATAGATTCCCACTTTGGACCTACATTTCCTCTTTTGGTTGGCTTGTCTCCACTTGGTGGTAGTTTCTCTAGGTAATTCATGTTGGATATTCTTATTCAATTTGGTTTCTTGAGTGGTGCACTATCTGGAAGTAGCGGAAGGAGAACTTGTTAAGCAGACGCCCAAGACAAAACTCTCAATGGTTGGTGTTGAATCCTTCCCAAGTTAGTCACTGCAATTATGGCTAGAGTAGCTAAGGGGAAGCGTGCCCATGATAACAATGGTATAACCTCTTGTGTGCAGGAGAGGCGGGATGTGCAAGAAGTGGTAGAAAAGGCATGTTGACAAGCTACACCTAAACTCATACGAAGGGAGATTTTTCAAGCAGAAAAGGAGGCTAAGTAGAAGTGGCATTGTCTTAGCAGGACATATATTGAGCAAGACATTGAAAGTTGCATGCCAAAATTGAAATTTACTTGAGCTTAACATATCTCAATTCCAATTTAAATTAATCTTGATAAAAATGCAACACACTGGTACACAACCATAACAGAGAAAACCACAACACAAGATGTACCTTGGAAACCCCAGTCCTTCGGGGAAAACCAACAAATATCTATCGTATTCTTATTGCGGGATTTGATTACAATATAACTTATAGTATTCCTCTAGATAAACCCTATGGATATATACCAAACACCCAAGAAGATACTCCAAATATGCTCAGCAAACTAGATAGAGAAACCCTGTATCTACCCTAGATCAGACAAAGAACTGACTCTTCCTTGGAAAAGTTGTGATCTCAAACTGAGATATAGACTTCTCACTACCAGAGAAAATTCCTCTCTTGCATCTGTGATGTTGACCACTACATAAGATCTCATTTATTCATGTCCAACTGGCGGTGATGAACTCATACTCTAAGGATCCTTTTATAATCTCACACTCATGCAATTACCATGGACCAATAACATGGGCCAATTAGAACCATTTACATGAGGTGTTATAAATCCACCTCTACAATATATGCCTAGAAATTACTTCGGCCCCTTCTATGTTGATAAACACTTTCTAGACACCCCCAACATAGAAGTACATGTCGAGCTACAAAAACTAACACCCCCTCTTAGTGAAGGAGGTACTTCGGCCTGAGGCACCTCCTCCAATGTCTACAACTTGTGCTGGTACAACTAATTCTTCTATGCTAGAACATCCTTGCTCCCTCTGCACTAAAACGTCCTCTTATTCTCTACATTGTTGAATCTTTTTCATCCATTTATGTCAACTTCATCCAAGTGGGTCTATTAAGATGCGTCTCTTGCTCTCTCAATGACATTGGATGCCACTCTAGATTCCCTCTAAGTCCCTGCAAGCTCCCTCTGTAGCTCTACTCCATACTCCCTTTGAAGTTGCTTGTCATATTCAACTACCCATACCTTTTTCATCTTGTTGCCCAGTCTTTTTTGGGTAGATCTGGGTTGTTTCTTCGTCTACTCGGGCTAATCTACAGCTCCCATGTGCTACCCAAAAATTTCATGGTCACTTCATCCCTTTGTCGAGGACTTTTCTCGGAATTTATGCCCCTGCTTGAGGTTCCCAAAATTTTCTCTCAACTGCCAAGCATTTCTTTGGGCACACCTACTCCCTTCTCGGAGTTTCCTAGCTATTGTACATCTTACTTCCCCTCAGTTAGCGGTTGACCTCTCTTTGCCAATTGTAGTCGCTTTTCACTTGGTGGTTGTTACTATCGTGGCCTAATTTCTATTCCCATATCCACACGACCATCAGTCCCATGAGCTTTGCTCATCCTGTTTTCCAAGCATGTGGACTCTACCGCCTCCCAACTGCATCCCTTGTGTGCCAACATCTGCTCGAACCAGGGATCTTCTCAGTTCTACCCATGATCCCTCCTACTATACGTCACCTCCATGGGAAAATGTCCTCTACTAGCGTCAAGCCTTATTCCCACATCTCAACAGGCCCATCTTTTCACTGCGTGATCCCTACAATTCCTTTCTCCTACTAGTTGTGGCTCGTGAGTTACCCATTTGTTCCTCCCATATTCATCTATCACGCTTCTACTTCCTTTTTGGTTGTCAGTACTACATTGCTTCAACTCATCAAGTGTGTAGTCCTTTTTTGTGGCTTGATACCTCCTCCCTATCTCATGACTCTCCTTTTGTGTGTCATGTTCCAGCTGCACCCTACATCCAACGGCGACTTCAACTCCCACCAACGGCCCTAGTTCCACTCAGTGTTACCAGAAATGTAACGGTTATAATCGTTTCATTGTAAAAATGCCATAGAAATGACAACCTGATGGGAAACGTTGTTTGTTACGGTCGTTCTCGTTTTTAACAGCCAAAAACCGTTTCTTACGAAACGATTATCATTGACCATTCTTTAATAATAATAATAATAATAATAATAATAATCTATTTTTAAGGTCACCGCCAAGCGAGACACCAAATTGGTGTATGAGACCCCCTTGTTTGTGGGACAAGGGACCCCCCCCTCTGCGCAGCGATTTAACTGCTAAAGTCTACAGAGGTGTACATACACTACCCCCTCTGGATTTGAACCCGTGACCTCCTAAGAGAAAACACTTGCTCTTAACCATTATGTCGGTCGTTTCTGTAATTTTGGACGCAAAACATGAAACAAAGCTCGGTATAATTTTTTTGGTATTGTGTTTTATTTTTAGAATAATAAGATGCTATAATTGCCAATTTTCCTTGGCTTCTTAGACCGCAGCAGCATAAAAGTTGCTTGAACGAATCTCTTGCTTGGTTAGCAGCAGTTATTGAAATTAATTATTAAAATTTAATTGCTTTGTCTTGTAAATAAGTTTAATAAATATTAATGAATTTATCAATTATATTTTGAAAGGATTTTAATTACATAAGTTTTTAGTATTTTAGTTTTCAATTCGTGTTTAATACCATATTAATGGCACTAGTATCAGAATTTTTAAATAGAAAAAGATGTTTTAGAAGATTTAATTAGGGTAATTAGTGATGGATTTATTTAATTATCTTAATTATTTTTAATTATTTGTAAGTAAGAGGGGTATAGTTATAGATTGATGTCGGCCAATGTTACACAAAAATTTATGATCCATTTCTACATTAAAAGAGTTTTTGCAATTTTCTAGCTCTTCTTCATATTCAATATTATTATTTTTCTCTCTCCTTGTTTCTTGTATATGTGAAACCTATAGACTACGTTTCTCATACGGTTCTCGTTTCTCGTTCAGTTTCTTGTTTCTCGTTTCTGGTAACATAGTTTCCGCTCACAACTCCACTCTACAGGCGCGGTTCAACTAACTCTCGTGCCCAGAATCTGCATGTGACTCTCTTCTTCTCTTGTGGCTCGTGGCTGCTGATCTCTGGATATTGCACACTGCTTGGATCCCAAGATGCATCCACGCTCACCTCTACTACACCCCACACCCGATCTGCATCGAATGTGCCCATCTCCCGCCGCCAAACTCTTTTTGTTGTCAGTGTTGTTTCATTTGTCGACCCTCACGCTGCCTCCATTGTTATAGATTAGCACCATCTGCATCCACCTCCACTTACATGCGACATCCTACACACTCTACGGCCACACCTGGTGGCGCTCTTATTGGTTACACCTACATCTGTCACGTGTGAGTCACGTTGGTGTTCGCTTCACAGCTACAACACACCCACAACTAGGCGTCGTCAGCCACTTTTTATGCGTTGGCTCATGATATTCTCAATCGTTGTGATGGATCTTTCACTAGCCCATGACCAAAATCTCTACATCCACCAGTGCACGTGGACTTCCATGTAGGTGCTCACGTTTTAATCTTGCTCTACCTATCTGATCAGTTGCTTCACCTGATCTTTGCTTGCACACCAAGAGGAATCTGTCTCTTACAACTATGATGTTGATGTTAAACACTACAAAAGATCTTCTCCTTTACTCATGTCCAACTTGTGGTGATGAACTTATACTCTAAGGATCCCTTTACAATCTCACACTCATGCAATTAACATGGACCAATTCCATGCGCCAATTATAACCATTTACATGAGGTGTTATAAATTCATCTTTACAATATTTGTCTAGAAATTACTTTGTCTCCTTATATGTTGTAAACCTGCTAGACACCTCCAACGTAGAAGTATGTGTCAAGCTAAAAAAACTAACAGAAATATTAACACAATGTACGCAAGAAACACCAAATATTTCAAGACAATCACATTGTATTGGTACATGAAGACATTGTCGAGGAAAGCTTTTCTTGAAAATTATGGAATCTCCAATGAGGTTGAGTTGTAGTTAGATGATATTCAAGCACAACAAAAGTCTCAAGATGCAATGTTGGATGTTATTTCTCAAATTTCTTGCAGTGTGTGATTCATGAAGGATATCCTTGATGAATCTTATGGTCAAAAGGCCCCCCCTATTCCTCTCTCATATGATAATTAGTTAGTATAGTAGTTTTATTTTTTGTTTTTAGTGTTAATCATAGGCATATATCTTAGGGTCCTTATAGTTTATTTTGTATTATGGTAAGAAATAGAAACACTAGAAACTTCTATATTATTTTTAAATTTTAACTATCATATAATATTAACTTTTGTAGTTGGTCTCGTTTCTAATCGGGATGATCATCATTTTGATCTTTTTTATTAAATCTATTCTGTTAATATAAAGGATGCTAGTTTACAAAAGAATAATGTACAAGCATAAGATAATTAACACAACATATAAAAGATTTCTTAATATTGCTTTGAACCCTAGTCAAAGTCTTTCGTCATTTTAGAGGGATTGGATAAAGATGCCAAGTCTTGAATAAAGTATTAGTGAATAAAGGAGGAGGTCACTCTCCATAATATTGATGCCATTAAAAATACTATTACTTCTAACTTTAAAGGGGATATGCATTCAACCTTAAGAGCTTGGCTTTAACCTCTCTGATACATAATAATGGCCTTTATCTCACAATAGGTTGTGTTTTCATTGTTGTTCACAATGTTGGAGAGGGAAATGAGAGAAGTCATGTTCCCATTGATAAAAATTTCATGTCTTCTCAACATCCTTTACATATCTTGAATTGCATGCTAACATTTGTTATGATAGTTGAGACAATCCATCTTAATGGGAAATCCCAAGGAGTAAACTAACAACCATAGGGGAGTGAAGCATGGTAATCCCACCTTGATTGTGGGAGAGAGGATAGGGTCACCTGAATTCAAATTGTAATGCAAAGTCCCTTGCTCGTCAATAACTACTACGTTATGAACAATGAAACTAGAATGCAAATTCATGTGCCCAGAATGCTCAATATTTATAGCTCTTATATATGCCCAATTATCGTACTCCCAATTATGAAGTGACAATTGCAACTAGAAGCCATAGTTCCTAGTTCCACCACCCAATTGTTAGAAGGAATCATCAAGTTACCCCAAAAACACAACACAAATGACATAAAAAAAATACCAATTCAAAAAAAATCAAAATTGATATAATAGGATGGAATGAACATAGCTCCAGCGCTTTCGAAGAGACTAAAATAGATACCACAACCCAAATACCACTCAAATCCTAGAGAAAACTTTCCAGACCATAATTTCAAGCACTAGAGAATAGGCCAAGACCTAAATACAGTCAACTTAAATCACCATTACATCCATTGAAAGAATTAAAGTCGAGTCCAACATACATTGACAAGTTCAAATATGGAATTAACCCTAGATGTTGCTCCTAGGCGTCTTTGAACTACACCTACCAAAATCCCACCTTCTCTAATGTTAACAATATCTAACATTAAAAACAATATGATATTGGGTGAGATGGAATTGGGATGGAATGTGCAGTGCCATCCCATACCTATACTAGCCCTTAAATCCACTATCATTCACATTGTTATTGCCTCAATGACTTGTGCATTTTCATGCTTTGTGCCTCAGTGACGTGTGCCTTTTCATGTTTTGTGATTCATGGAGGATCTATGAGACTTCATGATCATTACCATTAGGGGAGTGGGTAATCCCCATTTTTTAATCTATTCGTGCAATACATTATATAACTTTCCATCAAGGAATTGGAAGGTGGAATGATGTACCAATTTTTTTACAAATTCCTTCATTCAATTGAGAAGCCCATTTGGATTGAAGGTCTACTTCCCCACTTATCTCTCAAAGGACAGGGAAGAAGCTAGTGTTCTTAAACTAAACTTATATATGAAAGGTCATGGAAGAAGCTAACATCCTTAAACTAAGATGCTTTTTGTTTGATTTGAAAAACAATTCTAGCAAGGATCAAATTGCGAGTTTGAGAGTCATTTCCCGTGTGTTTGATTCCAATCAAAAAGTCTGCTATCACAAGAATAGATTTTATCTTGGTCATATTGATTCTTTGTAACCCTTGAGTAACGCATAGGCCTATGCTTGGTTATTCGTGGTTATTTCAAGTCCTCGGGCATAATTAATTTCCTTGATTCCTCCAAGATCAAAATGACAATCTACACATGTCAGCCCTATGATGTGATAAAAAAAAATTAGAGGATAAAATAAAATTGAAATACTATAAAAAAAGTGATTTATTTTAATTTAAAAGAGCAAAAACATATTTTTATTCTAATTTTCATTACCAAGTAATTCCATTCATTTTTATTTTTTAAAAGTTTTATAAACTAGAATTGATCTTAATAAACAAAGATCCATCTTAAACATGGATTTATCAAGCATGGAGAGGGAAATTTAGGTTTAATATGGATCTATGCTAGTTTTAATTATTATTTTTGTCACTTTAGTTATATATGTAACAACATCTCTCAGCGCAGTGGGTTAGGTCAAGTTACATATATAACTGAAGTGACAAAAATACTTGGTAACCCCAGTGCACTGAGAGATGTTACCCATAGAAATACTTGGCCTCCCATGTTCTCCATATTTAAAGAGGTTTTTCCATGGATATAACGAACAATCGATACTTCGGAGTGGTGAACCACATTGAAACAAAAATGTAACAACATCTCTCAATACGATAACAACCATCAGCATAATTGAATTTTATATTTTTCATTAAATATTTATTTATTTTAATTATCATTTAATTTAACATTTCCTTGTGATGATGATTAACGTCCACTATGACCAACTTTGGTCTATCGGATCTTAAGAGGTTAATACTTGGTCTACTTTGAAATCTTATTCTTGTGCTCAAAAACCTTACCAAGAAGCTTTCCAAACTCACTATAGTTTTTGGAAAGTTAGGAGGTTATAAAGGTTTGTATTGTAGCAAATACTATGAAACTCAAATATAATGTGGGTGTAAGCAGGGCACTCTAAGAGAAAGTACTTTTCATCCTCAATGCTCATAGACTCAGACAGATTGAAAACCCTTTCCGCCCATGGATTTTTAGGAAAATACCAACTCCTTGTTTCTCTATGGGTTTCATGATAGGTCGTTCTAATCTCGGTTATATTAATTTTCTTTCGCAGTCTAGTTACTATTGAAAGATACTCCTGATCTTTCAAATTAAGATTAATGACCTCCTTATTGTATCTTAATTTTCTCTTAACTGCTAAATTTTCCTCACACCACAATCTCTCTTTAAACTTTGAAGTAATAGTGTTTTTGACATTATCAATTTTCTGCAAAATGTCATTTTCATCAATGCCCCGATGTTTTAACCAAGCCATGGTATCTTTACAACCAACACGACTTGAGGCATAGTTGGTTGTGAATTGAGTTTAAAGCAATCTTAGGAAATCTCTCGTTTCCCATGTTATTTATTTTATGCTTATACATCAAGTACCTAGTCATACCCATGCTCTCGATGGGGGAATGTCACATGCCCCAATTTGCAAAAACAATTTAACATTATTTTAGGAACATTGTGTTAAATTTTATGCTAAGTTGTAATTGATGACCAGTGGAGTCAAGAATATTTAATCTAAATTCAGAATATTTTATTTATAAATAAATAAATGAGGAGATAACAGCTTAGGAGATCTCTTAAAAGAGTGTTTACTGGTCAAATTGGTGGAGGAGACTCGGTGGAGAGCAAACTGACATGTGGCAACATCCTCAAACCACTTCCAATTGTTGCAGGTGGCAACCTCCCTATATGTGTGGTCATGATTCCCCAAGAAAGTGGAATCAAAGTAGGTGGCTCAATTAATGAAAACTGACCCAGAAAACCAAGGCATCTCTATAAAATTTCCCATTGAAGAGAGCTGAGGCTGCTCATTCGAAATTCTCATTTTCTTAAACCAACCGTATTACATGATCAAGCCGCAGGGATAAAATGTTTAACCAAAAACCAAATACATATCACGGCTCAAGAGTCGGTGCTACCCAACGAGTACCACAAGGGTTTTAAACCTAAAATTGGAGTAATAACAAACTAAACATTTAACCATTGAAGAAACCAAAGCCATGCTTCCTTTCACTATAAACTTCTTCCAACAACCCTCATCATAAGTAGGAAAACTCACATCGAAACCAGGGCTTACCGGTTGGAGGCCGCAAAGTTCACAAAGCTTGAGATTATATTTATTTTCCCACTAAAGGTTTGTAGCCATCGCAGGTTCCTGCAAAGAGCACAACATTAAGTTAGGACTCAGCTCCTACAAATAAACCCTAGTTTAAATATTAATTTTTGACAAAAGAATTAAAAGTTACCTGTGAACCAGAAGAGAGCCGAGCCATGAAGGAGCTATCACCAGCGTAAGAGAATTACATAGAGAAGAAATTAAACCCTTATGGCGACCCTGCGATGGAGGCAGTAAGAAACAAACTCAAAACTACACAAAGCCATGGCAAGGAACAAGTAACAACAAAACTAAAAACCATGTACAGGCCTCAAGCCAAGTAATTGAGCAAAGACCACTTGCACAATATTGTTTACACCCAAGAAAAATAGAGACTACAAGACTTGGTATCGAGACCACTCATCATCAATACAAACCACAGAGCTAGCAAACAGAGAAAGAACAGCCTCTCATGGCCGCAAGGAAACTACATAGTGCAGCCTGCAGGCCGACAAAACCCTCAAAGCCAAATTCCAAAGGAATAGGGTTTTCTTTCCTTTTAAGTCGCCAATGCATGGAGGAGATCAGACCACGTGCCCTTCCAAATTATTTAACCATGCGAGGGTCATGTCTATAGTCAACCCTGTGTTATCATATACAAACTTATCATTGCCATAATAAAAAGCTATACAATCGACTTTTGTATAAAGAACCATATCATTTGCAAATCGATTGCATTAAGGCCCTTCATCATTGCTAGTATTTAATCTATGTCATCAACTATAGATTAAAGCTGCATAAACCTTGTTATTAATACAATAATGAAGTTCGACCATAGTATAAACATTTACTAATGTTGATTCTCATACCTACTTTGCCAAACGACCCCTTTCATGGTTCTTATTATTGTTTAAAAAGTCAATTATATGATTGTTTGTGCTTTACTTAAATCTAGCATAATATAGGAACATCTTTTATAATGTTTTTACCTTGATGTCGACCTTATGATAGAAGTTTTAGGTAGTAAATTTACCATAGTAGTTATTATAAACTACAACTTAATATAGTGTGGTAACATTACAAATAGTAATCTTACTATTGTGTAAACCATGCATTAGATTTAGTAAACTACAAGAATAAAACCGATAATGTGTTTTACATTTAGTTTCAACTTTATGGAAGTGGTGGTTAGGTAGTATTCCACCTTGAGATAATTTATATAGTTACATAATGTCACATACCCCAATTTTGCAAAAAAAATTGTATATTATTTGATATTATTTGAGGACAATATATGAAATTTTATGCTAAGTTTTAATTGATGACTCAACACAGTCAAGGATATTTAATGTAATTCTGAATATTTTATTTATAAATGAATAAAGGAGGAGACAACATCTTAGGAGAGCTATTAAAAGAGTGTTACTGGTCAAATTGGTAGAGGAGACTAAGTGGAGAGCAAACTGACATGTGGCAGCATCCTCAAACTACTTCCAACTGTTGCAGGTGGCAACCTCCCTACATTTGGGGTCATGATTCCCCAAGAAAGTGGAATCAGAGCAGGTGGCTCAATTAATGAAAACTGACCCAAAAGATCTAGGCAATCTTTATAAAAATTCCCATTGAAGAGAGTTGAGGCTGATCATTCTAGAGAGGTGATCATTCAGATTGAATGAATGTACTTCAGAGAAATTCAATGGGAGGGAAATTTGGAAAGTGTTTGAGGGGATAACTACTAATTGATCTAGTGTAGCTTTTAAGTTGAAGATCATACTGTTGAGAGCAGAGTATTTACTAAGGTATTGAACTAGTCAGTTGACAGAGGGTTCTATTGTTTGCATTCTCCACCAGTTCTCAGCCAAGAAGACCAGGAACAGGCTCGGGGGTCCTGATGAAGTGTTGTTTGAGCGCTCTCCAGGGGATTGGTAGGGAGGAATGGCCTCCTAAATTTGTTTTTGTCTGTCCTCAACAGGTTCTAAGTTATTTTATTTTACTGTGTTAGTTAAATAAATCTTAGTTAACTGCTATGTGAATGTTAACAATTCAGTTTGTGAAATGTTTGAGTTAGTATTTTTATCAGATTGTTATAGAAATGAAATGAATATAGAAAATAATGTGTTAGAATGAAAATAAATTTCTAAACTGTGTTTTTCCACACCTGGAAACCAAGCCGTACTCTAGCACAGATAGAATGCCTTAAGTAGATAAGAGAATGAAAATAGTAGATAGGATTGTGCAACTATAGATAGTAGAATAATTTTATTTCAATGTTAAAATATTATGGAGGGAAAACAATGTTATGATTTATTTCTATTTCTCTGTTTTCACTTAGTATAACTGAATGAAATGCAGCAGTAAAACTACATTAGAGTTACAGTGATTACATACAGTTAAGTATATAAACAAGCTACTAACCACATAGTTTATCTTCTAACAATATCAACTAAATCTAAGACTAGTATTTAATATAAACTAGATATGGTTATATTAAAAGTCCTTAATTTATATAGAGTAAACAGAGTTACAGAGTTTATTTTCTACCCTTTCGAGAACTCTGAATAAATTCTACGTGACAGTTTAGTAAATAAAAGCAATGTAAATATAAACAATAACTAGTATAAAACTAAATATTTACATATTAGAAACTATTTTACATTTACCAGACATGCTTATACTTGTGAAGGAAAAACTTCAGGGTCGAAACCCTAAACAATTTATTTATCTATTATAAATTAAACTATCTAAGTTGTAATCCATTTACATTGATAATTATATAAATAAACGTTACAAGAAGATTATAGTGTCTACTATAGACTGTTTACAGTCTTTTATGAAAACAAATGTCTTTTATAAACAAGCAAGATAAGTTACAGTTAACAAGTTGAAAATACCACTACACACCTGTAATAATCAAACCGAAATAACAAGTAGCAGAACCTAATTATTAATAAATTAAAGAACTTATTTAGACAAGGGTTTCATTTTTGAAAAACCCTAGATAGTATATTCTAGATAGGTGAGTTTAAAATTATAAATTTCACATTACGACTGAGCTACAGTCTTTATATTAACAATATCTACTTATAAAAGATATTTTAGACAGTAATTTTCTTCACTAACAGTCGAAGAGGAAAAACCCTAAATTACACAGAATCATAATTTACAAGATTACAAAACCATTGCAAAAACAAGAGTGAGCTCGAAGTTAAATCCTTCTTAAAAACCCAATGTATTACATTGTCAGGCCGTAAGGCTGAAAACTTAACTAAAATACAACACACAGCTCAAGGCCGATACTACCCAGCATCATAGCGAGGGTTTGTAAACAAAATTGAACAAACAACTTATTAAAAACCTCATATCCAACAAAGAAACCAAACAGGCTTCCAAGCTCTGTGTGTCACCTTCAACAACCCTTTTTACAAGTAGGGTAAAAACCCATTCTTTGAACTCAAGGCTTACTGGTTGGGGCCACGAGTCCATTGAAGCCAGCCAACACTATCATCGTCACTGAAGTTTAGAGTTGTCACGAGTTCCTGCAAGAAGAGCACAATATTGTGCGTTAATACAAAGCTTAATATCCATTGAAAACCTAACTGTAAAAACATTTTACTACGATTTATTCATATTAAAAGAAAAACCAAGTATATTTACCTGCAAACAAGAAAAAGAATTCGAGCATCGACTAAGTTGTTACCAGCTTAAGTAGTTGAAGCAGAGATGGATATAAGCCCTACGTTGGCCCTGGAGTGGAGACAAGGCCAATAAGTTTAAGTGTTACCGAGTCGTGACAAGCCACGAGAAGAGCAGAGCTAAAACTATTGACAGGCCAAGAGCCAAATACAAACAATGACTGCTCGCGTAGAAGGGTACACAAGCTCGATGGTATGCCAACAAAGACTAAGTATTGAAAACCTCACAGCCACGAATATAGACCACGGAGAAGCAAGACAGAGAACAACCTCTAATGGCCGCCAAAGCAATCACACAAAGCAGCCCAAAGGCCAAAGAAACCCTCAGAGACAATGACAAGAGAATATGGTTTCTAGCCCTTAAAAGTCACCAATGCATGGACGAGAAGAATCCATGTGCCTCCAAATATTTCAAATACACTCGGGTTTGGTCTATAGTTATTTGCATTCCCAATTATTCGAATTATTAATACAATGATTTAATAACCAACTATGTACATGACTACGGAGTGCATATATAAATCATCCACCAATGATAATACAAGAACTATATCCTTGTTTACGATAGTTTTGAAGATGGTAGGTTATTTAACAATGTTTACATAACATTGACCTTCGGGTAAGGTTGTAACAACCTTGGCATTAGAACTTTATCAAGTAACTTTTAATATGTATACTATGCAAAACGATGATCAAATATTCCCATATTATTTTTCAAACTTCATTATTTGTAACCGATGGTTTAGAGTAGCTATAATATATGAAGTTTGACTATAAGAGTAAAAAGTGTTTAAAACATGACATTTAGACAATCACAAGGCTCAATCCTTGGTATAAGCTTTCACAAATAATAGTTTGTATAATTAACTTGTCAACAATAATAATAGACTCTATCATTATTAGGCAAAGATAGTCTGGGATTGTTTATTTATGCCTGTTCTTAGCATAATATAAGAACTTGGGTCATATTAGTTTTCACTTAGGGTGGACTTCATATTAGAAGTTCTAGATAGAAAAGATCTACCATAATAGTTATTATCAAACAACAACTTGCAGTAAGTGAGGCAACATGATAATAGTAAAGTTACAATGGAATAAACCTTGCTCCAGGTCTATAATTATTGGAATATATTTTACCTATGACTTAGACTTATGAAAATGATGGTAAATAGTATTCCATCCTAAATCAATGCATTAAATTACAACAACCAAACTTATAATGTCAAAGAGGTTTTCAGGGAGTAAAATTCCTACAGGATGCAAGTAACAATCAGGTTGGTACATTACAAAATAATATGGTAATGGATGTTGTTACAATGGTACATGCAGCAAGGCGATAATGTAAGTGCTGAAGTTTATAACTCGATAGTGAGCTTATTTACATACAAGTAATACGTTGATAATTTCCATAACTAGTAAGCTAGCGACAAAATAGAAACATGCACTCTATTGGAAATCTTTACTATCCAGATTGATAGAAGTACTTTAACGAATTAAAAGGCAATTACTTTACCTCATCAGAGCTTGCTTTTAAATAGCCAGTTAATTACTAGCATTTTACATGCAATAGATATAATTCTTGCTACTTTATGAATTAAACCCCTACTTGATCGATCGTTACCTGTTAACCTGTAAGAACTAGTAGTCCGTCTGCGTTAGCATAAATGCTATGTAAGCCCAAGTTTTTAAAGATATATTTCACCTACTTGCCAAAAAGTAAACTTATTAGTAAAACTGAAAGAAAGTTGTGTGCAATTCAATCTCATATACTTTACAAAAATGAAAGCTGTATTAGTTAACGTAATATGAAAATGATTAATACTAAGTGTTAGACTGTTTCATTTTCTGCTAATCGCTAGTTGTGAGTAAACTGCGTATTCAGACATTTTATGATATCTTAAAAATTTTAAAATTTTGTGAAAAATTGGGGTTTTGACACATAAGGTCAACCATACTTTGGAGCTAGTAACCTTGTTTTTATAAAGAACCAAACTTATAATATATCATGGAAATTTACAGGAAGTAAAACTCCGTAAGGATATAAGTAAAAATTATTTTGGTACATTATAGAAATGATGTGGTATTGTATTTTTACAATAATACTTGTAGTATGGTGATAACTTAGGAATCAAAGTTTATAACTTGATGTTAGTAGCGCAAAAGGATTAGCATAATTGCATACAATCAACACGTTGATAATCTTCATGACTAGTAAAGAAGAGACAAAGTAGAAATATGTAATCTATTGGTAAACTTTACCTTTGAAAATCATAGGAGTATATTCATGCATAAAAAGCAGTACATTTGAGCATTATACTTAACAATTGCAGTATGATCATGTTACAATAAAATTAATTGTATGTCAAGAGCTTGATCTCTAAGCTCCCTGGAAGAATCTATTTTGTTTAACTAAGTACGTTAAGGATAACAATCTTTATGGCTAAACTATGAATACTGTCTTAGAACCAAAACTATGAAAGAGAATTACTTTACCTCAGCAGAGCCTTGTTTTTAAATAATCAACTTATTTACTAGCATCTTAACATGCTATAGAAATACTTCTCACTATCATACAAAATAAACTCCTACTTGATCATGCGTTACCTGCTGAACCTGTAAGAACCAGCAGTCCATCTGAGTTAGCATAATGCTAAGTAAGCCCCGAATTTTGAAGATAGTTTTTCAACTACTTGCCAAAAGTAAATTATTAGTACATCTAGAAGCAATCTAAATGCAAGTCATTTTATATAACTAATAAAAATTAAAGTTGTATTAGTTATTTGTATTTTGAAACTAATTAATACCAATTGTTAAACTGTTTCATTTTCTGCTAACCGCTAGCAGTTATTAAGCTGCGTATTTAGACATTTTATGTTACCTTAAACATTTTAAATTTTTATGAAATTTTGGGGTTATTACATGTGGTATCAGAGCACAAGGTTCAAACACTAGGCCTTGATGAAGCTCAACTTGCTTATATGAAACAAGTGAATTTAAATCATTTTGCTGATGTTGTTTTCTTTTAACGTTATCAACAAAGAAATTTGTTTCTGAGTTTAACAACAGGTATGGAAAGACTGGAGGAATATGCAGAAGAGGAATCTCCCTATACTGAACAAGATAATTTACAAAGAGAACCTATACAAGAAGACATAAACACTAATTCCTCGGAACTTTTACAAACAGTAAAAGAATTAAAATCTGAAATGGAATCTGTTAAAAAAGAAAATGAGAAGATTCTAAGAGCTCAGGAGGAGCTGAATCAGATCCTAATTGAAAGATTTCATACTGAGGGAAGGGGAAAAAGAGCTGAATCGGAAGATATAAGTTACCAAAAGTATAAAAATACTAGGCAGATTAAAAATGAAAGTAGCTCATCTTCCGAAGTATTTGGTGATCAACGTAATTCTCATTATACTAGTGACAGTAGTGAGGATAACCACCATACTAGGAAAAGAAAATATAAACCTTATGAAGAAATTTATGGAGAATTTAAGAAGATCAAGCCGCCAACATTTAATGGAGAAACTGAAAAGGGGGAGGAAGCGGAGTCTTGCTTATCCGGGATGAAGAAGTACTTCCGGATTTATAACTATTCTAACCAATTAAAGGCTAGAATGGCTATTTACAATCTTACAGGGAAAGCTGATATATGGTGGCAAGATTTAAAGAGAGTAAAAGGTATAAGAGAGAAGAACATAAATTGGAGCACATTCAAGAAGTACTTTAAAAAGAAATTTTTATCTGAACAGTACTATGAAGAAAGGGCTAAAGAATTCTATGAGTTAAAATTAGGTACAATGACTATGAAAGATTTGAACAGTAAGTTTTTAAGTCTGCTTAGGTATGTGCCATACCTTGTGGATGAAAAACTGAAGGTACATCGGTTTCTCAGCTGTCTACCTTATCACATAAAGGATGGGATTGAGTATGACAATCCTAAAACCCTGGAAGAAGCTATGAGGAAAGCAAATTTTTGTTATGAACAGAATCAGAAAAAGGAGAGTATGGCCAACTGGAAGGCCAAAAAGAATAATAATTATTATCAAAAGAAGAAAGAGTTTGTGCCTAATCGGAATTCTAAAAATAATAATGCTAGAAAATTTTCTAATAAGAATTTCCAGGGGAATAAGAATAATTCACGAAATAATCAAAAGAGTAAAGAGTTTGCTAATAATCACAGTAATTACACAAAGAAATTTGAAAGAAAAGAACCCGTAAAGTGTTGGGAATGCAATGGTCCACATTATGCCTTAGTCTATCCCAGCTGGAAAAAGACTGTCAGTAATATCCATACAATACAGGAGGAGATGACTGTTGGAGATTTAGCAAGGACTATGCCCAGGATCAATGCAGCTTTGGAGAATCAGCAAGCAGACTATCAAACTTCCATGGTGGAAGTAGAAGGTAATATAAACCTAACACCTATAGGTATTTTAATTGATCTAGGAGCTAGTTTAAGTTATATTTCACCTAATTTGATGGAAAAGTGTAAACTGCCTATTGAAAAGTTTGTAAGTTCTTGGTTGGTTCAATTAGCTATTGGTACAAAGATGAAGGTAACTAGTTTTGTAAAGAATTGTACAATAACTATGGATCAATTTGAAACTTTTGTGAAGCTTAATGTACTACCTATGAGTTCATACGACATACTAATCAGTATGGATTGGTTAGATCAGCATAGGGTGATCTTAAATTGCTATGATAGAACCTTTACTTGTATAAATAATGATGGAAAACCTATAAGCGTAAAGGGAATCCCTAGGAAAACAACAGTAAGGCAGATTTATTTTCTGCAACTTAAGAGAGCTGTTAGGAAAGGTTGTAAGGCTTATGCAGTAACAGTAACCAATGAGGAAAAACTAAATAACATAGATAAGTTAAAATTGGAGGATATACCACTTTTAAAGGAGTATGCAGATGTATTTCCGGAAGAAATTCCAGAACTACCTCCGAAAAGGGAATTAGATTTTACCATAGAGCTCGTACCTGGTGCAGTACCCAGCTCAAAGGCCCCTTATCAGATGAATATACTTGAACTTAATGAACTTAAGTCACAATTAAAAGAACTTATTGACAAGAATTATATTCGACCCAGTGTGTCTCCCTAGGGGGCACCTGTCATCTTTGTTAAGAAAAAGGACGAAACTCTACGATTATGCATAGATTATCGTCAATTAAATAAGATGACTATTAAAAACAGATACTCATTACCTCACATAGATGATCTGTTTGATCAACTACGTGGATCCACAATATTCTTGAAAATTGATATACGGTCTGGATATCACCAAGTTAGAATTAAAGATGAAGACATCTTTAAAACAGCTTTTAGGACTCGATATGGACATTACGAGTTTGTCATCATGCCATTCGGGCTTACTAATGCTCCAGCTGTTTTTATGTGTCTAATGAATAATGTAATGCATAAATATCTGGATAAATTTGTGGTCGTGTTTATCAATGACATATTAATTTATTTGAAATATGAAGAAGAACATAAGGGACATTTAAAAATTGTCTTGCAAGAATTGTGAGATCATCAACTCTTTGCGAAGTTTAGTAAATGTGACTTCTTCAAAGATAAAATCCAGTACTTAGGTCATGTGGTGACTAAAGAAGGAATTTCGGTGGATCCCGAAAAGATAAAGGCGATTAAAGATTGGCCAGTTCCTAAAGATGTAACTGATGTTCGATCCTTCATGGGGATTACCGGAGGTTCATTGAAGGGTTTTCGAGGATCGCAAATTCAATAACCTCTTTGCACAAAAAGGGAAAGAAATTTGATTGGAATCAGAAGTGCGAGGATAGTTTTAAAAAGTTAAAAGCCTTATTAACCAGCGCACCTATTTTAAGAATAGATGATCCAAATAAAGATTTTATAGTATGTACTGACGCCTGCAATGACGCTTTATGCGGAGTATTGACTCAAGAAGGACGGAGTATTGCTTATGAGTCTAGGAAATTGAAAATTCATGAAAAGAATTATGCAACCTATGACTTGGAATTAGCTGATGTCATACATGCTTTAAAGATATGGCATCACCATTTAATTGGAAGAAAAAATATTTTAATGACAGATAATAAGGAACTAAAATATCTGTTAGATCAACCTAACCTGAATGCTAGACAAGCTAGGTGGCTAGATTTTCTAAGTGAATATGATTTCAAAATTCAACACATTAAAGGGAAAGAAAATAAATTTGTTGATGCATTGAGTAGAAATGAAAAGCTAAACTTTACAGTAGTTATCAGCACTTATATAACAGATCTAGAAGAACAAATTAAAGCAGGGTTAGAACAAGATGAAATCTACTTAAAGTTACAAGCAAAAGCAAAAGAAAATCCAATAGAAAGTTTAAGCATAGGGTACAGCTTAAATGAAAAAGGGTTTTTACTGTATAAAGACAAAATATATGTACCTAATGTACCTAAGGTTAAGTTATTAATTTTAGACGAAATCCATAAAAATCCTTACTCAGGCCATCCAGGTTATCAGAAGACTATAACCATGTTACGGAAAAAGTATTTTTAGCTCAACATGAAGAGTGAACTGACTTAATATATGGCTAGATGTTTTGAATGTCAGCAAGTAAAAAGTGAACATCAACATCCAGCCGGATTACTTCAGCCATTGCCCATTCCTAGCTGGAAATGGGAGATAATTAGTCTTGATTTTGTTACTGGACTGCCTAAAAATCAGAATTTAAATGACTCCATAATGGTAGTGGTTCACAAATTGAGTAAAGCAGTCCATTTTATACCTGTAAAAACTACTTATAAAGCTACAAACATAGCTGATATCTTTTTAAAACAAATTTTCCCACTGCATGGAGTACCGAAGGTTATAATTTCAGACCGAGACCCTAAATTTACAGGTACATTTTGGAGATATATGTTTAAAGGATTAAATACTACACTAAATTTTGGTACCTCATTCCATCCTCAAACTGATGGACAGACTGAAAGAGTAAATCAAGTACTGAAAGATTTACTAAGAATGTATGTAAAGGTTCAGCCAGGTAAATGAGAAGATTATTTACGCCTGATAGAATTTGCTTACAATAATAATTATCAAGCTTCATCCAGATTTAGTCCTTTCGAAATTTTGTATGGAAGGAAATGTAACACTCCTATCTCTTGGAGTAATCCGGTGGACAGGTTAGTATTATGACCTAAATTATTGAAAGAAATGGAAGAAATTGTAAAGCAGGTACAAGGTAACCTGAAAATTGCGCAAGATCGATATAAAAGTCAAGCATACCTTAAAAGAACTCCAAAAGAATTTTAGGTAAGTGAACATGTTTTCATCAAGGTGAGACCCAAAAAGAGCTCTCTGAGGTTGGGTAGTTGTGCCAAACTAGCACCTCGTTATTGTGGTCCTTTTGAAATACTAACCAGGATTGGACAGGTAGCCTATCAGTTAGCCTTACCACCAAATTTAAGAGTTCACAATGTTTTTCACATTTATGTATTAAAGAAATATGTGCATCATGCTACTCATGTTATTAATTGGAATGATGTATAGGTGGAACCCGAGGGAGATTTTCTGGTGGAATCGGACTGTATCCTCGAGCGGAGGGTGATCACACTTCGGAACCGCACCATTGGTCAGGTGAAGGTGCAATGGAAGCACCTTAGTCCAGAGGAAGCCACCTGGGAATTGGAAAGTCATATGCAAGATGCATATCCAATTCTGTTCCAGGGGAATTCTGAGGACGAGGAATAAATAACATCAAGGACAATGTTATAATTTAAGGTAGTGTGTACATCGCATGCCCCAATTTGCATAAACAATTTTACATTGTTTGAGGAACATTGTGTTAAATTTTATGCTAAGTTGTAATTAATGACCAATGGAGTCAAGAATATTTAATGTAAATTCAGAATATTTTATTTATAAATAAATAAATGAGGAGACAATAGCTTAGGAGAGCTGTTAAAACAGTGTTCACTGGTCAAATTGGTGGAGGAGACTCGATGGAGAGAAAACTGACATGTGGCAACATCCTAAAACCACTTCCAACTGTTGCAGGTGGCAAACTCCCTAAATTTGTGGTCATGATTCCCCAAGAAAGTGGAATCAGAGCAGGTGGCTTAATTAATGAAAACTGACCTAAAAGACCTAGGCATCTTTATAAAATTTCCCATTGAAAAGAGCTGAGGCTGCTCATTCTAGAGAAGTGATCATTCAGGGTGAATGAATTTACTCAACAGAAATTCAATCGAGGGGAATCTGGAAAGTGTTTGAGGGGATAACTGCTGAGATTGATCTAGTTCCAGCTTTTAAGCTGAAGATCATACTGCTGAGAGCATATTTTTTTTACTGAGGTATTCAACCAGTCAGGTGACAGAGGGTTCTACAGTTGCATTCTCCACCCAGTTCTCAGGCAAGAGGACCAGGAACAGGCTCGGGGGTCCTGAGGAAGCGTTGTTTGAGCGCTCTCCAGGAGATTGGTAGGGAGGAACGGCCTCCTTAAGCTGTTGTTGTCTTATCCTCAACAGGTTCTATTTTATTTTTACTATTTTAGTTCAATAAATCATAGATTATCTACTACATGTTAAAAGTTTAGTGTTTTGTGAAATGTTAGATGCAGTAAATTTTTAGATTATTTATAGAAATAAAAATAGTTAGGGAAATAATGAAATAGAAAGAAATTAAATCTCTAAGATGTGTTTTTCCACACCTGAAAACCAGGTCGTACTCTAGCACAGTTAGATTGTTTTAAATAAATGAAATAATTCTTTATGAGAATGAAAATAGTAGATATGATTTGTATCTGTAGGTAAACAGAATAAATTTTATTTCAATGTTTAAAGAATACAATGAAAAAAGCAGTGTTATGGTTTGTTTATACTTATTGTTTTACTTAGACTAACTAAATGAAAATACAAGTAAAAGAAATAGTAAAATACACTAGTACCACAGTATTAGCATACTGTTAGGAAATAGGAGTCTTATAGGAGATAAGAACTAATATTCGAGAAAGTATATAAACAAGTTAATAACCAAACAGTATTTAAATATTAACTTAATCTTATTTATTAACTTAATGAAACCAGATTAGGGTTTTCATATATAAATACTTCATTTTTGTAAAATAAATAGAGTTCTAGAGATAACATCATTTTCTCCACAGAGCTCAAAATAAATATAACTTATGGAGTAGTAAATCAAATAAATGTATATGTAAACAATAAACAAAATAAACTAAAAATTATATACATATATGCATTATAAAAATTTAAAACCAGACAGGCTTATACCCTGTAAAAACCTAAGGGTCGAAACCCTTTCTGCTATTCGATTTAAATACATAATAATTCTGTATGAAATACAACCAGTTACATTGCTAACTATGACCTAAAATAAAAATAAACTATGAACTATGCATTTAGACTGACCACAGTCTTTTTCTTCAAATAAACATATTTATAAATCTTTTAACAGTAAATTAAATACAATATTGACAGAGTAAAGAAACGACAGTCTGCATATAAAGGTAAAACTGGAGCAAACAAGACAGAGCTCATTTTTAAAACTCAAAGCTTAACGAAAGTCTCATTTGCTTAAACCAACCGTATTACATTATCAAGCCGCAGGGCTAAAATGTTTAACCAAAAAAAAAATTCCATACACGGCTCAAGAGCTGGTGCTACCCAGTGAGTACCGCAAGGGTTTTAAACCTAAAACTGGAGTAATAACAAACTAAACATTTAACCATTGAAAAAGACGAAGCCATGCTTCCTTTCACTGTAAACTTCTTCCAACAACCCTCATCGTAAGTACAAAAACCTACATCGAAACCAGGGCTTACCGGTTGGAGGCCGCAAAGTTCACAAAGCTTGATATTATATTTCTTTTCCCACTGAAGGTTTGGAGCCATCACAGGTTCCTGCAAAGAGCACAGCATTAAGTTAGGACTCGGCTCCTACCAATAAACCCTAGTTTAAATATTAATTTTTGACAAAAGAATTAAAAGTTACCTGTGAGCCAGAAGAGAGTCGAGTCGTGAAGGAGCTGTCATCGACGTAAGAGAATTATACAAAGAATAAATTAAACCCTTATGTCAACCCTGTGATGGAGGCAGTAAGAAACAAACTCAAAACTCCACAAAGTCGTGGCGAGGAACAAGTAACGACATAACTAAAAACCATGTACAAGCCTCGAGCCAAGCAATTGAGCAAAGACCACTCGCACAGTATTATTTACACCCAAGAAAAATCGAGACTACAAGACTTGGTATCGATACCACTCAGCATCAATACAAACCACGGAGCTAGAAAACAGAGAAAGAACAGCCTCTCATGGCCGCAAGGAAACTACATAGTGCAGCCTACAGGTCGATGAAACCCTCGGAGCCAAATGCCAAAGAAATAGGGTTTTATTTCCTTTTAAGTTGCCAATGCATGGAGGAGATCAAACCATGTGTCCTTCCAAATTATTTAACCATGCGAGGGTCATGTCTATAGTCAACACTGTGTTATCATATACAAACTTACCATTACCATAATAAAAAACTATACAATCGACTTTTGTATAAAGAACTATATCATTTGCAAATCGTTTGCATTAAGGCCCTTCATCATTGCTAGTTTTGAATCTATGTCCTATAGATTAAAGGTGCATAAACCTTGTTATTAACACAATCACGAATTTCGACCATAGTATAAACATTTACTAATGTTGATTATCATACCTACTTTGCCAAACGACCCTTTTGATGGTTCTTATTATTGTTTAAAAAGTCAATTATATGATTGTTTGTGCTTTGCTTAAATCTAGAACAATATAGGAACATCTTTTATAATGTTTTTACCTTGATGTCGACCTTATGATAGAAGTTTTAGGTAGTAAATTTACCATAGTAGTTATTATAAACTACAACTTAATATAGTGTGGTAACATTACAAATAGTAATCTTACTATTGTGTAAACCATGCATTAGATTTTGTAAACTATCAGAATAAAACTGATAATGTGTTTTACATTCAGTTTCGACTTTATGGAAGTGGTGGTTAGGTAGTATTCCACCTTGAGATAATTTTTCTACTTACATAAGGTCAACCATACTTTGGAGCTAGTAACCTTGTTTTTATAAAGAACCAAACTTATAATATATCATGGAAATTTACAGGAAGTAAAACTACCTAAGGATATAAGTAAAAATTATTTTAGTACATTATAAAAATGATGTGGTATTGTATTTTTACAATAATACTTGTAGTATGGCGATAAATTAGGAATCAAAGTTTATAACTTGATGTTAGCAGTGCAAAAGGATTAGCATAATTGCATACAATCAACACGTTGATAATCTTCATGACTAGTAAAGAAGAGACAAAGTAGAAATATGTAATATATTGGTAAACTTTACCTTTGAAAATCATAGGAGTATATTCATGCATAAAAAGCAGTACATTTGAGCATTATACCTAACAATAGCAGTATGATCATGTTACAATAAAAGTAATTGTATGTCAAGAGCTTGAGCTCTAAGCTCACGGGAAGAATCTATTTTGTTTAACTAAGTATGTTAAGGATAACAATCTTTATGGCTAAACTATGAATACTGTCTTAGAACCAAAACTATGAAAGAGTTTTACTTTACCTCAGCAGATCCTTGTTTTTAAATAATCAACTTATTTACTAGCATCTTAACATGCTACAGAAATACTTCTCGCTATCACACAAAATAAACTCCTACTTGATCATTCGATACCTACTGAACCAATAAGAACCAGCATTCCATCTGAGTTAGCATAATCCTAAGTAAGCCCCGAATTTCAAAGATAGTTTTTCACCTACTTGCCAAAAGTAAATTATTAGTACATCTAGAAGCAATCTAAATGCAAGTCATTTTTATATAACTAATAAAAATTAAAGTTGTATTAGTTATTTGTATTTTGAAACTAATTAATACCAATTGTTAAACTATTTCATTTTCCGTTAACCGATAACAGTTATTAAAATGTGTATTTAGACATTTTATGTTACCTTAAAAATTTTAATTTTTTATGAAATTTTGGGGTTATGACATGTGGTATCAGAGCACAAGGTTCAAACACTAGGCCTTGATGAAGCTCAACTTGCTTATATGAAACAGTGAATTTAAATCATTTTGATGATGTTGTTTGATTTTAATGTTATCAATAGAGAAATTTGTTTCTGAGTTTAATAACAGGTATGGAAAGACTGGAGGAATATGCGGAAGAGGAATCTCCCTATACTGAACAAGATAATTTACAAAGAGAACCTATAGAAGAAGACATAACGACTAATTCCTCGGAACTTTTACAAACAGTAAAAGAATTAAAATCTGAAATGGAATCTGTTAAAAAAGAAAATGAGAGGATTTTGAGAGCTCAGGAGGAGTTGAATCAGATCCTAATCGAAAGATTTCATACTGAGGCAAGGGGAAAAAGAGTTGATTCAAAATATATAAGTTACCAACATAAGTATAAAAAGACTAGGAAGATTAAAAAATAAAGTAGCTCATCTTCCGAAGCATTTGGTGATCAACGTAATTCTCATTATACTAGTGACAGTAGTGAGAATAACCACCATACTAGGAAAAGAAAATGTAAACCTTATGAAGAAATTTATGGAGAATTTAAGAAGATCAAGCCGCCAACATTTAATGGAGAAACTGAAAAGGGTGAGGAAGCGGGATCCTGGTTATCCGAGATGAAGAAGTACTTCTAGATTTATAACTATTCTAACCAATTAAAGGCTAGAATGGCTATTTACAATCTTATAGGGAAAGCTGAATATATGGTGGCAAGATTTAAAGAGAGTGAAAGGTATAAGAGAGAAGAACATAAATTGGAGCACATTCAAGAAGTACTTTAAAAAGAATTTTTTATCTGAACAGTACTATGAAGAAAGGGCTAAAGAATCCTATGAGTTAAAATTAGGTACAATGACTATGAAAGATTTGAATAGTAAGTTTTTAAGTCTGCTTAGGTATGTGTCATACCTTGTGGATGAAAAATCGAAGGTACAGCGGTTTCTCAGCTGTCTACCTTATCACATAAGGGATAGGATTGAGTATGGCAATCCAAAAACCCTAGAAGAAGCTATGAGGAAAACAAATTTATATTATGAACAGGATCAGAAAAAGGAGAGTATGGCCAACTGGAAGGCCAAAAAGAATAATAATTATGATCAAAAGAAGAAAGTGTTTGTGCCTAATAGGAATTCTAAAAATAATAATGCCAGAAATTTTTCCAATAAGAATTTCCAGGGGAATAAGAATAATTCACAGAACAATCAGAACAATCAAAAGAGTAAAGAGTTTGCTAATAATCACAGTAATTACACAAATAACTTTGAAAGAAAAGAACCCGTAAAGTGTTGGGAATGCCATGGTCCACATTATGCCTCAGTCTCTCCCAATCAGAAAAAGTCTATCAGTAATATCCATACAATACAGGAGGAGATGACTGTTGGAGATTTAGTGAGGACTATGCCCAGGATCAATGCAGCTTTGGAGAATTGGCAAGAAGGCTATCAAACTTCCATGGTGGAAGTAGAAGGTAAGATAAACCAAATACCCATAGCTATTTAATTGATCTAGGAGCTAGTTTAAGTTATATTTCACCTAATTTGGTAGAAAAGTGTAAACTGCCTGTTGAAAAGTTTGTAAGTTCTTGGTTGGTTCAATTAGCTACCGGTGCAAAGAGGAAGGTAACTAGTTTTGTAAAGAATTGTACAATACCTATGGATCAATTTGAAACTTTTGTGAAGATTATTGTACTACCTCTGGGTTCATATGACATACTAATCGGTATGGATTGGTTAGAGCAGAGCAACATAGGGTGATCTTAAATTCCTATGATAAAACATTTACTTGTATAAATAATGATGAAAAACCTATAAGCGTAAAGGAAATCCCTAGGAAAACACTAGTAAGGTAGATTTCTGCTCTGCAGCTTAAGAGAGCTATTAGGAAAGGTTGTAAGGCTTATGCAGTAACAGTAACCAATGAGGAAAATCTAAATAACATAGATAAGTTAAAATTGGAGGATATACTAGTTTTAAAGGAGTATGCAAATGTATTTCCGGAAGAAATTCCAGGACTACCTCCGAAAAGGGAACTAGATTTTACCATTGAGCTAGTACCTGGTGCAGTACCTAGCTCAAAGGCCCCTTATCGGATGAATATACTTGAACTTAATGAACTTAAGTCACAATTAAAAGAACTTATTGACAAGAATTATATTTGACCCAGTGTGTTTCCCTGGGGGGCACCTGTCATCTTTATTAAGAAAAAGGATAAAACTCTACGATTATGCATAGATTATCGTCAATTAAATACAATGCCTATTAAAAACAGATACCTGTTACCTCGCATAGATAATCTATTTGATCAACTACATGGAGCCACGGTATTCTCAAAAATTGATTTACGGTCTGGATAACACCAAGTTAGAATTAAAGATGAAGACATCTTTAAAACAACTTTTAGGACTTGATATGGACATTACGAGTTTGTCGGCATGCCATTCGGGCTTCCTAACGCTCCAGCTGTTTTTATGTGTCGAATGAATAATGTAATGCATAAATATCTGGATAAATTTGTGGTCGTGTTTATCGACGACATATTAATTTATTCGAAATTTGAAGAAAAACATAAGAAACATTTAAAAATTGTCTTGCAAGAGTTGCGAGATCATCAACTCTTTGCAAAGTTTAGTAAATGTGACTTCTTCAAAGATAAAATCTAGTACTTAGGTCATGTGGTGACTAAAGAAGGAATTTCGGTGGATCCTGAAAAGATAAAGGCGATTGAAGATTGGCCAGTTCCTAAATATGTAACTGATGTCCGATCCTTCATGGGGATTACCGGTTATTGCCGGAGGTTCATCGAAGGGTTTTCGAGGATCGCAAATCCGATAACCTCTTTGCAGAAAAAGGGAAAGAAATTTGATTGGAATCAGAAGTGCGAGGATAGTTTTAAAAAGTTAAAAACCTTATTAACCAGTGCACCTATTTTAAGAATAGCTGATCCAAATAAAGATTTTTATAGTATGTACTTACGCCTGCAATGACGGTTTATGCGGAGTATTGACTCAAGAAGGACATGCTATTGCTTATGAGTCTAGGAAATTGAAAATTCATGAAAAGAATTATGCAACATATGACTTGGAATTAAGTGCTATCATATATGCTTTAAAGATGTGGCATCACCATTTAATTGGAAGAAAATTTATTTTAATGACAGATAATAAGGGACTAAAATATATGTTAGATCAACCTAACCTGAATGCTAGACAAGCTAGGTAGCTAGCTTTTCTAAGTGAATATGATTTCGAAATTCAACACATTAAAGGGAAAGAAAATAAAGTTGTTGATGCATTAAGTAGAAATGCAAAGCTGAACTTTACAGCAGTTATCAGCACTTATACAACAGATCTGGAAGAACAACTTAAAGCAGGCTTAGAACAAGATGAAATTTACTTAAAGTTACAAGCAACAGCAAAAGAAAATCCAATAGAAAGTTGAAGCATAGGGTACAGCTTAAATGAAAAAGGGTTTTTACTGTATAAAGACAGCATATATGTACCTAAGGTTAACTTATTAATTTTAGATAAAATCCATAAAAATCCTTACTCAGGCCATCTAGGTTATCATAAGACTATAACCATGTTACAAAAAGAGTATTTTTGGCCCAACATGAAGACTGAACTGGCAGAATATATGGTTAGAAGTTTTGAATGATAGCAAGTAAAAACTGAACATCAACATCCAGCCGGATTACTTCATCCATTGCCCATTCCTAGCTGGAAATGTGAGATAATTAGTCTTGATTTTGTTACTGGACTGCCTAAAAATCATAATTTAAATGACTCCATAATGGTAGTGGTTGACAAATTGAGTAAAGCATCCCATTTTATACCTGTAAAAATTACTTATAAAGCTGCAAACATAGCTGATATCTTTTTAAAACAAATTTTTCGACTGCATGGACTATTGAAGGTTATAATTTCAAACAGAGACCCTAAATTTACAGGTAACTTTTGGAGATCTCTGTTTAAAGGATTAAATACTATGCTAAATTTTAGTACCTCATTCCATCATCAAACTGATGGACAGACTGAAAGAGTAAATCAAGTACTAGAAGATTTACTAAGAATGTATGTAAAGGATCAGTCAGGTAAATGGGAAGAATATTTACACCTGGTATAATTTGCTTACAATAATAATTATCAAGCTTCAGCCAGATTTAGTCCTTTCGAAATTTTGTATGGAAGAAAATGTAACACTCCTATCTCTTGGAGTAATCTAGTGTACATGTTAGTATTAGGACCTAAATTATTGAAAGAAATGGAAGAAATTGTAAAGCAGGTACAAGGTAATCTGAAAATTGTGCAAGATCGACAAAAAAGTCAAGCAGACCTTAAAAGAACTCTAAAAGAGTTTCAGGTAGGTGAACATGTTTTCATCAAGGTGAGACCCAAAAAGAGCTCTTTGAGGTTGGGTAGTTGTGCCAAACTAGCACCTCGTTATTGTGGTCCTTTTGAAATACCGTCTAGGATTGGACAGGTATCCTATCAGTTAGCCTTACCACCAAATTTAAGAGTTCACAATGTTTTTCACATTTTTTTATTAAAGAAATGTGTGCATGGTGATACTCATGTTATTAACTAGAATGATGTACAGGTGGAACCCGAGGGAGATTTTCTTGTGGAACCAGACTGTATCCTCGAGCGAATAGAGATCACACTTCGGAACCGCACCATTGGTTAGGTGAAGGTGCAATGGAAGCACCTTAGTCCAGAGGAAGCCACCTGGGAATTGCAAAGTCATATGCGGGATGCATATCCAATTCTATTCCAGGATAATTCTGAGGACGAGGAATAAATAACATCGAGGACAATGTTATAATTTAATGGGGTGTGTATGTCCCATGCCCCAATTTGCAAAAACAATTTTACATTATTTGAGGAACATTGTATTAAATTTTATGCTAAGTTGTAATTAATGACAAGTGGCGTCAAGAATATTTAATGTAAATTCAGAATATTTTATTTATAAATAAATAAATGAGGAGAGAACAGCTTAGGAGAGCTGTTAAAAGAGTGTGTACTGGTCAAATTGGTGGAGGAGACTAGGTGGAGAGCAAACTGACATTTGGTAGCATCCTCAAACCACTTCCAACTGTTGCAGGTGGAAACCTCCCTATATTTGTGGTCATGATTCCCCAAGAAAGTGGAATCAGAGCAGGTGGCTCAATTAATGAAAACTGACCCAGAATACCTAGGCATCTCTATAAAGTTTTCCATTGAAGAGAGCTGAGGCTGCTAATTCTAGAGAAGTGATCATTCAAGGTGAATGAATTTACTCAAGAGAAATTCAATGGAGGGGAATCTGGAAAGTGTTTGAGGGGATAACTATTGAGATTGATCTAGTTGCATATTTTAAGCTAAAGATCATACTGCTGAGAGGAGATTGTTTTTACTGAGGTATTGAACCAGTCAGGTGACAGAGGGTTCTACAGTTGCATTCTCCACCTAGGTCTCAGCCAAGAGGAGCAGGAACATGCTCGGGGGTCCTGAGGAAGCGTTGTTTGAGTGCTCTCCAAGAGATTAGTAGGGAGGAACGGACTCCTTAAGCTGTTGTCATCTTATCCTCAACAAGTTCTATTTTATTTTTATTGTTTTAGTTAAATAAATCATAGATTATCTACTACATGTATGTTAAAAGGTCAGGGTTTTGTGAAATGTTAGATGCAGTAAATTTTTAGATTATTTATAGAAATGAAAATAGTTAGGAAAATAATGAAATAAAAAGAAATTAAATCTCTAAGTCGTGTTTTTCCACACCTGGAAACCAAGTCGTACTCTAGCACAGTTAGATTGTTTTAAATAAATGAAATAATTCTTTATGAGAATGAAAATAGTAGATATGATTTATATCCGTAGGTAAACAAAATAAATTTTATTTCAATGTTTAAAGAATGCAATGAAAAAAGCAGTGTTATGGTTTGTTTATACTTATTGTTTTACTTAGACTAACTAAATCAAAATACAGGTAAAAGAAATAGTAAAATACACTAGTACCACAGTATTAGCATACTGTTAGGAAATAAGAGTCTTATAGGAGATAATAACTAATATTCGAGAAAGTATATAAACAAGTTAATAACCAAACAATATTTAAATATTAACTTAATCTTACTTATTAACTTAATAAAACAAGATTAGGGTTTTCGTATATAAACCCTTCATTTTTGTAAAATAAATAGAGTTCTAAAGATAACATCATTTTCTCCACAGAGCTCAAAATAAATATAACTTATGGAGTAGTAAATCAAATAAATGTATATGTAAACAATAAACTAAATAAACTAAAAACTATATACATATATGTATTATAAAAATTTAAAACCAGACAGGCTTATAACCTGTGAAAACCTAAGGGTCGAAACCATTTCTGCTATTCAATTTAAATACATAATAATCGTGTATGAAATATAACCAGTTACATTGCTAACTATGAACTAAAATAAAAAGAAACTATGAACTATGCAGTTAGACTGACCACAGTGTTTTTCTTCAAATAAACATATTTATAAATCTTTTAATAGTAAATTAAATACAATATTGATAGATTAACGAAACGACAGTCTGCATATAAAGGTAAAATTGGAGCAAACAAGACAGAGCTCATTTTTAAAACTCAAAGCTTAACGAAATTCTCATTTTCTTAAACCAACTGTATTACATTATCAAGCCGCAGGGATAAAATGTTTAACCAAAAACCAAATACATATCACGGCTCAAGAGACGGTGCTACCCAGTGAGTACCGCAAGGGTTTTAAACCTAAAACTGGAGTAAGAACAAACTAAACATTTAACCATTGAAGAAACCGAAGCCATGCTTCCTTTCACTGTAAGCTTCTTCCAACAACCCTCATCGTAAGTAGGAAAATTGACATCGAAACCAGGGCTTACCGGTTGGAGGTCGCAAAGTTCACAAAGCTTGAGATTATATTTCTTTTCCTACTGAAGGTTTGGAGCCATCGTAGGTTCCTGCAAAGAGCACATCATTAAGTTAGGACTTGGCTCCTACGAATAAACCCTAGATTAAATATTAATTTTTGACAAAATAATTAAAATTTACCTGTGTGTCAGAAGAGAGCCGAGCCGTGAAGGAGCTGTCACTAGCGTAAGAGAATTACACAGAGAAGAATTAAACCCTTATGCTGACCCTGTGATGGAGGCAGTAAGAAACAAACTCAAAACTCCACATATCCGTGGCGAGGAACAAGTAACGATAGAACTAAAAACCATGTACAGGCCTCGAGCCAAGCAATTGAGCGAAGACCACTTGCACAGTATTGTTTACACCCAAGAAAAATCAAGACTACAAGACTTGGTATCGAGACCACTCAGTATCAATACAAACCACGGAGCTAGCAGACAAAGAAAGAACAACCTCTCATGGCCGCAAGGAAACTACACAGTGCATCCTGCAGGCCGACGAAACCCTCGGAGCCAAATGCCAAAGGAATAGGGTTTTCTTTCCTTTTAAGTCGCCAAGGCATGAAGGAGATCAGACCACGTGCCCTTCCAAATTATTTAACCATGCGAGGGTCATGTCTATAGTCAACCCTGCATTATCATATACAAACTTATCATTGCCATAATAAAAAACTATACAATCGACTTTTGTATAAAGAACTATATCATTTGCAAATCGATTGCATTAAGGCCCTTCATCATTGCTAGTATTTAATCTATGTCAGCGACTATAGATATAAGGTGCATAAACCTTGTTATTAATACAATCACGAAGTTTGACCATAGTATAACCATTTACTAATGTTGATTCTCATACCTACTTTGCCAAACGACCCTTTTGATGGTTCTTATTATTGTTTAAAAAGTCAATTATATGATTGTTTGTGCTTTGCTTAAAGCTAGCATAATATAGGAACATATTTTATAATGTTTTTACCTTGATGTTGACCTTATGATAGAAGTTTTAGGTAGTAAATTTACCATAGTAGTTATTATAAACTACAACCTAATATAGTGTGGTAACATTACAAATAGTAATCTTACTATTGTGTAAACCATGCATTAGATTTAGTAAACTATAAGAATAAAACTGATAATGGGTTTTACATTCAATTTCAACTTTATGGAAGTGGTGGTTAGGTAGTATTCCACCTTGAGATAATTTATCTAGTTACATAAGGTCAACCATACTTTGGAGCTAGTAACCTTGTTTTTATAAAGAACCAAACTTATAATATATCATGGAAATTTACAGGAAGTAAAACTACCTAAGGATATAAGTAAAAATTATTTTGGTACATTATAAAAATGATGTGGTATTGTATTTTTACAATAATACTTGCAGTATGGCGATAACTTAGGAATCAAAGTTTATAACTTGATGTTAGCAGCGCAAAAGGATTAGCATAATTGCATACAATCAATAGGTTGATAATCTTCATGACTAGTAAAGAAGAGACAAAGTAGAAATATGTAATCTATTGGTAAACTTTACCTTTGAAAATCATAGGAGTATATTCATGCATAAAAAGCAATACATTTGAGCATTATACTTAACAATAGCAGTATGAGCATGTTACAATAAAAGTACTTGTATGTCAAGAGCTTGAGCTCTAAGCTCACAGGAAGAATCTATTTTATTTAACTAAGTATGTTAAGGATAACAATATTTATGGCTAAACTATGAATATTGTCTTAGAACCGAAACTCTGAAAGAGAATTACTTTACCTCAGCAGAGCCTTGTTTTTAAATAATCAACGTATTTACTAGCATCTTAACATGCTACATAATTACTTCTCGCTATCATACAAAATAAACTCCTACTTGATCATTCATTACCTGTTGAACCTGTAAAAACCAGCAATCCATCTGAGTTAGCATAATGCTAAGTAAGCCCCCGAATTTCAAAGATAGTTTTTCACCTACTTGCCAAAAGTAAATTATTAGTACAGCTAGAAGCAATCTAAATGCAAGTCATTTTTATATAACTAATAAAAATTAAAGTTGTATTAGTTATTTGTATTTTGAAACTAATTAATACCGATTGTTAAACTGTTTCATTTTCCGCTAACCGTTGGCAGTTATTAAACTGTGTATTCAGACATTTTATGTTACCTTAAAAAATTTAAATTTTTATGAAATTTTTGGGTTATGACAGGGAAAGACCCACTTCCATGAGGTGAATAGGATAAGGCGTATTGCTATTAATTTTGAGGTTCTAAGTTATAAACCGCTTTTGGATTTGTTCAATCTTCCTCCAAGATTATCTAGAAATGTTGTACCCCCATACTTCACAACCATACAAGATGAGAGGGATGACAAGAGTTTCAAAGAGGAACTTATTTTTATCCCACATGACCAAATTGGTTGATTTACAGTTATTTTCAAGACCAAAATAAGCTTTCCACCCTCCATTAATCCTTTTCGTAATGTTATAGTTCCAATTCAGCTTGTGATGAATATCAATTACGAGATACTTGTAAGAAGTCACTTCCTCTAGATTTCTATTATCATAAATAAAATTTGCATAGGTGTCTTTCTTAGATTTTATAATCATGATTTTTGTCTTTTCGGTGTTAACATTCATACCCATATTAGAGCAAAAAACTTTAAGAATTATTAATTGATTATCAAAATCAGAAGGACACCTTGCCATAAGAACAATATCATTGTCATATGGTAGGAACATGATAACTATCCCAGCTAATATTTTTCTGTGCAACCTACTTCTTCTGAACACCTTTCTAGCTTATCAATGTAGATACCAAAAAGGGTAGAGGAGAGGGGGGAGCCTTGTTTAAATCCAATATTACAATTTATATATGTTGTCCACCCCTCATAATTCTTAAACTTGGCAATGACCTTTTCGTATAACCTTATCACATCAACTCTCAACTCAAAAGGAACCTTCAGCTCCTCCAGCCTATTCCACATGTTATTTTTAGGTATTGTATCAAAATCTTATCTAAACTCCACAAAGCAACAAAATAGATCAGACTTATTATTACAACATTCTTCTGCAATGATCCTAAGTGTAACGAGGTGGTATGTGGTTGAATGATTCCTTCTAAAAACTACTTGGCATTACTTGGCCTTTAGCCCGCTTACCTTCCATTTCTATCCATTCATTGTTCTTCTTTTCTAAGGTAATACCATATAACTTAGCTAAGAGAAGACTAATCAAAATACTCTGATAATTAGAGGGGTCATTTTTAACACCACTTTTGAAAATAAGAATAATGAGTCTTTGAGTCCAAGGTGTAGGAAACCCTTTCTTGACCGTTATATTAAAGAGTTTGTGAATGTGCGGGATGAGGACACGCTCTCCAATTTTTAAGATTTCCGCTTGGTAGCCTTCAATGTCTTTGGTTTTTCCATTTACTAAGAGCTTGACCCTGAAATCTATGTCTTCTAACGAGAAAACTTCTTTCGTTGTAAGAAGGGTTTGAATGATATCTCTGATATATGGGGATTCATAAAGCTTTTTAAGATAGGAATTCCAATCTTTTAAAGCAATTTTATTGTCTTATTTTGTTTTGCGAGTTAGAATTTGCCTCCAAAATTTCTTAGGAGCCACCTTGGAGAGGTGTAGGAGATTTTCCTGCCTTTTACTTCCATAATGTCTTTTTTCTTTTAATTGAGGCTTTGTAGTGATTTATCTTGTCCATTTTTATCGAATCTGTAGTAGCTTGCTTAACTTATTTTCTCACATCTTTACACTTGATCATACCAAGGGTCGGTTCTACTATCGCTTGGTTTAGTCGAGACTTCAATAAAGAACTTGTTAATGGGCGATGATAGGGTTGTAGCAAAATTATGGTAGAGATTTACTATATTCTCCATACTAGATAAAGGAAACAATTCATTTTTTAGATCATGGAGAAAAATGTCAGCTTTATTTTTAGCGAAGATCGGGTGTTTTTGGCAATGATAGGTTTCCTCCTTGGGATCGCTATGCATGGCAATATTGAGAGTTATAATTAAAGGTCTATCATCAGAGTCGGGATCATGGTCGTTGAATATGTTGAAATCTATTAATTTGTTGTATAGAGGGATATAAGATATAACATAATCTACCACACGACTACCAATCCGATGGAAACAAGTCACCCGGCTAGAGTTTGGCCATTTTGTGAGACCGTTGCAAATGATAAGATCTTAAGCACTAAAAAATTTGACCAGCTCGGAATCGAAGAAATTTTCACCTCAATCTTCAAAACTTCTTCTGTACCTATTAGCTAGCTCAAGGTCTTTGTCCAACCAAAGAGGATTAGGGTTGGAATAATGACTTAAAATAATAGCCCGGTTACTAGAAGATTCAACATTGAAGTCACCCATCAAAAGGATATTGCATTCCTTCCTTGAACTAGAAATATCATGTTCTAAGCCATTATAAGGACATTTTTTTTATCTAAATTGATTTTTTAATAGAATTTGGAATTAATAGGGACAAAATAATAGATGCCTATGTATATTTTTTCATCATTAATGTTTGTGATATCTATCCAAATAAATTGGTTGTAGGGGGCGTTCTTATAAAGCCTAACATGTGGGGATATGTTCTTCCTAATGTAACATGCTATACCCCCAATGCCTCTACGGCATGAGCATTTATTCCATATTGACCATAGGACATATCCGTCGATATTAGGGACCTTAGACTCCTCGTGTTCCCAAGTTTCAACCAATAATATAATACCAATTTCGCTCAGGATCCAACTTAACTTACGCCTTTGCTACATGGAAAGCCTCGACGGTTATAGGAGAAGATCCGGAGTGTGTCAAATTGTTATTTCTTACTATCATTTTGGTTTCTATATCTAATAACAGCTTTCTTGTTTCTTATTAATTCTCATTTTCCCTCATTCCTAGCTTCTTTTATCTTTTGGACCTCCTTTCTTAATTTGGCCTAATCCTCTTGAATGGGGTCTTCATTTATAAATATCCCTGAGCATTTTAAACTTGATGTCTTACTGAGTATGTTGTATTTTTGTTTGGTATAGTTAACCTTAACCCATATTGGCCTTTCTTTATTCTTAATTAATTTCCCCAACCTATTTTCTTTTATGAGACCTGTAGTTTCAATTTGTAACCTATTGTGAAGTTATGTATTGACAATGGCTAATGTATCATCTTCTACCTCCTCTTTTAAACAAAAAATTATGAGTTTTAAAGTGTTTTTGTTACGCTCATGGTCTAAGGCTATGAGCTTATTCATTTCCTCTTTAATGAGTTTGATATCTATTTTACCTTCTATATTATTTAGGGTTAGGTTGTGGTTAACTTTTTCCTCTAACTCTTTAATCACATCCTTTAACTAAATATTTTCCATTGTATCTGTCTCTCCTTGTTTGGGCATTATTTGAATTTCCATTGCATGTAGTTTGATCTCTATTATCTCTATCTTGTTCTTCAATTTTTTTATCTTATAATCATCTATTTGTTTTTGGATCTCTTCTTGAAAATATGTAGATTTATTATGGAGCATGGCTATTAACTATATCTGGAGTTTAGCTTCTCTTTCTTCCCTACGTTTCTCTAAGAACTCTATATATTCATAAAGCATAGCCTCTCCTTCTTCCCTACCTTTCTCTGTTGACTCCATAAATTCATAAAGGTTATGTAAGGTAATTGTGCTAGGTCTTCCTTTAACAGTTTTTTGTAAATGCGGTAAATTACTCATATTTATGTAAAGATGTAAAAGTGTATATAGAAAAAACTAAAACTAAAAATATAAAATATAAAAATAGAGAGAGAGAGAGAGAGAAGAAACATATGCACCTAATTTAGAGCCCATAAATAAATGCACACGAGTGGAGTGCCTAGAAATTTTAACACAGAGCTTCACAGAGAGTTTTCACCTTAGAGCTTCACCTTTTATTGAGGATTCTTTTACCAAAGGTTTCACTGCATAAGGCCCAATTTTTTTATGGAAGGTTTCACCGCATAATGCCCAAAAAATTTATGAAAGGTTTTACGGCATAGTTTTAAGTTTAAAAACTAAAACTAAAAATAAAAATATAGAAAAATAGAAAAAATGTATGCACCTAATTTAAAGCCCTTAAATGAATAATGAAGATGGCCTAGCAACATAAGTGTCCAAAAAGAGAGCGATGGAGCATAGGTTTTGGAGATCAAGTGTTCTGGTCTTCTCTGTTGCTTCCACTAACCACAGCTGTGGTTTCCTGCGTTTTCATGGTAGCTTTCTTTCCCTATCTCTCCTCTCGGTGTCGTTTTGAACGAGTTATTGCTCGCCTCCTTTTTTCCTGTTCCTTCTGTGTCTGCTGGGTAGTTTTTTCTGGGTGGCGCGGTCTGTTTTACGACTATATTGGTCGGCTTCAGGGTCTCCTATTTTTATGTTTTCATGCATTCTAGTGCCACTCGCTACCCTTTTCCTGGCTTCTTGCAGTATTCAGAGTTAGTTCCGCTCCTCCTCAACCTCGTCTTCACTCGAAACCCAGCCACTGCAGTCCCTCCTCCTACGCAAAGGACTAGTACCAAACAGTGTGATAAAAAAGTGGGAACTTTGTCTTGGTTTCTTGTTGGTTTCCGAAGGGTTGAGATGTTGCCTCAGGCCGCGTCTTTTGTCCTGTGCCTGAGTGGTGGACTTATTATTTCTTTTATACGTCATTTTTCTTATGCCCGTCACGCTATGTGGCGTTCGTGACCTCAGGGGTTGACTTTCTTGCTGTCTCCTCCATGGATTCATCATGTGGTCTGTGCGCCTAACGTAGGGTTCCTGTTTCCCGTTCTTTTTTTCGGTTTTTGAGCATTGGAGTTGACCTGTTTCTTCTGGCTTCGCGTTCCTTTAGTCTTTTGGGGTTTGTTTTTTCGCTCCTGTCAGTCTCGTTGGTTTTCACCCTTATCTTATCTAAGCTCTGTTCTTTCTTCTAGGGTTTTCAAAGGTGGTCTCTCCCTCTTCTTCGGGTTATCAAACCCTAGGGTTAGGACTGTTCTTTACTTGTCCTGGGGTTTAGCCGGGGCCTTTGACTTCTGGCGTATTATCGAGGTTTGTCCTTTCCCCCTCATATGGCGGGCTAGAATCATGGGGTTTCGCTTCCTGTCGAAGTTGACCCTCAGAACGACCATCTGCACTCTCGGATCAGGCGGAAAGCCAAAGCACAAAAGGTGCTTGAGGGTAAACTCAGATATGTTGTGGGCCGTGATATATTCATGGAACGTGTGTAGGTGCTCTGCTCTCGGGCACTTGTGGGCAGACTAGAGTATTGTAAGTTGGGGAAGAAGGACTGGATTGCTTGGGCTATGGACCATTGGAAACCGTTTCTTTTGTATATCCCCACCATCACCCTGCTCGCCAGGGGCTGGATTGTATTTGTTTTTTTGGAGGATTCTCATGCCACGACTGTGTTGAACTCGCTATGGCAGATTGGAGAAGGTTCTTTGGTTCTAAATCGCAGGCATCCTCATTTTGATCATTTATGAGAGCGTATTAAGAAAAGACATTTGTGGGTTCTGCTGCCATCTCTCCCGTTCCCTCTGTGGAGTCGTACTTTTCTGGAAGGCATAGCTAACACCATCGGTCGGTTTGTAACGGTGGAATATGATTTCATGCTTACTTATGACAAACGTATGGCCAAAATTCTGGTGGAATTGGATATCTCTACGGGTCTCCCAACTGAAGTGGAGATCTTGTGCCAAGATCGCCTGCTCTTGCAACGATTGGATTACCTCAATGTTCCTTTTAGATGTAGTCGTTGCAAAGATGTGGGACATTTAAGGAGACAATGTCTGCTTCTGTTCAAGGGTTCAGATTGCTCTACATCTAGTATATCGTCTCCAGAATGACAGCCACACTCCTCTTTCTTGCAGACTTCTTCAGTCAGTCCTTCCTCTACGAAGCATCCTCCTCCGGATAAAGGTATTTATCAAAATGCTTGTTCTCTCTTTCAGGATGCTTCTGATAAGGATTTATTCCTTTTGGACTCATTAGAGCTTGGTACTTCACATTCTCTCTCTCCTTCGGTCCCTTCTGCAGCCCAACAGTAGGAATCTGCCCCTGCTTCAACTGTGATTTCTCCAGACCCTACTCCCTCTCCACCACCTACTCATGATGCAACTAATCTTTCTCTTTCAGAACCAGCACCCCTTTTTTCTGATTCGGAATTTTCGTCTCTAATCAGCACGGGACCCCCGGTCAATTCCGCCTCCCCTCACAGCCCTGTTCACTCTCCCTCCTTTACTGATCCCTCCATTCAAAAATATTTGGAGATCTTCTCTGCGAAGACACCTATCTCTCCTTCTGTCCTCCCATTGGACTCTATTCGATTTGAAAACGTCACCATTAGAAAAAAGAAAAAAACCCCTCATCTGTCTCTGGATTCCACCTCTGGCTCCTCTGCGTATACTCCTCTTTCTACCAGGTTAAAAAGTGCAACATGGAATCCCCCTGTGTCTCCCTCTCGGGCCCTTAGAGCGTTGGCCCTCGATGTCAGCATTTCGTAATGAAGATTCTCACTTTGAACGTTCGAGGCCTAGGAGGCTCGGTCAAACAAAGAAGCCTCAAACATCTTTTTTTCTCTGTCGCTCCAGATATCATCCTCTTCCAGGAAACTATGAACAGTTCTTACCTGGATTTACTTGCTTTCTCGAAACTTTGCCCTAGTTGGTAATTTTGTGTTGTTAGTTCAAACGGCCTTTCGGGAGGTCTTCTCTCGGGCTGGAACCCCCTCAAAATTAGATGCAAAGCCTACCAGACTTTGGCAGGCATCCTCCTTGAAGCACGTCTCAGTGGCTCTCATTCTTCTTTCTATATTATAAATTGTTATGGGTCGTATTGGCATCGTGATGCCTTTTGGGATGAGACTGCGAAGGGTGGCCTTCTTACCCTTCCTAATCTTAGTCTGGCTGGGATTTAAACCTTACTATGAATGCATCTAAGGTTTGGGGCAAAAAATCCCTACTCGATCCACTCGGGCCTTACTTCACTCGTCTCTTTGATGCCTTTAACCTAGTGGATATTGCACCCCTCTGTGTTGGGCCTACCTAGCAGAATGGACGTTCAGGGGAGGAAGGCATTAGTAAAAGATTGGATCAGTTTTTACTATCCTCAAATCTTACTGATATCCTCCCTAGACATAGATTCTGGTATGTTCCCTCAGTGATCTCAGATCACTACCCTGTCATACTAGAATGGAGGGATGAGCCTGTCACTTCTTATCCTCCTTTCAAGTTTAATCATTACTGGCTCTCTGATGAATCCTTTGTCAATTTTGTAAGGAGTGAATGGATTCTTCTGGCACAAGATGTCCTCTTGCCTGCCTCGGAGGCTCTCTCTCTGAAGCTTCGTCTGTTAAAAAAAAAGTTAGAAGATGGAATTTTGAGAAGACTTTAGAAAGGAAAGATAATATTCGACATATTGAAGTAGAGATACAAAATCTCTTGGGGTCATCAGCATTTGGCTTACTCAGTTCTAGTGAAAACCACAGGCTCTCGGTCTTCAAATTGGAGTTAAAAAAAGTGTTGGATCATGAGTTGCGTTCTGCTATGTTACAAAGCAGACTTTCTTGGGAATCTGTGGGCGATGCCAACACTAAGTTCTTTCACTCGGTTGCCTCTGCCCGTAAAAATCACAATGCTATTTGGGTCCTTCAGGATGAAAGGGGGATATTGGTTGAGGAGGATAAAGAGTTAAAGGCTTTGGGGGTTAGGTTCTTCTCGCAGATCTTTAAAGATGATGGTCAGACGAATATAGAAGCTCAGCTAAAGGTGATTCGTCTTTTCCCTTCCTTCCTTCATCTCCATGAAGACTTGCTAGTTTTCACAAATCAAATCACTATGAAGGAAGTTGAATAGCCTTTGAAGTCTTTTAAAAAGGATAAGTCGTCGGGCCCTGATGGCTGGTCTGTGGACATTTTCTTGGCGTTCCTGGATTTGCTTGGGACTAATCTTTTGGATATGGTTGAATCATCTGAACTGGAGGGCAGAGTTTTACCCTCTTTAAACTCTACCTTTTCTGCTCTTATCCCAAAAAAAGAGAAACCCCTTACTTTTGTTGACTTTAGACCTATATCTCTCTGCAACCTTGTTTACAAGTTGATCTCCAAAATTGTTGCTCTTCGCCTGAACCCTTTTCTTGACAAGTTCATCTCCCCTCAACAATTTGGCTTCCTAAAAAACAGACAAATTGTTGAGCCTATTGCCATCACACAGGAGTTATTACACTCTGTCAAGACCAGAAAGACATGTGCTATTATTCTCAAGTTGGATCTGTCAAAAGCATTTGACAGAGTGAATTGGTCATATATTAGATTGATCCTCCTGCAAATTGGTGTCCCTCTGATTGGAGTCAACTGGATCATGGGTTGCTTATCTTCTGCAAATTTTGCTCTGCTTGTTAATGGTAGCCCTTCCTCTTTCTTCACAGCAACTAGGGGCATTCGTCAGGGTTGCCCTTTGTCCCCACTTTTGTTTATTCTAGTCATAGAAGGGCTCAGCCTTTTAATTAGGGATGCCCATAATAATGGCAAGATAAGAGGCATTAGTCTTTCCCCCTACCTCTCCTTTACCCACTTGCTATTTGTTGACGTTGTGATTCTTTTTGGTTCTGGTACATTTGAGGAATGGGTTGCTTTCAAGGTCATTCTGGACACCTTTTGTGATGCTTCGGGCATGAGGATAAATCTGGACAAATCTTGTTTCTTATTCAACAATGTGGATGAAGGGGTACTAAACAGCATCTCTAAATCCCTCTCAGTAAGTTATGATCATATCTCCCTGGGTTTCAAATATCTGGGCTTCTACATCAAACCCCTTAACTACAGGGTTAAATACTGGTAGTGGCTCATTTCAAATTTTGAAAGAAGAATCTAGCATTGGACTTTCCACTTGCTCTCTCTGGGGGGCAAACTTGTCTTCATAAAAGTTGTTCTCTCTAGCTTACCTGTGTATTGGATGGCTCTGATCCCCATCCCTAGTTCTGTCATGGATAAGCTCGAGTCTTTGATCATCACCTTCCTATGGGGTTCCTTAGTTGAACAAAAGAAATTCCACTTAGTGATTGGCAGACCCTTTCGAAGCCTATTTCTTTGGGGGGTTGGGCCATTAAGCACCTGGGATGGTTCTGCCTCTCTTTACGTATGAAAAGTTTCTAGATGGCACTCACAGGCAATGGGATTTGGCATCAGTTGCTATCTGTGAAATATCTTAAGGGACTCTATGTGGCTTCCTAGCTACACAGTAAAATTTTTACAGCAAATAATGCCTCTATGATTTGGAAAGGATTTATGCATACTTTATCATGGATTGGATGTGGTCTTTCTTGGAAAGTAGGCAATGGCGAAGATATTCGGGTTGGCATAGACCCGATTATGGGTACATAAAATCTTGTTTTCCTCCCTCAGGCTCTCCGTGAGTATTTAGAGGATTACGGCATTGTTTCTCAGGATCGGGCTTGTAACCTCTCTCTTGGTGCCAACAGTTATTGGCTCACAACATAAGACTTGGATCCGGGAGGCGATTGGAGGCTTATGTGGAACAAATTTATATCAGGGCTTGAATTTGGTAGAGTTAGACTGTCTCCTCTAAGAGACTCACTCATTTGGACACATATGAAGTTTGCAGGCGATATTTTTGCGGCTCAGGGCTACAACCTCATTGCTCAGCGTTGTCATATTTCATCCCACGATCATTCAAAGGTTCAGGATATGCTTTGGACATTTAACATCCCTGCAAAAATACGTTGTTTCATCTGGATGGCTGTCTCGAATCGAGTTCTTACTTATGACAATTTACAAAAAAGAGCCTGGCAGGGTCTTGGTATTTGTATTCTTTGTAGGATGAATGAAGATTCTATTCACCATTTGTTCTTAGAATGCACTGTCTCTAAAAGGGTCTTCTCTGTCTTACTTGAGCAATCAGTTCTTCCTTATTTTAAAAAATGTTCAGTAAAGTCATTCTTGGAACTATGGTTCCAAAGCATCTCGATTCACTCAGCCAGTAGCTATCTACCTCTTTTTATCTTCTGGAGTTTGTGGAAAATGAGAAATTGCTGTCTATTTGATAATAAACTATTCTCTATGACAGTCATCCTTCATCAGGTAAAACCTCTCTGTTTTTTGCATCCAGCTCCGAAGCATAAGCAAAAGATCAGACTTATTGGTCCTAGTCCTCAGTTATCTTATCCATGTGGATTCTTTGATGGGGCAGCAGCCAAAGACCTGGGAGGAGCATGCTTTGTTCTTCACCTAAGCAACTTACATTTCCTTGCTTTCTCTCTAGGTTGTGGCTCCAGCACAAATACCAAAGTTGAGCTTCTTGCTCTCTGGGCTCTTCTTGATGTATCTAAGGTTATGGGGATCCCTCTGCAATCTATATATGGTGACTCTCTAGTCATTATCAATTGGGCTAACCGGATCTCGTCCTTGGACTTACCCAATTTGAATCGTTGGTGCAAGGATATCAAATCTCTCATACAACACTTTCTGCCTCTGACTCTCAATCATATTTATCGTGAGCACAATCAGCAAGCTGACTGTCTCTCCAAGAATGCTCTTGAGTTGGATCCTGGTATTGGTTTCTTTTTTGAATTTATGAATGGCATGATCTCGGATCATGGAAATTTTCGACTTTTTAAAGTCTTGTGTAGGGACATTGTCCCCTTCTCTTTTATGCATGGTTTATACTTCTTGTCAAACAGGACTCCGGGTTGACTGGGAGGAGTCTATTAGCCTTCTGATCTTGCTCTCTGATTTATAGGATTGATTGTCTTTGGCCCTTTGTTACAGCACTCAGATCTGTGTTGATCTGTCATTTGGATACTTTTGCTGAGATTTGTATTCATGTGTTCTGGGCCACCTATACTTTTCACTCATGTGAGAATGTTTTGGTGCGTAGTGGAATCCCCATTATCTTCTTTATTGCTTGAAAGCCCATTTTTATATGGCTGCCATGTATAAGATGCCCTTTGATTCTCAATGAATAACAAAAACTAGAATTAAAAGTGTCCAAACAAAAATTATCGAAAACTCAATGTGTACAACTATTTTGAGCTAATCAAAAATAAAATTTTATTAAGTCCTTAATAATTACGAAGCAGCAATTTTGTAATGCCTCTCGCATTTTCAAAAGAAATTATTTACTTTCGGATGTTGAAGCGGTCGTATCCATCTCTCTTCATTGACAAAATTCATTAGGGGTCGGCCATATTTATTCTTATGGTTGCTTTCAGAATGTTCTACCTTTTGTTATAAGTGCTCCAAATAAGTATATGGTTCCATGGTCTAGTGGTAAGGACATTGGACTCTGAATCCAGTAACCCGAGTTCAAGTCTCGGTGGAATCTCTTTCCTGATCAAAATGTAGAGGGATCGGTCTTCTGTTTTTAAGTGAGAAAAGGTCACCATCTGTTGTAGGGTTTTACGGGATTTCCAGCATCTTCAGAGTCCCGGGTTCGAACCTCTTCCTCTCCACTCCAAAGAAATGGCGTTCATCGTCTTTAGATTTCATGGAAAACCTCCATTGCCCAAAGCTATAATGGCTGCTTTTGGAAGTTTTTAGGATTTTTAAAAGTATTAAATATAATTTGAAATTAAAATAAATAAATAGATTTTTAAAAAGTTAAATATAGTTCAACATTAAAATAAATTAATAATTTTTTTGAAATTAAAATAAATAAATAAAATATTAAAAGTTAAATATAATTTAACATTAAAATAAATTAATAAAAAAATTTACCAGATAAATAAAATGGCTGATTTTGAAAGTTGGGGTCTTTTGTTTTGAAGTTTCGGTATGGGTTTATTTCATTATTCATGAACCATATATATACAAGAAAATATTATTTTTGATTTCGGAAAAACCTTAAAAGCCTTAACTAGTTATTCAATTCATTGTTAAGGGCCATTTACATTTCTTATAAATAAATAAAATATGAATAATCCAATTTTTAATGTAGTTTTTATAGGGTTTATGGTGATCTCTTTCCTAACTTAATCTTTACAATGCACCATGATTAAGTGTTCATCAATGTGAGCATTATATTTAGCATTATTAGTGATAAAGTTAATATCCTCTTTTGAAATTTCCCACAATTTTGAACTCAATAATGAGGCTTCTCTTTATGTCTGTTACTATAACATCAAAGAACTCCTTGAGACCCTCCATACTCCTTATTAGGGCATCGGGTCTGAAAAACATTCCACGCCTTCTATTGTTTATGTTGTCACATTTCCTTATTAGCTCTGAGAGTCATTTCAACATGTAGTTCCAATATCTCCTTAATTCTATCAATCTCGTATCTTAAGAAGGTAAGTTATGTTTTAATATGACCAAGGGGGTCATGGTCTTCATCCTATAAATATGTTTTAATATTACCAAGGGGTCATGGTCTTCATCCTTCTATAAATAAACTAATTGATGTAGTTATCAATGAATTTATTATCCTCGCTTAGTTCATCATTCAACAATTGGATTAAGGTGGAAACCCTTTGGCCTAATGCAAAGGTCCTATTAGCAAAATAACAAATACTAGAAAGAAATTTGGACATATCCTCTAAATTTGACTTTTGTATTGTACCTTCATACTAAACATCCGTACAAGGTTTTTATGTATTAATAATTGAATGAATGTCAACAAAATGTCAATCGCAAGTTCATAAGATGAGCACATTCTTAATAAGCAATTTGTACCAATTTAAGTCATCATATGAACGAAGTGGAAAGATGTAAATGTTCTTCCAACTAATTTGTACCAATCAAGACATCATATGAACCAAGTGGAAAGATGTTTAAATTTTCCCATGTGGACAATCCATTCATTTCTAATGCACATGTCTCTACCAACTCACTTACTTTTCTTTTTATGGCTAATGGCAAATGGAAGTGACTTACCATGATCTCTTATGCTTCGACTTTTTAAGAACACATGAGTCGACAACTTTAGGTGCAACATAGGTGTGACTAGATCCTAGATCAATCAAAATAGAAACACATTGCTTTGTAATCTTACCTTCGACTTCTACCCCTAATGCTTGGTGGTCTGCTTGTCGATCCTCCAAGACTACATGAACTCTAGGAATGGTCCTTACCATGTCATTAATTGTTGTATCCTATTGGATATTATGGAAAACCCTATTGTCCTCTTGAATGGTCCTTACCATGTCATTAATTGTTGTATCCTATAGGATATTGTGGAAAACCCTATTGTCGTCTTGTACATTGTAATAACCCCTTTTATTTTGCATATTGGAAACCTAATTGAATGGCACGATTCTTGAAAAAATATTCATAAAATCACTAGTTTATCAAGTGTGTATCCATCAATCAAATACCATCAAATAAGTAGTAGAAATTAAAAACTATATTCAAAGGAGAAGAATCTATACTTACCTTATCGATGACCAACTTAACCAATTTGTGTGCAGACCTTGTCCTCAATCAGTGACCAACTCCTCTATCCACAACAACAGTTGGGGGGACATTTCTCCACCCAACCAACCCCCGACAAATGATGAGGCCCCCAAGCCCTCAACAATTAACCCTATCCTAGACTAGGTAAGACCTTACTCTTTGTCTATCAACCTATGCATGTATATGCAACAATCTCCTTCTCCTTAGCCTCCCTCTCAACAGGTGCACTCACAACAGCATAAAACTAGCCACACAAATAATCTAACCCTCAAAATTAACCAACAAGACTCGAGCGCCCCCCCCCCCCCCCCCCTCCCCCTCCCGTTTTTTGCCCTCTTTTTATTACTTAATTTTCATATTTTACCCAATTTCTTAATTTTTGCATGGATGACACACTTGTCACCCATGTACCTAAATTAAGTTACAATGCACATTTTCCTTTTTATTTTTATATATTACTTGACATTTTTACTATCACCATATGTTATATACTTATACTAATGTCTAAAGTTGGGGTGTTACTTAAACAGGGACAATTCCCAAGTAAATGATCTTCTCCACATTCCCAACATTTTAAGGGTTCTCTTGGCCTCTTCCCCCATTGATTCAACTAGTTTATTTCTGCTTTGTCTTGGCTAACTTGCTGAGAATTCCTTGATTGAGCCTTAGATGGAAAAGTTTTAAATCCCTTCTATCATTGCTCAATAAGTTTTGTTTCTTCTTTCTTTCCATGCCATGTTGATCTCTAGTTTGTTCTTGTACTACTCAAAAATATTTATCTTCCAGGATTGATTCATCAATATTCTTAGGCTCGTCAAATTCAATCCTATCTTTATAAGATTGAGGCAACTTGCTTAGAAAGCACTAAATTTTTACCTTTTAGTCACTGATATGCTTGAGATAACGGAGCAACTCCAAGAACTTGTTCACATACTAATCCATTTATATATGTCCCAAATTCAATTCATAAGATTTATTAGCCTTATTATCACAATACTTATATAAAAGATATTTATGTTGAAAGTATCTTTTAAATTGGTTCAAAGTAATCTTCCTCTCAACGATTTTGTTTACTTGTTGAGATGGTCCCACCATATAGATTCTATACCATTAAGATTAAATATAGCCACTTTAGCTTTCATATTCCCAAAGTAATCATGTACTTGGAAATACTTATAGATCCAGGAACCCAAGCATATTCTTCTGGACCATATTTCACCTCACCACAAAAACAAGCATGGTGAGTGTAAACATTGTAAGTTCATAAACCAAATATGAGTGCGCAAGGGTGAAATCAAGATCAAATTCAATCATGTTTTCTGCTTGGTTTTGTAATTACACCTATACTTAAGTTTTTTTTAAATAAGGTCAAAAGTGAGTCTTAGCCATGCCAAATTCTTGGTATATATGTATGGTCAACTATATGCAAAAGCATAGGCACATCGAAAAGTTACAATACTTATTTATCACCACCTAACTAAATATTTTCACATTTAAGATGGTGGATGCTTAGTTGTTTTGGTGCCACATGGTCATCTCATACAAGACATTCAACATAGAGTTACTAATAGAGGCACTTGCATGAATTGGCTTGTATTCTCGGCCTTAGGATTTGTTACTAGATATATATATTGGGATGCTATATTGCATTTTTTCTACTCCATCCTTAGAATTATCACTTGGCAGTTATCCATCCCTGTCTACTTCATCCTTGGAATTATCACTTGGCAATTGTCCATCCATTTCTACTTCATCCTTGGAATTTTCGCTTTGGCAGTTGTTCATCCCTTTATTGAACTCAATGCAAAATTCATAATTGAGGCTGAGAGTTTTGTATGCATAGTCCCTTGGTGGTTAAATCGAAGAGTTCCTAGTTCATTCCACTGCTTGAAAGGTTCAGAGCTTTGGTTGTATCATCGATACCAAATATCCTTGGTTTGATGTGAGAGTGCTTACTCCCCAAACGGTGAGGGTCGTGTTCAATAACATATCCTAAGCTCACATTGTATTTGGAAGACAATTTTAAGGCAGTGTTAGTGGATTACAATCTTGAAAACTATGGAAACAAAGCAAGTTGAGCAATTTGATTGTGAAGAAAAGAAGGGGTGTTTTGGAATTATTAGCTTATCATCAAAACTCTAAATAAACTTTTGGAGTGGACCCGAATGTAATACCCCTGGTTGGGACCCCTGTACTAATCATATGTATGATGTAAATATGAATGGCATGATCTCGGATCATGGAAATTTTTTACTTTTTTAAGTCTTGTGTCGGGACATTGTCCCCTTCTCTTTTATGCATGGTTTATACTTCTTGTCAAACAGGACTCCGGGTTGACTGGGAGGAGACTATTAGCCTTCTGATCTTGCTCTCTGATTTATAGGATTGATTGTCTTTGGCCCTTTGTTACAGCACTCGGATCTGTGTTGATCTGTCATTTGGATACTTTTGTTGAGATTTGTATTCATGTGTTCTGGGCCACCTATACTTTTCACTCATGTCAGAATGTTTTGGTGCGTAGTGGGATCCCCAGTATCTTCTTTACTACTTGAAAGCTCATTTTTATATGGCTGTCATGTATAAGATGCCCTTTGATTCTCAATGAATAACAAGGACTGGAATTTTTTCCGCTGAGAAAAAAAAGAGCCAAAAAATTTTATCGAAAACTCAATCTGTAAAACTATTTTGACCTAATCAAAAATAAAATTTTATTGAGTCCTTAATAATTACGAAGTAGCAATTTTGTAATGCCTCTCGCATTTTCAAAAGAAATTATTTACTTTCGTATGTTGAAGCGGTCGTATCCATCTCTCTTCATTGACAAAATTCTTTAGGTGGCGGCCATATTTATTGTTATGGTTGCTTTCAGAATATTGTACCTTTTGTTATAAGTGCTCCAAATAAATATATGGTTCCATGGTCTAGTGGTAAGGACATTGGACTCTGAATCCAGTAACCCGAGTTCAAATCTCGGTGGAACCTTTTTCCTGATCAAATGTTCTTTTTTTAAATGAGAAAAGGTCACCATCTGTAGTAGGGTTTTACGGGATTTCCAGCATCTTCAGAGTCCCGGGTTCGAAACTCTTCCTCTCCACTCCAAAGAAATGGCGTTCATCGTCTTTAGATTTCATGGAAAACCTCCATTGCCCAAATCTATAATGGCTGCTTTTGGAAGTTTTTAGGATTTTTAAAAGTATTAAATATATTTTGAAATTAAAATAAATAAATAGATTTTTAAAAAGTTAAATATAGTTTATCATTAAAATAAATTTTTTGAAATTAAAATAAATAAATAAATTATTAAAAGTTAAATATAATTTAACATTAAAATAAATTAATAAAAAAGTTTAACAGATAAATAAAATGGCTGATTTTGAAAGTTGGGGTCTTTTGTTTTGAAGTTTGGGTATGGGTTTATTTCATTATTCATGAACCAAATATATACAAGAAAATATTATCTTTGATTTTGGAAAAGCCCTAAAAGCCTTAACTACTGATTCAATTCATTCTTAAGGGCTATTTACATTTCTTATAAATAAAAAAATATGAATAATCTAATTTTTAATGTAGTTTTTATGGGATTTATGGTGATCTTTTTCTTAACTTAATCTTTACAATGCATCATGATTAAGCGTTCATCAATGTGAGCATTATATTTAGCATTATTAGTGATAAAGTTAACATTCTCTTTTGAAATTTCCCACAATTTTGAATTCATTAATGAGGCTTCTCTTTATGTCTCTTACTATAACATCAAAGAACTCCTTGGGACCCTCCATACTCCTTATTAGGGCATCGGGTTTGAAAAACATTCCACACCTTCTATTGTTTATGTTGTCACATTTCCTTATTAGCTCTGAGAGTCATTTCAACATGTAGCCACTAGCACCTCCCATTGTTGGTCTGCCTTGAGACGCACCATCAAAATAACACCAAGCTATAGATTTATCAATCACTTCCTCTCTGATAGGTCTCTAATCGGAAATGACAGTGCTTAAAGGAAATGATCCAAAATTTCCACACTCTTAGCAGGATAGACCTTGGCAGGAACCCAAATATTTTGAAAGACCTATCCTAATTTGTTGGCTTTATTACGAGCCAACCAAATCCCCCAGCTCAACAAAAAAGGTAAAGATTTAAACTCTTGAAAATCTGCATTATAGAACCATGAATGGAAAGCTTTAGCCAGCGTCTCACCTCTCCACAAGAAATGAGCTCCATAGAAATCAGCGTCAAAATTCCACATCTCCTTCAAGTATGGGCACTTTATAAATAAATATTCAATAGAATTAGAGGCTTTCAGGAAAAGAGGACACATGTTGGACCCTATACCCAAGAAATTTATAAGCATGTTCCACACTGGGTTAGAGGAAATTTGAGGTCTAAAATGGGTGCCCTAAGGAAAATAATAAAATAATATTTATTAATTTTGGAGGAAGAAAGAAAAGAACTATTTTTTTTGTTTGTATTTTCAACATATCTCCCAGTGTTTTTACTCAAATTTCGAGCAGTATGATTCATTGGATCCAACGAGTACCCACACTACATACTTTTGACGAACCTCTCTGCATCATCATGTTTTTTCAGGTAAATCTTGTTTTTGCTGCAGCGAGGTGTGTAAAAAGTATGCCCTATGGATACTCGTTGGATGAGGAATTTAATTCTGCATCCAACGAATCCTCCCGCTCGAAATTTGAGTAAAAACACCGGAACATCATGTTTTTTCAGGTATTTCTTGTTTTTGGGGCGACAGGGTCCGTCAAAAGTATGCAGTGTGGGTACTCGTTAAATGTGAAATTTAATTATGCATCCAATGAATCCTCTCGCTCAAAATTTGAGTAAAAACACAGGGAGATGTGTTGAAAATATGAACAAAAACGTAGTTTTTTTAATATGTCAAGTCAACCATTATGGTTGACCCATTTGATTCAAATTTTCTATTGGTTCTTGAATTCAACTCACAAGAATTTATTGTTGGCTCGTTTTCTTATAAGGCCCATTTTAGACCCCAAATTTCCTCTAATGAATTTTCCCACTGAGAGCTAGCTAGAAAAATAACTTTGAGTTCAATGGGCAGTGCATACTCCAAATAGAAATTTTCCACTAGGTAGGCTCGAGAAGGTCTTCTTCAGCTCTGTCCACTCTATCCACCCGATAACCTAGGATATGCAAGTAAGAACCTCCATACAAGTTTTTCATCCAAATGAGAGAGTCCTCCTTATTAGTGAGATGAATATGGGCATGTTCCAACTCCTTTGTATATTGATCCAAAATAGGAATCTGAGCCCCCTAAAAACCCAGGTCATAAGATGATAACCACTTTTGGATGAAGTGATTAGAATTATATAGGTCCTAAACTTGACAAAGAAAAATAATACCTCTGCTATTCAATAAATCAATCATATCCATTGGTAGCATCACAATGTCTGAGCATCCAACCCGTCGGTCCTGCCCAAATCTGAGCTTCTTTCCATTCCCGATATCCCAAGCCAACCAATCACCTATAATGTCATAGGATTTTAACATAGCCTTCCATATAATAAAGACATTTCTTGGAAAAAATCTGATCCATTGTTCCAACGAGAGAGAGTGAATATATTTCTTATGAATAACCAAATCTCATAGGCCATCCCCCTTGACCAATATCCAAATACCCTTGGCATCTAGGACGATTGTAAATATATGGTAGTATTTAATCACCCATCCCCCAAGCTCCTTAGGGAGCGATATTTTCCTCCAATAAATACAGGGATAGACACTATGATCCTATCTCCCTCTCCAATGGAGGTTAAAACAGATTTTCCTAATAGATTCCTTTGTACCAACAGGAATTTAAGCAATGGAATCCCAGTAAACAGGAATAGCATGAATCACTAAATTCATCAATACCATTCTTTCGCCACAAGAAAGTCGTTTATTACACCATAAATTTAATTTGCCTTCAATTTTGTTGACCATCCAAGCTTAGTCTTTCTTTCGATAATCATTGAGTTTAATAATAAAACCAAGATATTTGATTCCATTGTTTAGATCAATCAGAATAAAGTTGAATTGTTAAAAGATCGAGTCCATGATTGTCACATCTTCTAAATTCATATAGGAAATAGTAGATTTGGCCTCATTACAAACCATTACAATAGATTTTGAAAAAAGTGACAAAATAGATTTTATCTTGAGAATGTCCCTCTTGGATCCATTAGTAGTAAGATCTCATCAACAAATAACAAGTGTGTGAGGGAGACATTACCACCAACCAAGATGCCTTTAATCCCTCCACGATCATTTACATGTTAAATAGCTATGCTAAGACCTTCAACAACCATGATAAAAAGTAAAGGAGCTAATGGACATCCTTGTCTAAGACCTCTCTTTGTTCTAAAAAAAGGAGAATTTGAGTCGTTAATAAGAACAATAAAAGAAACCGACTAAACAAAAGACATCATCAAATTTATAACTGGTAGGTGAAACCCGACATGAACTAGAAGAAGGCGCAAGTAGGTCCAATCAATCTTGTCATAAGCTTTAGATAAATCAACCTTAATAATTGCATCTAGAATATTATTAGCTTTCACCGAATGAACCACTTCTTAAGCAATCCCAATGGCATCATGAATTTTCCTTTTCTCCAAGATAGCAAATTACTCCTCCGAGACTACTTTTGGATAACAAACCCCTTATTCGGTTAGCGATAACCTTAGCATAAATCTTGTAGATGTAGTTACATAAAGGTATGGCTCTGTAGTGATCCAGAGAAGAATGATTATCCATCTTAGGAATAAGGGCTATAAAAGTAGCATTGAAGGCTACAAGAATTCTACCTTTCACCATGGATTCTTCTATCACAGCAAAGAGATCATGTTGAAATAAGTTCATAAAACCAGAGAAGAACACTCCACAGGGAAACCATCGGGACCTTGGATTTTGTCATTTTTCATGGAACAGGTAGCCTCTTTAATCTCCTCAAGAGTAACAGATTCATTCCAGGACAAATTTTGATCATCATTAACATAGGAAGGAAAGTGAATAATAATATTCATCATAACTTCTATAGAAGTGCCAGAGTTACCTCTAAAAATATCTTTGAAATGGTTATCTCTAAAAATATCTTTGAAATGGTTAACTCTAGCAATAGCAAAATCCTTAAAACCAATTATCATGTTACCTTCAGCATATTCTAAGTTCCATAGATAATTTGTGTTGATTCTATGCATATAAACTTGATGAAAGTGCTTAGAATTGTCATCAGTAAGAGAAAGCCATGTGGGTTTGCTTTTTAACCTGATGCTAGCTTCCTTCTCCAAAATAATGACTTTTCTAGATGCTTCCAGCTCACCCATCGCTATTTTCTTGTCCAAATTAGAATAACCCTATGGATTGTGATCGTGAAAATATTGTAAGAGGCCTTCAATTCTATTGAGTTCTGAATCATGTGCTTTCCTATGTTCATATGCCCAAGCCATGGTCATAGATTTAGTCATTTTTAGATTATTTAGAAATTGAACAACTACAGAAAAATTTATGCCTCGATCAAAAGATCTCCATGAATGATTAGCTCTCAAAACATAATCATCATCTTGAAGGCATTGAGCATTAAATTTAAAAGGACAAGGGGGTTTATGATGGTCACCTTGAAGATAAAAAAAGATCGGGAAATGATCAGAATCACCCCCCTCACCAACCCATTGTTTAATGATAGAGGATCCGTGTAAAATACCTTCATTGATCATAAGCCGATCAAGTCGCTTAGCTATCCTTCTATCCCCACATATCATATTCCTCCAAGTAGAACACAGATCCTCAAGAGGCATTTCAAACCGATTAACCTTCTCCAATTTTCTCACAAAATAATCAGTCAACGGGTCAGCGTGATTATTAGTCCCCCAAGATTCCTATTCACCTAGAGAAATTAAGGTTTCCCCTAGAATGGCCTTATCAGCACAGTGATGACCCATCCTGAAGACATGTTTTCAATAAATTTGTCTATGTAAACTTGAGCCATAAATATTGATCAAAATAAAAGACAAACCAAATTCTCTGGAAAAAAAATAGTACCCAAGCGTGAAAGAAAAAACCATTGATTAAGAAATAGAAAAGAGTTCTTCATCTACCCAGTGATAAGACCACCTATTATCCCAATAGAATCTAAATATGATAAAACCCCATCCAGGAAGAAGACGGGACAACTCAGAAACAATGTGCTCTCCGTCACTAAAGATTCTTGAATCTTAAAAATTTGAGGACAATTGGTCTCCACCAATCTTTTCAGGGCCAATTTTTTGGAGGGTTTCCCAGTCCCTCTAATGTTAAGAGACATAATTGGCATTAAATCGCCTCTATCCTGGGAATACTTTCTCCAAGGTTCCCTTGAATAACACTTTGTTTACCCTCGCTAACAGACAACCATATTCTCCCTAGTTTATTCCATAATGGATTTTGGTCCTCTTAATCTTGTGACCGGTGACAAAGAATCAAGAAAAATACCTCTTATAGATTCAGGGATAATCTCTTCATAAAGACTTCTTAAAATAATCTACTCTTGACAGGAGCTAAGGCGGAAGGTAAAGGAGGTTTGACATAGTTCATGTTCAACCCCTTTTCAGAAAATAATCCTAGACAACCAACTTTATAGGGGAGGATCCTAGAGGGAGTCTGCAAAGAAGGGTCCAGACTAAAACCAAGTTGAGATTCAAGGTTATTCATGTCCACATAAAAGATGATGTTAGGGTTAACCTTGACTTGAGATCGAGTCAAAGGTGGTTAGGTCTAGCACATGGTTTGGGCACATGGTTTGTTGTAGCCCATGGTATTGTCCCATGGTATTGCATGTGTTAACCTTGACTTGGGATTGAGTCAAAGGTGGTTAGGTCTAGCACATGGTTTGTTGTAGCCCATGGTATTGTCCCATGGTATTGCATGTGATTAAGCCTTTATAAGGCTTGAGGAGGCTCCATTGTGATTGTACTGGATATGTGTACTGTAATGTTCTGGATGTGGGCATTGTATTGTACTGGAAGAGAGACTATGAGAGCGTGAAGAGGAAGTGCAGTTGTTTTGCTGCAGGGTGTATCCCTTCATCTTTCTGGACTGCAATAAAAGGACTGGCAAATTTCTTTGTGGACATAGTCCATCGTTTGGGTGAACCACGTTATATCTATGTCTCTCTGTACTGTTTTAATTTGTTTTGCATCTTGTTTATTGATTTAACTGTATATCTGTTATTGCTCTACGGTCCTGTTTTCTAACAGATGAATCCACATATGCTCTCCCTGCTATGGACTTAGGAGAACAGTCCTTTAGATAATCCATAAGAGCGGGGAGAAAAAGAGACTTATCAGGTGGTACCATTCGCTCAAATAAGGTTTTGTCCAATAAGGAGAGTAATTTTATGGGTGAATACTTTGGTAGGAAAAGCTCTCCTTGTAGATATTGACGAGGGAAATAAGGGAGCATTAAAAGGAGAGTCATTTGAAAAAAAATACTTAATAAGGGGCCTAGGATAATTATAATCCTCAGGTTAGAGAGAATAAATCCTAGAAGAATCTAGGATGGGAGAAAGATCAAAAACATCTTCCTGATGAAGTAATCCATTTTCATAAATAACCTTATCATTAAAACAAGTAGACACGCCCATAGATGTGGATACTACTATATGGCATGTCTATTTTATCTATCGATCATTCAACAAATTTTAAAAATCAACTACTTAAGTTTTCAAGGAGTGGGTTGACTTTTTCTCATGAACACTTAGTAGCATTCTCCAATGCATGTGGCAATATAGCTACACATGATCAGGACACCTACTTTATACTTTTTGTAAATTCTTTAAAAAGTGAGGTTTCTACCGAGTTTCCAGCCCTAATAAAATATTATTAACATGGTTTGAATTAATTGCACCGAGAGTAGTGAGGTGCTTACAATCCAGTATGGGAGAGATGTGTAACGTTACGTAACGATTTCACGTTATGTACCAAAAATAAAAATCAATTTTCTGTATAGGAGAGGTGTAACTTGTCATGATATGTATACTTGTTGCAGGCGATGCCTATCCTGAAACAGTGGCTGGCATGGCATCCTGGGGATGGATGGAGCATTAGAGTGGGTAGAGATCCCATTTTGGGTTTGGCTG